>JAUDYJ010000001.1:294378058-294755558 GCA_030761175.1 Masticophis lateralis
ATTTATTTATAAACTTTTTTTTTTTGCCAATGTTAATATTGTAGCATTTTGAAGGCAATTTACAGGATTAATAAAAAAAGAAAACAAAAATATTTGAACATGTTTATTAATTAAACCTTCCCTTTGGAGAAAGTTTCATTGATCTGTAGGACTTGCCCAGGAAAACCATTTTAGAAATCCTCAGCCAAGACACTAACAGATGATTCACATAATGATTGGCATACTTATATGGAAAACGACAATTTGCTGATTAGGCATTAGCTTTCCAAAACATTTCACATTTCAACTAAATGTAAGAATTTTGATCAAGTGTCAATAAAGTATAATAAATTTCTTTGCATGTATATCTTGAAATACTTAATATTTAAGTAAGCTAATATATCATATCACTAATACCATTCCAGCAACATTTCACATTGTTAAGATAGTGTGCAAAATAGGTTAAATAAATAAATTAGTCCAAGCATGGATGTGGATAATTCTTAACTTTAATATAGGTGTCATCTGAATTCTTTTAACATTATTTAATACATATTCATTGACTTAATTCAGAATTATTTGATTTTGTCCCTTTCAGGGGCAACATAATAATCTAATTAGCCATGCTACGTTATCCAAAACATTTCCCTAAGGATTTATCTATTTTGAAACGTCAGGAGAGTCTTGGTTGGTGACATAAGAACAAGCCTCACTGACCTGATTAACCTTTAAGAACATTTACTATTGACACTCATATAAGTTTAAACCAGTTGTTGACAGTTCTTTTCTCTTCCAGTTGGACGTGAAAGAAGATAAGGCCTATTAAGAACTCTGAAAAAAAGAAATCATTCAAAAATGACCAAAATATGACCATATTGCGTAAGTCTATATTGTCTTTCTGTATAAATACAGTCTGTTAAAACAAGTGCCTGTACACATTGTAATAAGAGCAAAAAGTGGGAAAGTATCAATGCAGGATATTTTCAAGTATCCTGACAAGGTATCAATTCATTCAGTGACAGTAAAGGAAATACAAAAAAATTATATTTATTCAGTTTGGCTTGTTTCTTTTCCTGGTGTTTCAAAGTGGAAATTTGCCATACATACTGTAACAATAACATTTCACTTTTGATGTTATTAAAAATATGGACATCAGGCATTTTGACTATTCATTCTAATTTAGATCCTGATCTAAAAGGTTAATGCTAAGTTATTCAAATAGTACTTCCATGTGGGGATGAGGGAATGTGAATACGCTGCAATATTATTAAAGGAGATTGTGTTTTATAATATAGTTCTTAGCAATAGTACTTACTTATCTACTGCTTCAACAGTGTTTTACAGCTCTTTCTAAGCAGTTTACAGAGTCAGCATAATGCCTCCAATAATCTGGGGTCTTCATTTTACTGACCTCGGAAGGATGCAAGGCTGAGTCAACCTTGAGCTAGTGAGACCTGAACTCTTGCAGTGAGCAGTGAGTTAGCCTGCAATACTGCACTCTAACCACTGCACCACCACAGCTCTTTACGATGGTGTGACTCCAGATTTTCAATGATGCATTTTTCTCCCAATATTATCACATATCTATATACTTCTAAAACTCTCATTTATGTAACCTTTAACTGGGCATCATAGAGGAAAAAAAAATTCAACCAAGGTATTTCAAATGGGCCAACTTACAGAACATTGGGTTCCATGACATCCAAGGAAATAACATTTGGGGGAATTTTGATTGTTTCAGTGTTGTTGTGCTGCAGTGTTTCAGTGCCGCTTCTGTACAGCCATAGTTAGTCAAGGACAGGAAATCCTCATTTTCAATGTCTCCTAACAGCTTCTCACAAGTTCATGAGAATGCTATTCCATTTACACTAGGAGAGGCAGTGAAGGATTTTCAATGCTTAATGCGTTTCCCACAAGAAAACATAATGGACAAGCTGACCGGAAATCACTCCAGTTCCCACTGGCTTTATTTCTATCCACGGTCATCTGTTTAGGTATGGAAATATATCTGAAATATGACCCAATGGGCCATTGGTTGTTTAGTTATATTTTATAAATGTATTGTAAACTTGATAATCTGTTTGATTATTCACAAATAATACTAACTTGAATTTGTGGTAGTTTTTCTTAAATGTCTTGCAATTTTAATTTTGCAACAAGTGAAGAATGCAGAGGTATTCCCAGATCACATGAGGTTCCCTCATAAAGCACTCAGATGCTTTATCTTCAATTGGTTTTATGAGAGAAGTAATTGCACCACAGAAAGTGAATAAATACATTACTAAAATATATAGTAAGTAAAACATAGAAGAAAATACCAATTACTTTTAATTAAATGGAAGTCCAGCTGCTGAAAAACATCTTCAAGGTCTCTCCAAGCTAACCAAGAATGTAAAAGAAAAAAAAAAATTTAAATCTTTAGCTTGCATATATCAGAAAATAATACTAACAAGAAAGTTGATTCCCCTTCTCAGTTCTTCATAACATTATGAATCAATGCCAACTGTAACACTGATAACACCGAATGAAATTGATATGAATGTTGTTGAAGATTTTAAATTGACCATTAACAAACAAATGGAGTAGATAAAAGAAAAAATTCAAAGACGAAACAATGGCAGACTGAAGTTGGCTTTTATAGCAGAACCACCAACTGGGGCAGAAAGTAGAGTCAATGAATGGATTGGCTTCCTGAACTCCTCTCTAGATTAAGGAGAAGAATTGAGATCATCCAGTGTTCTGTACAGATGCTCCTCATGATAAGACTGTAAAACAGTAGTCTCCAGCATGTTTTAGAGCCTGGAAGCTGAGAGTTATCGTTGTTGAATCTTTGGGCCTAGTTGCCATTGTTCAGTTTTTAAAAAATGTAACAATAATTTTATTTACCTAGTTCAAAGATTTTATCTACAGTTTGATAATTTAAAGTTTGAAAACTTTTTTATTAAGGGATTGATGTGCACTTACAGTACCATTCCAGCTGAGTGAAAACTGAAGAGATTTTTGGTTGAAATTTTAGAGAATGTGTTAAGTTACTAAGAATGTTTGTATTTGAAGAGGGAAGCCATTTCTTTTCATATTTTTTTTCTTCTGTTTCTTCACATATGTATGAAGAAACAGAAGAAGAAAAATCCTTTTATTGTTTGTCTCTCCACACTTTTCACTTTTTCTCTTTTACATGTTGCTTAATTTTTATTAGGGGTTTTTTTTTTTTTTTTGGTATGTTTCTGATCAAATAGGAAAAAAATCTGACTTGGTGGACTCTTTTTTTTGTCCACACTGTTCAATCCAATAAAGAAAGAAAAGAGTATATATCAAAAGGAAATTCTCACAGGAGACACTTCTTTTCAAGCAAAATTGGGGCATTTTATATGAATAAGAGATTCTGTCCATTGAACTGAAGATTGAAAACCAAGTGCTATAGATACTAAAGAAATTTCCAGATGGTGATTTATATTCTTGTTCAGTATCATTCCACCATCAGTATAATAAAATGTCACTAACAAAGATAGATTTTACTTTTGTCACTAGACAACTCGTGACCAGTGGTGGGATTCAAATAATTTAACAATCGGTTCTCTGCCCTAATGATTTCTTCCAACAACCAGTTCACCAAACTGCTCAGAAAGTTAATAACCAGTTCTCCCGAAATGGTGCGAACTGGCTGAATCCCACCACTGCTCGTGCCCCATTGTGTCATTATTTTCAGAGATATTTCCTTACATAAATAGAATAGCAAGAGGACAAAAAAGCAGTGGGAGTGGGAGCAAACTTCCAACTGTTTTGTCAAATTCCCTATTGTTTTCTTCTGGGAAGCTGGCATGGAGCATAGAAAACCTTACCTCCTTTCCTCACCTCCCTGCCGTCTTCATTTACTTTGGTTGCGAATCCAAGGTCACCAGGCAAGTAGGGGGTTGCTGCCGAGTGCAGTGAGTGAGTGAGGAGGTGCAAAGGATTGACAGTCAGGAAGGGTAGGTGGAGGTGCATGAGAGGTGCCACATGGGTCAGAAACCAGACACCACATAGGTTGGGGAAGATGTACAGGTGGATGGTGTGAATCAAGAAGGGCTGCACAGGAATGGGCAAGAAATGCTGTGTAGGTTGGATACGGTGTAGGGGGTGTTCAGAATAAGGATGCATTGGAGATTGCAGGGATATGAAGGAGCAGATGTGTGGGTCATGCAGGGGTTTGGGAAGCAACAAGGGTTGGAAAGCGTACCTGTAAGTGCTTACAAGTGTGCAAGAAATGCAGGTCAAGGATGGTGCATTGAAGATAGCATGGGTCAGGAGGGCTTCACAAATGTTCACAATAAATGCTGCATTGATTGAGGAAAGCAATTGGGGGCTGGCATGAGTGAGGAGTGGTGCATAGAGGTTATGAAAAAGGTGCCACATGGATCAAGTTATACACTCAGTTTGGGAAAGGCACATGTGGGGATAGCACAGCGGTGAAATCCAGCCGGATCTATCCAGCTTGCACGAACCAGTAGCGCCAGCGGCAGGAGGCTCTGCCCACCTACAGGAACATCATTACATCCTATTTTTGACCCTCTGCGCATGCACGGAAGAGGTGCATGGGCGCATAGCATGGACACACATAGCGTGCTCCCCTTCCCGAACCAGTAGTGAAGGTAAGTGGATTTCACCGCTGGGATACCATGTGCTGGAAAGAGTGCATGGGGCTTCTTTCCTTCCTGTTCCTTCCCCTCTCCTTTCTCAGGAGGCAGGCAAGTGACTGCTACTGGGTGGGGGAGGAAGTGAGAGATTGTGAGAATGGTTGCAAAACTGTCACAGAACTTTGAAAATGAGGATATGGCTGCAGTAGCAGTCCATCCACAGCAGAATTTTGAAGCAGCCACAACTTCCCTAAATATTATAGCCTCAGGGGTCATGGCTTCCAGAATTTGAATGCATTTGAGGTATCTTGGTTCAAAAAATGGTTGTCCTATGATTTACTGTTTTGCCCAGTCAAAGGTTATAGCAATGAGAGTTTTAGCAATATTACAAATGTTGATAACTAAGGAAGCAATACTTGTTTAAACATTCAAATTCTAAGATTTGTCCTTGCTTAGAAAATGCTATATGTTATTTATCTTATAGATATTCCAAAAGAAGTAAGATGTTGTAATTATGTTTAATTAAAATGATTATAACAAAGACAAAATACATTGTTATTGCAGATACACGTTCATATAGTAAGATGGATATTAACATTAAAAACTTTGTTATTAATATGAACAGTTGTGCTCATTCAAATGTCAATGTAAAATCAAATATTTTAGGTTTTAATTTATAACATAGTAAAATATTATAAAATAACATTATTATGAAACATTATTACTAAATTACTAAAAAAAAAAACCCAACAAACTTGGATAGCACAGAAAATCTGTTCATTGACAAAATTTTCATGTTAATTACAAAAGACCACATTGCTTGGATCCACACACACAGTATACTATGCAGAAACATTGTGAGATTCTAGTTTCTTGCGGAAAACATGATGCAAATGAAGGCCAAAACCAGATAAAGAACTGGCAGCTGTGATATCACACAGTTTTGTATATAATAATATTAACAATAATTACATCAAAATTTGACTGACTGTGCAGCAATACCTTTCATATTATTAAATAACATCTGTCTATCCCAGGTATTTGTGAAGTACTTGATAAGTGGACAAAAATGCCAAATCCAGACTAAACATCTGGCTGACATATGCAACTAACCATAACAATAAAATAATAACACAATTCTACAATGCTCTTAAGAAACCGGGATTCAGGTCTCAGTCAGCCCAGGCATTTTCTGGCAAAATATCATTTAAAACTGATTAGGTCACTAAGAATGCCCTTTCATACAATAGACTTCAAAATTCCTGGCCAACTGCATCTTCTTTATATTTCCACAAAATTTGTCTAGAGACAGGAGTTCCCTGATTAACTCATCCATCTTCCTTCTGTCTACAGTACAATGTTATGAATGAGCTACTAAAATTGCATTTATTCATTACAATGGCAATTTTACAGATATCTATATCTGTATCTATATCTATAGATATAGATATATATATTCAGATTAATTTACATTTTTTTCAAATTAGAAAACATTGAGAAAAATGATTAAAATAGGTCAAACAGAACATATATCTGAAAGAGGAACAAATGGAGAAGGCACAAAAACACCAATATCATAGTAAATTATATATTTACTAATCCCAAACTGAGCATTCAGAATCTGCAAGACCAACATGTAGACATCTGTTGAATATTTTAAACTGAAATGTAAACTGTTAACTGCAGATGCTCCTCACAGAATTTAAACACCATCTCATGAATAACTCAGGTCACATTTGAACCAGTTTTGAAGACAGAAGACATACTTGTAGTTCATTAGAAATTGTTATCTTCCTTACAGCATTACCTATTTAGTACAAAATTACAGAATCAGCAGAATGGAAATTCCTACTTTTCACAGGCCCAGCTGGTTTTTATAACTAGGATTATGCAAGTCCCAGAATAGCTCTCTGTAGCCATGGAACTACAGGCTTTCATTGGGTTACATTTGATAGTATGTGAATTCATATAAGCCCAACTGTATTCTTTCTGCATTGTATCTCTTCTATATGAATAATTAATATTGTATTTGTTGGAATAATAGCTGTATGAGATTGTGATGACCAGTGGCATTAAAACATGCTGCTCATGCTGCTGCTTTCTTTTTCTCTGCTGCTTTTTTCCAAGTGATTGTCACATGTATTTAATCTACATCGTGGGAAGTCATTCTGATTTCATTTCAGTTAGTAAGGTTTATCCACCCATTTTTATTTTTGTCAAGTTATTATGTGGCCTCTAAATACAGCTAACTGTTAAAAAATGCCCAAACATAAATACAGCACCTCAGTAAATTTATAGGAGAGGAATCAAAGCCAAATGTAGCCATATTAACCAACAATACCCACTGATATAAAAAAATTAACATAATGGGCACTGTAACAACTCTGTTAGGGATGGAATACTTTTGTTTCTTCTAAACAAAAAGTAAACAAGCAAAAAATGCCTTTTTTTGTTATACTTAAAAGTATGACATGGAAGAACAGATTAACCAAAGAAAAAAAATAATATAAAGACAATTCTTTAGGAAGCTGCTCTATGTGAATCCCATTAAAATGAATGGGTCTCATGCAAAAGTACTACAATGCTTTAGTACTGTATTATTCATTTCAACTGTACTTATACAAAGCACCTGAGGGTAGGACAAGAAGCAATGGGTGGAAATCAAGGAGAGAAGCAATTTAGAACTAAGGAGAAATTTCCTGACAGTTAGAACAATTAATCAGTGGAACAACTTGCCTCCAGAGGTTGTGAATGCTCTAACACTGGAAGCTTTAAAGAAGAGGTTGGACAACCATTTGTCTGAAGTGTGTAGGGTTTCCTGCCTAATCAGGGGTTTGGACTACAAGATCTCCAAGATTCCTTCCAACTCTGTTATTCTATTCTATTCTATTCTATTCTATTCTATTCTATTCTATTCTATTCTATTCTATTCTATTCTATTCTATTCTATTCTATTCTATTCTATTCTATTTCATATAGAAAAAATCACAACTGTACTAATCAAATCCCATTCTAAAGGGGAAATTCTCAGTTTCAAAATAATAATGTATATTAAGCAAAATTCCTGGTTATTTTAATAGGACCTGCATGTATGGGTGCAGATGCAGAAAAGAGTTTCCATTCCTATATATCCCATTCTATGTATTAATTCACATAGAAATTGGACAACTGGAACATTTCTTCCCATATCCTTGTACATTTGATAGAAGCATCAAAATGATCTCTACTCCATCTGTGGGTAACAATTTTAAAGTAGTTGCTTCTAAACAAAACTTATAAGAAAAATTATAAAGCAATGGATTATACAAATTATGTTTGATTGAAAAAGTATCTTTCCTTTCAACTTAGCCAAAATTTTATTGTTTTCTGGAAAACAATCATCCGTTAATTAATAGTTACATTCAAGGAAACCCTAATATACATAAAGACCATTTTCTAAAGTTATTTACAGCTAAGAATGATTGAAGTGCAATTAGCATTTGTAAAAATAAGTATAATGAACTTAAATTTCAATGGGGAAAAAGAAAAGAAAGGATATGCATTTAACATGAATGGTGGTTACATAACTAAGTTATGGATGTAACCATCATACATGTTAATGTTTTCAGGTCTTTATTATAGCTATCTATTATTTATTTATTATATTATAATTTCTGGATTGGCAGTCCCTTTCAGGGGCTCTAAGATCATATTTTGAATCTTTCAAATTACTTTCCTGTCAATTCATTTGGTAGGTCTAAGGCAGTGATGTATAATCATCAGTTCATGTGTGTTTTTGAAAAGGTGACAATTGTGTGTTTGCATTCAGTTTCTTAAAATTAGCAGGCCTTCCTGGAATCACTGTTTGTGCACTAATAGTCAATAAAATTATACATCCCAAGATTAAACATATTGAATCATAAATATATTTAGGATTATTTTGTAGTTAGAATATTAAAGATGTCGTGGAGAATTCTTGCAGAATTATGGGTTGATTCAGCTTGATCTGGACTATCTTCAGGCATCCAAACTTCTAGAGAATGAAAATCAGAGCCACTAAAGTTTCTTCTCAGTTTAACATAGTTTGAATTGATTCAATTGGAATGCATTATCTAATTTAATGATAAGATATTAATAACTCTTTAAAAAAAAACAACCAAAACCAAAAACTGATAGCTTTGCTCCTGAGGAATCAACTGTCTTTTTTGAATCAATTTTCTTATGCCAAATAACTGACTAAAGTTGCCTTTGTAAGCAATTTATTATTCTTATGAATTATAGGTAAGGGTAAAGGTTCCCCACACACACATGTGCTAGTCGTTCCCAACTCTAGGGGCGATGCTCATCTCCGTTTCAAAGCTGAAGAGCCAGCGCTGTCCAAAGATGTCTCCATGGTCATGTGGCCGGCATAACTAAACGGCAAAGGTGCACAGAACACTGTTACCTTCCCACCAAAGGTGGTCCCTATTTTTCTACTTGCATTTTTTTTGTGTTTTTGAACTGCTAGGTTGGCAGAAGCTGGGACAAATAATGGGAGCTCACCCCATTATGTGGCACTAGGGATTTGAACCACTGAACTGCCAACTTTTCAATCGACAAGCTCAGTGCCTTAGCCACTGAGCCACCGTGTCCCTCTTATGAATTATAAAAAAGCACAATTTAAAGTTAACAAGCCTTATTAATTGTTCCATCTTAGGTTTTCAATGAAATAGATTGGTATATATATATATATATATATATATATATATATATATATAATCCCATTTACTAATTACAATATTAAAATCAGCAAATGATGATCTTTGATATTATTTCATATCACTGACATTTACTAACATTTCTATCATTCAGAAATATTAAAACAGTACATTCAATGACTTACACATATCGGCTAACATTATTATTTATATCATTTTGTTTGAGAATTGAGAAATTCACTGACCTGAGAACATCTATTAGAATGGAATAACAATGAAGAAGCATGGACCCTTAAAGTGAGCATGGCACAATGCAATTTGCAGATCTTTTTTTCTGAATAGTATTAACTTTTTCAGTTTTTTTAAATACATATATGAGATCAAAATAAGTCAACTTATTTTAAAAAGCATTTTCCAGTTAATTAGCAACAGATATACCATCCAGACATAATTCTAGTTTTAATTTTCTGATTTCTGTGATAAAATATGACTTTCATGGCTGCTGGAAAAGTGCAGTAAAAATAGCGAAGGAAACCCATTTTCTTCTCCTTCACTGCTGATTACAATACTTGATTTACATGTAGATAATTTAAGATGGAAAACTGTCATAAAATCTGTTTGGTGATATATTGTAATTTAATTCAGGCCTTATTCCAGGAATAACTTTGCCAACATATCTCATATTACACGATTATGTTAAAGAATTTTACTGGGTTAATTTCTATATCTATATTTACTATACACTCTCCCTATTCATCATCCTGTAATCCCTTAAGTAGGGGTAGAGTTGGGGTAACTGAGTGCTTACTGGTCGGATGCCCTTTCTGATGCAACACAGAGTTCACAGCAGATTTTTTTTTCTTTGCACTCTAGGAGAAACATCTGTTGCTACCTAGGCTTGAACTCTCAACCTTCCAAGTGGGAGGCGAGCATCTTCACCACTAGGCCACCATGCTGCTCCTATTTACTATTCACAAATATTATTATAAACTGCTAACATTCTTAAGAAAGCCATTTAGGCATAGAGGTTTAAAGTGGCAGGCTAGAAGTTGGAAGACCACATGCTGTATTCCTAGCTGGGTGAAGGCTATTCACTCTCTCACAGCCTTAGAAAGTAGGCAATGGGAAGTCACTATTTGTCCAGCAAATTGATAGCAATTAAGAATAATTTGACTGCATTAAAAACATTAAAAAAAAAACAAACTTCTTAACATTTTCTTACATTCAGATAAGTCCTTTTCAAACAGGCCTTTCAGAAACAAATACTTGAAGGATTGAAGCCTTTTTGCATAGAAATGGAAATCAAGAGAAATCAGTTTATAGAATAAAACAGTCTGGCATGCATGAAATCTTATACCACTTGCCAACTCAACAGTGATTGCATGTACCTTTTCATTAAGGTAAATTTAGAATGTACACTTTGTGTTGACTAATAACATAAGTCTTTGGCATCACACTACAGACATAATTTTCTTGAAGCTGGCTTCTCCGTTCCTTCTACCAACAACCCGAGAACCTTCTGCTAATGTGGGATAGGAAACATTTCTGCATGGATTAGAACTGGGGATTAAGGAGACACTGTTCTTAAACCATGTTCCTCTTATTATCTCTATCTGAATTCAAGATAACTTTTCCTTTTTTCTCCCTTTATTCAACAGCTGTTTATTATCAAATTTATTTTCCACCTATTTCACCATAGGGCTACCTTAGATTTATTTCAATATTTGTATTCAATGAAAAATTTTAGGAGCTGTGGGACTGCTAGGAGAAAGAAGACTGCATCCTATAGTTCTTCATTTTTTCATTTAAAAATAATTTTAGTTGTCAGTTACCTTTACATTACTATCCTTGAAGTTTTAGTTCTCTTGATATTAAAGGGCATATAACATCTGGACTCCAGTCTGAAGGTCTTTGTACAGGGATTGTTTCATTTATACATGTGGTATTGTTGTAATCCATGTTGAATATTTATTTGAGAATAACGGAAGATGTTCCTTACATGAAGCATAATTAATGTGAAGTAGCATTCATTCTGTTGAATAACAACAAATGGTCTTTGAGTGAAAATCTCGCCCAGTGATTTGAATCTGCTTTTTAGATTTGCCAAAAATCGTACAATTTAAAGTGAGAATACAGAAAATAATCAAGAAAAACTCATTTTCCAAATCTGTTGGGCATTTGCATTTTCTAATATGACACTTGGTTTCACGGCCTTAATTGCATAGAGGTATACCATAAATATTGTTTACAGTTAACTTTAAAAAAAAGAACTAAAAACTAGATAATGAACTGTAAACATGTTCTTCTTAAAGCGGATGAGAAACTCACTCACTGACATGTAAGATGCAGCATAGTCTTTGTCTCTCATATAATTACACGCCTGATGTTACAGGATCTCAGGAAAGCCTATTCCTTATAACTGCTGACTATGCAAAATCTCTTTGGGAGGTTATAAATATGATATATCTGTTCAGTTATATACTGAACAGATTTCATGACATCTGTGCATCTTTGTAAGATTAGGATGTTCATTTAGAATAGCAACCATTAGATTACTTAGAATGCTTTTTTCCTGTGCAAAAAAGGAAAAAAAGAAAAGAAAAAAAAAGAGAACAGTTAATACAAGCAACATCAGTATGAAATATTTTAATATATGTAGTTTCATACAAATGATCACTGTTTAAAAGTGCCACAAGGTCCTGCTACCATCATACACATTTATTATTTTTTTCTTCTCAAGCAAATGGCAAATATTAACCTTAGTTGCATTTCATAACATAAACATGGTTTAAAATTGCTACACTTCAACATTGCATGTTAAAGAAGAAATACAATGATTACTAGTATCATGATATAGAAAAATAGCAAGATTATTTTATAGTAATATTTTACTACAAACAGGGATTATATTGCACAATGCCCTCTTGACACTGAGTGTAATTTTAATTTACAGTACTTGCTTTGCTTTCTATGGTTTATTACCTTCTGGTTAGTTATCTCTGCAGACTTTGCATCATGTTAACAAACCATGTGCAATTATAACCTATTACTGGAATATCCAAATAATTTATCCTAATTATTATTTTCAGCAAAGGGAAAACATATGTGATAGAAAATGTGAGCATATTTTTGTTACCCTAGATTTCCAATGAAGTAGAATACTTCCTCATTCTGTATTCCAGAGCAACTCCGTTCAATTGAAATGTTGAAGAATAATACATATTTTGATTCCTTTAAGCATATATGAACGTATACCATATTTCAATATTCATTTTATGCGAGAGGTACTGTGATTCTTGGCTCATATAAATCCTAAAAAAATTGTAGGCACTTTCCTACATGACCTTCCCCTTTAATTACAGTAGCATATCTATAAGCTATAAAATGTGCATCCAAGATTAATTTTCCTAATTTACAGAATGGGAAAGGGAGCCATTTTTAAAAAGGGTTTTACATGCACATGTTGGAGCACCAGCATCCAAGAGATAAACGAATTACAATGAATCACTAGTTTCTCCCATAAAACTGAAAAGTGAAAACAAGTATTATATACTCATATTACAAATTCTATATAATTTAAATAAAAAATAAACATGTGTGTATTTATAAAACAATACAAAGTCATTTCCCCAGAATTCTCTCAAAATAGATTGCTATATGTTTCAGATTCATTTAAATTTATTAAAATGTCTAGACATTAACATTTAACATCATCTAGAGATCCCCATTGTAACGGAGGACACCTATCTTTTCAATAGTATGATATAAAGTTATTTATTTTAAAAAAATACACATGGCTGGATATTTTTCTATTTCTAAATACTGAAATTAACTAATATTTTTATACCAATACTTCTGGAACATGGTCTTTTTTTTTTTTTTTTGCTTAACTATTTTGATCTGTATTTTTAGTATGCAGTAATCTCATATTATGACACTGGATTTTTGTAATATGTGGCCAGACTTGGATAATGTATGATTTTTGATGTTTAATACTTTAGGTACCATGAATTTTGAATGAGCTGAATGTTAGATGCTCTGCTGAGAATCTTTAAATGTTGATAATACTTACCAATTGTTTAAATGGCTCTGACATACAACTGCAGCTAACTATGCATATTAATGCTATGAACCAAACAAATAGATTCAAGGAGGAAAACTTTTAGATAATTAAGGCTAAACTGACTTTCCTCCTTGTGAAGAATTAAACAAAACATGCAGTATATAACAAATATGGAATTTTATGCACCATATGCATTCAGTTAAAATTGTTTTTGCCCATTTGAAGAACCACCAAACACTGTAAGTGAATAATACTTTTTGTATTAACATAGCTTTTCTTCAAGCATGTTTGTCTCAGATTTATTAGGTTCTTGATTTTGCAGATACTCTGAATTAGGCAAAACCTTAAGGGGAATGTTCATTACAAAGTGTGCAATAATTGTCAGAATATGTGCTGTAATTTGTGTGACCCATCATGAAAATGCCCAATGAAACTGTGACATAGGGATTACATTCACTGTTAAATTACTAAAATCTACCAATTGTAATGCTTCAAGACTGTTTATTTTTTCCAATAGAAAAATAAATCTCATACATTTGAACTGGTACACAAAACTGGGATAAAATTTATCAGATTTCTTGATAGCACCATTTACACATTCTTTAAAGTAAACATTAATATGCACTTTCTTAGAAAGCGATATAAATATATAGATATATAAATACAGGACTTGCTAACCTCTGTTAACCATCTGAATGTGATGGAATAATCTATCTCTACTGTGCAGGTAGGCTTGTGCATGGTGGTGTGGCAATATTTTAAAAGTTTGTTACAGATGTGATGGGAAGCTGGAAGGAGTCGAATAAGCAGAAAAAAGAGCTTAGATCTACTGTAAGCAATGAGTCGGAATGAGCCGTTAAAGGTTAGAATTTATCTTTGTTTCTGATCATTCAATGAGAAAAATGACTTCCACGGAAATATATAGATTTAAACTGTTTGTAGAAAGGGGTGAAGTGGTGGTGGTGGTGGGTGGAATAGGATTGAAAGTCCTACAGGTAATAGCAATAACTGGAAGTGCAGACGAAATAGGTCTTCAGTGCAAAGAGGAAGGCAGCCATTTAAAAAGTCTAAGTGCAATGTTGTGGTGCTGAAAGAAAAGCTCCAGGTGATAAAAGAAAAACAAAACAAAACAAAATTAAAAAAAAACTGCAATGCAACTTCAAGCAGTAATTTGTGGTGCTGAAAGGACAGCTCCCAGCGTTGAGGAAAAGATCTTGGATCTAGAATGAGGTGTCCAATCTGTATGATAAACAGCACACTGTGTCTCAGAGCGCCTATTCAATCTCAGTAAGTAAATGAAATATTGATTGAAAGTGACCCTGAAACAGAATGCATTAAAAAGACATAGAAAGCTGCAGAACTGAGGTAATTCTTATTCAGTGTGTTCACCAGCCTCCCTATAGTAAAACAAATCTATAAATAGGTGCATTTTATAAGATGTTTGGCCCTTGTATCATTAGTTTTCTCCATTTTAAATCACTTTAGTGGAACAGCCTTTGCTGTACACATGATGAGCTTTGAAACCATATACTAATTGCTTTGCAATAAGTTAAATCTTTTTACAAATCAATACTACATGACCTATAAATTTCAAAATATATTTTTAAACAGCATGAAGCTGGCTTACAGATAATTCATGCAAACCCTTGTTATTACTATCACACTTAAAAGATTAATAATTTCAATCTAGCAATAGAGTTTAACCAACACATATATAATAAAATATATGCACTGGTGGTGGGCCACAAAAGCTCCAGGATTGTCAATTATACTTTTAAAGTTCAACTATGTGCATTTTGTCAACATCAAAAGCTAAAAAAATACACAGTGTATTTTTCTTTAAAGGATGATTTCAATTTAACATTAATTCCAGATGAAATGTATGGTTTCCACAGTGGACTAGTAGAATTTTGATATAACAGGTTGAAAGTCTTCTAAGACTAAATAAAACATTTTAAAGACCCAACATTTGAAATGCTTCTATTATACAACCTAATACATTTTATTTTTCATCCCCTTTACCAGTTTAAACTAGGATAGGGCCCCAATAATTGCCTTGCCAGCATCCATGCTGACTCTGAGACAGCATGGACAAATTTACATAGATATTATTCACTGTTAATGTATTATAAATGGTCTGAGACTTGTGACATGCAAGGAAAAAATGAGACGGGAGACAAGTGATGCTACATGATGAACTAAGCACATTTATAATGATAAAATGAGTAAATATAATAGCGGCAATGCTAACCACTGATTTCACGAGATACACTATTTGTCAAAACTTACACAGCTACAGAGTATCGACGATAAATAGTCATTACCAAGTAACACAGTTTACTACAGCTTTTCTCTTTCATTTTAAACAAGCATATCATTCCCTTTTTAATAATTCTCTAAATAAATATTTAGAGACCGAGAACTAAATGAAATAACAATCCTATGTTAAAAACTAAAATGAAAATAAAAATGACTCTACTCTTACAGTTTGACAGAAATGAGTTATTAATAGTGAAGGAGTGGGGGGAATGGGGAAGGGAAGGATCAGGGAATTATTTCAAGTTCTCAATGTCCAAAAGTAAATTGCACAGTAAATCAATATGAAATGAAGAGTCCATATAGTTCAATGAACAAAAGGGAAAGTTCATGAGGACAAAGATCACAGTTCAGAGAGAGGCTGGACGAAATTCAGACATGGAGCATCACACTCATTGTTCTTTAATTGGTTGCACAGAAAGGAGCAGCTGGGATGCCATTTAGCTTGCTAGGATGGACGTAATCAATGGGTTGAAGTTGAGATGGAAGTAATTCTCTTTTGAAATTCAGTTGCTCAGCCAGATGATCCAGAGGTAGCCAGCATTTTATTTTTGTCCATTGAATTTAAGACTGCATGCACAGCATGAGGACGTGCTTGGTTATGGATGCCCCTATGAGTGGCCTTGAGTGGGCAAACTCAGAGGTTAACAGATGGTGGGTCAATGGCCTGGGCAGTTGGCACTCAGGAGAGGTACAGAAGAGGGTGACAGTTGTAGGGTCTTGGAAACAAAGACTTAGTCTGAAATGACCTGTCAAAAAGCCTGACAATGGTAGGCCACACTACCTCTCAAGATAAACTGCCTCTTCTAAATAAGCATGCAGGAAATACTGTCTGATTGGTGACATAAAAATGTTCCACAAAACATGCAAATTACTGAGTATCAGAAACTGCATTGGCTGCTAGCGCCATGCTGCAAAGACTCCATCATGGGAGCAAAACAGCTAAATCACAGATAGCTTCACAGTAAAATCTACATTCACAATACTAATAGGTTTCTAGTGTTAACAAATTATACACAATTATAAGCTCTTAAAATGCAACATACTTCTCAAGCAGTTGCAGATAATGAAACATTATCAGCTATCAATAATTTGTTGGCACTTTCACTTTTTTGTTTATAAAATTTCCAATACACTGTACCACAGTTATGTGTCTAAACAGTGAGGATGTTAATGGAGTAATGACTGTTCTACTGGCCAGGCAATGGGATCAGTAGTGATTTCAGTGCTTAAAAACAAATGTACAAACCTCAGGTAGAGGTGGGACTCCATGTGAGAACTTTTGTTGAACTTACAAATGGTGAAGAATGGGCCATGGCCAGCATGCAGCATTATTTCCATTGTCTAGTTCAGATGGAGAACAGGTGCTTTTTATTGATCTGTAAACTTACCAATATAATTTTCCACAGTTTTAACCTTTTAAATATTTTACAGTGCTTTTATGCAACTATATTGCTTTTTGATAATTTTAAATTTTAAAACTTAGTTTCAAAATATTTTTTTCCTACTTCACTGTGCCCTAAGCAGGAAGTAAGACTGACATGACAGTGCTTTGGCCTCACTCCATTTTAGGTCACTGACCCCACCATACCCAACCTAACAGTAGTTAATTTAGTGTTAGCTAGAACTAATACTGAAAACTTTACGCATTTCCCTCTCTACATTCAATCATTAAACTACAATAATGCTGGTAAAATGGCAGGCTTAAATCTTACACTAGAAACACCTCTGACAAATATACACAAGCAAAGTATAGAGAACAAAACAGGTCAAGAAAATTTTTTTCTATGAAACATCTGGTAAAACACATTATATTTACATATACACATTGTCAACATAGTCGCATTCATTTGCATAATTATATATTAATAACAGAAAAAAACTTCACTTCTGCAAAGTACAGTACATCCTTCTTGAAAATAAGGTAAGGAGGGGTTTAAAACAATCTCACGTTTAGCATGATCAACCCACTTTCTGTGGATTGGCAGCCCGAACTCCTTGCTCATACGTGATCCGTTGTGTTATTAAATACTGTGCGGCCTGGGTTGCAGCTGGTGTTCCAGTAATAGTTACCTTCCGATTCCTTGTGCCAGGAACGAATTCTCCTTTTTTGGAGATCTGTATCCTTGCACCAGTCAACTCTTGGTATTCTACTAATGTTTTCCCTCCTTTTCCAAGTATTGCACCAACTAAGTTTTCTGGCACTGCTATTTCAACTACATCCTTTGAGCCATCTGTGGATTTTTCTGTTCCTAGAATGGCGCTGGCAGCTAGAGGAGAAGCAGCTCCAAAATATCCATTGGTTGCAGCAGTAGCAGCAGCCAGGCTACCTAATGCAAATGTCCCCGCCGTACCACCAGCTGTACTGCCACTGGCTGAGGCTTCACTCGCATAGGTGGCCAACAAATTGGCTGCTGCTGCTGCTGGATTGGCACTGGCAGCTGCTGCAGCCAAAGCCCCAGTAGCTGCTGCCTGACTTAGGCCTAACCCTAAAGTATTGAGATTATATCCATAGCTGGCTAAGGTGTTAAGTGCAGAGGTGATAGCCAC
Source organism: Masticophis lateralis (assembly GCA_030761175.1). NCBI lineage: Eukaryota > Metazoa > Chordata > Lepidosauria > Squamata > Colubridae > Masticophis > Masticophis lateralis. The sequence continues at coordinate 294,396,256 of JAUDYJ010000001.1, forward strand.
CAGGTCATTGCCTGTGAAGCCAGATAAAACTGCTGGAAAGGCTGCAACTCCAGCAAGGTTTGCATGTCCTAAGAGCCCTGCCGCAGCTGCAGCTGTTGGTAGTACTTCAGCAGTGTTTGCATAAGGAGATCCCGTTGGATTGGAATTGGCCACTGGACCTGTAACATTAGCATAACTGATATTGAGACAGCTGCCACTCTGTGGATCCTCTTGTATCTTCTGGATGATAAGTTCAACAGCTTTTCGGTTTTGTTCAGGTTCTCCGCTTACAGTAACAACCCTCTCTTGTAAGTTGATCCCATCAGGTTTCTGGGAAAGCTGCACCCAAGCCCCTGACTGCTCCATTATAGCCTTGACTGTAGCACCTCCCTTCCCTATTATCAGACCTGCTGTGCTGTTGGGAACTATTATCTTTACCTGTAATTAAAAAAAATATATATGAATAATACTTCTGTTTTGCACATACAGTATAATTAAATTCTTTATTGCCCCTAATAAGTGGGAAAACTCAAAAGATTGTTATTTTCTTAGAAATATAAGTTTGAATTAAGAATCAAGCTCATACTTTTAAATATTTTTATGAATTCTGATATAAAATGGTATACGCTTTGAAAAATATGGTCATTGCAGGAAAAACAGAATTCTTAGAGCTCATTTAACAGTGAAATACTGAGACAAATTGAAATTATATTAGTAAAAGAAATAAACTTATAATACTTTTGTTCATGTTTCATCAAATACTCAGTAACAGATCACCTTCTAATAAATCTTTGGTCATCATTCTATACATAACTCAACAGCATTTCTGTAAACAAGCTTTTCAATGGAAGAAAAAGTAATTGAACATGTATCTATTCTAATGATTAATTTAAGTTCATTATTTTTATGGTCATTTATTTATAAAATGATTATTCTGGTATTTTCTAACAAAAATCCCCTACTTGATAGTTATCCTTTATTCTCAATAAATTGCACAAATAATCTAGGATAAAAAAGAATAAGGAAACATGGGGATATGTGTCAAATTTCAGGGGAAATAGTTCTCTACGCAATTTCTCATTTTTCTTAACTAATGATTTAAACTAAAGAAATTTATTCATATTGAAATAGCTTCAAATGGTTAAAAAAAATCTGATTTTTGTGCAATTACATTTCAGTAAGAAAAGTGTGATATCTGTATGCCACTTATATTTATCTACCAATATCCCACTTTAATCAGAATAAAGTATGCAAGTATGTTTTTTTAATTCAACATGCTACTTGGGCTTGAGCCAGACAAACATTTTCCAACAGAAGAATGTTATTGGAGGCAATTCCTATAATGTAGGAAATTTCTGTGCCAAACCTAATCTATGATTGCATTTGTTCAATTCCTAATCAACTGCATAGAATTTAGTGTTAAAATTAACTGGCCTAGAATCCTTACGCAGCATATTGTATATTAATACACAACCATTATCTGAGATGTAACTCAACACATGCTGAAATTGTATGCAAATCATAAAATGGATCATAATCTCTGTACTTATGACAAAGTTCCCCCTGAAAACAATAACACTTGAATTAATCAAGAAGAAATCATTCTTCTAATTTGCAAATGTGACTTAGCTCACTACATTGATCTAAACTAAGATTATACTACAGTGACTATTTCACTATTTTAACATGTTTCCTATATCTTTTTAGCATGTTTATGGCTATCTCATTCTCAATAGAATAATAGTTTATGAAGATTGTACGCCACCCGACTTTCAATAACTCTTGACATCATGGAAATATTAGGATGTTATTTTTTCATAGTTAAGCTTGCAATACATATTAATGTAGACAGAACAAATCAGATTTATTAAATAATGTCTGTACATGGTTCAATTTTTAAAGTGTCAACGAAACTGGTCACAGTATTCTCAAAATACTACACTATGCTTCTAATAGCAACACAGTTGCATTGGTGACTGGTCTGAATGAAAGACAGAGAGAACTCAGATACATACATAATATTTAATTGCTATTTTCCCACCATTCTACACCATGTAATATGTAATTTCCATATAAATGTCTTAATATGAACTTGATTTCTCTATTCTTCTACCTATTTTGTTGCTGTACATTTTAATGTAACAGAATAAAGTAATTAAATGTATGACTGAAAACAAATTTTACCAATTATATTTGATATTAAGTGAAAATGTAAAATAAAACCAAGTCAATGTAATGGTTGGATTTTTTTTCCTATAAATGTCAGAATTTCGTTCCCTGTCCGCTATTCTGAGATTATGTTCTGTAGTTAGCTCAAAAGAAGTTGCATAACAAAGGGTTTTCCCCTAAAATGTTTGCTAGATAGTATTAAAAAAAGAAATTCAAATTAGTAAGTATAATTTTAGCCCCTTCAGGAGCCAAATATAGATATATTTGAAAGAAATACCAAAAATCCCTTGAATTAGTGAATTACATGTTTTGTATGTAAAACTTTCTATCCAATTTCTGGAAAAAAAATATTTTCCCGTAATAGACTTCATTATTCGCTTTTTGCATATTCTAAAGTTCTTTAGGAAAAGTTCTTTGAAACATGGGAAAGTACAGCAGAAAACCACAATGCACATTAAAAATTTGGCCATTTGACACTTTTTGGTGTGATTATTGAAGCAATTATTGAGGTCCTGTAACAATCTAATTTGCTACCAATGCTTTGTAACATTTATTGTAGTATTCTTTGAATACTGAATGCAATGACATGCAATAATTTATTTTTCATCTTGATTTACAGTTCAGAAACTTGATTTTACTAATCAGTATAATTTATTAAGAATATATTGCCTATTCTTCATTAAATGGAAATCTATAAACTGATTCTTAATCCACCTAATATTGACAAAGATGTGTAGAAATTATTTAAAGAAAAGGGACTGAAGCATGTTTTAAGTCCAGAAGAATAATTTAAAAGCAGATTAGGCACATACCATCCTAATTCACTGAACTATAAAAGCAGGAGCAGGAGACATCACGCAATCTGACTTGGAAGATTCTTTAAAATCAGTGTCAATAAAAATAGTTTTAGTCTTCTTGTGGAAATGATTTCCTGATCTGGTCTATGTAGTGCGGGGGTGTCAAACTTGCAGCATTATGTTGTTGTCATATGATGTATCACAACTTTTCCCCCTTTGCTAAACTGAGGGTAGGCATGGCCAGCATGTGACGCATTTGGCCCACAGGTTTGATACCCTTGATGTAGTGGAACTGACACCAGCTAATTATGTTAACTTCTTATAGAGAACATCTCTCTTAAGGATCAGATTCTTAGGTTTAACATTTTCAAGGGTGTGTAGAACCAAGTTTCACCTAGAGTATCTTATACTAATATAGACTGGATGATAACAATGTCCTTGTCTAAATGGAGACTGTTGCATGAATGCTAACAATATTTTCTTCTAAATAATTTCTTTTGGTCCCAAGTGGAATTGTAGACAGCAAGTGCTTATTATGAGTTCACATTTTTTCTTCTAGCTAGCACGTGTAGAAAGTTTTGAGTGTTGTTCCAGATGGAACATGGAAATCCTGGAGTTATTCTAAATTTTGTCCCAGACAAGTGTTAGAATATTCTAAGTGACCCTGTGCCCACTTTTAAAATTAATCACTTATTTTTTGTGTACCCTTATCTAAGATAGATAGCATTTGGAGTAAGATCATATGTAGTCTACCCTCACTACCATACACAACATTAAGATGGATTTGACTAACAAGGTATGGATGCTGCCGAAGCTACAAAACCAGCAGGAAAAAAAAAGGAAGGGAGAGAGGGCTTTTATTGCAACTCATTAAGCAGCTTTTTACTTCAGAAATTTATGATAAACACTGAAAAATGACAGAGCTTTCAAACTGTAGAAAGCTTTTTCCAACTGTGAAAAACAAATGTGCCTTTTACTGCCTACACATATGAAACAGCACTATCATTCAAATCCATGCAAAAAGTTAGATTTCATACATTTAAGTGGAAATAATAAAAACAATGAATCAAAACTGTATTCCCACTGCCATCTCTGTATGCTATAAAAAGAGAGTGAAGGGGGCATCTCATTTAGAATAATTTGATATCTACTTGAAAAGAAATAAACCTTGTGCATGCATTGTACATTTTCATGTTTTTTTCTTGCACATTTTAGACTTTTGCCCCCAAAATACATATACAAATACTTTTTGTGTAATAAGCATATTTTGACTAGTGAAAGCACACTATATTGATGCATAGTTTTAATATAATCTGTATCTTCCATTTGTTTTTATTCCATGGTCTAAAGGCACTTTGTACTTCATACATTAATGTTTCATAACTTTCAAATTACATTTGCAAAAGCAACTGATGAATTCTGAATTGCTTCATTTATGTGCTTCAATTTTTTATAATAATAAATGTGACTGCCTGCACATTGAAATATACAATAAGGCTGTGCAATATTTTGGTTTTTATTCTAAAAAAGTACTTCAGAGATGAAAATGAAGAACTTACCTACAACTTATTAAAGTAGCCACACAATTATTTGGGAATATATGGAAGTTGGCAGAAGCAGGTATAAAATTTTAAGGAAAGACGTACTACTCTGAGGAACTCCAGACAAGTATTACATTTGTACTCTCACGTGTGCAAATACACACTTTTGAAATTGAATCCAAAGTACTGAAGCCCAATGTACAATCTATAAAATTAATTCACGCATTTGGTAATATAAAATGTGATCAGATGTGAAATATAGTTATATAATGTACCCAAACATTTATTTAAGTTTAAAAGCATTCAGTATAACTAAGTATTTCAAAATCCTAGAATTAAAATATGACATTGGCATAATTTTCTACTAAAATACTCATGTTATGAGAATATATTTTTATTGTTCCAAAATTAGTAGAAAGTTGTGGGGCAGTTGGCTATATCAGAAATCAGTTCTTGGAAGTTTAAACTCTACTCTATGGGAGGTGAGATGTGGTTTTATTTATTTTATGTGACAGCAAGCTGTGTTACACTACTGACTGAAGCTGACACTTTTCCCTATAGGCTTAATGCCACTGACATTAGAGGACAGATTTCAAAGTGGGTAGAAACAAGCAGTTTACAACAAGCTCTCTCTCTTAGGACTTCCCCCAGTTACTTACTATCTCTGGGCTATAAGCTAGCAAAGGCCACATTTAAGGAACATTTGTTTGACATAGATGGTCAAACAGTTGCTGGTAATGCTACTCATTTATCGATTGACTAGATTTTGTTATTTTGTAAGAGAAACTGGTTTTTTCCCTCCCAAACTGCATTATTAAGAAGGATACTGTATATTTCTGATTTATTTTTCTTCTTTATGGATAACCAGGGCAAGATTGGTACATTAAGTGTAAGACTGATGAAAATATTTAGGCCAAACTGTAGTATATTTTAAGACACTGATTGGTTAAAAGCAGAATGTCTAAATGTCATTATTTGCCATCTGAAGAAAACTTGAGAGAGGGTGTTCTCAATGAGGAGACGATGCAATTTTAGTTGCTAAAGTAATCTTTAATAAATATGGATGCTGAAAACCATATTTAATCCATTTTTAAATGAGAACATCATACTCAGAAATCAGCAATAATCTGCTGTAATTCTCCCAACAAATGCATTAACAGCCTTTTCTCAGAACAACTGAATGTCTTAAAAACAATAAAGTACAAGTTTCAAGAAAATGATGCAATGATTTTTTTTAAAAAAACTTGATTCTCTAGCGAACTCAATCTATTAATTTTTATTGCTGCTTTGTGGCATTGGTGATGGCACAATCTATTTGTAAAAGTTATGCTCTATTTCAACCAAAAATAAATTAGCTGAACAGCAATTTCATCACAAAATTATATAGCCTATATTCATTCCAGCAAATTATTTAAAATGATTCTCTTTGACTATCAAAGTTTTTGATGAATAAAACATTAAAATATGAAAAGTTGTTTATAGATACATTTTCTTTTTTTTAAAGAACTACATTGTGAAATGTTTTTCACTAATTAAAATTACTCTACTTGTGATCCAACTAGATCATAGATAGCAGGGGCCAAAGTTGGCAGCTTTTAGATTTGTGGAATTCTGGGAATTTTAAGTCTTAGAGTTGTCAAATTTGTAGACCCCTGATCTAGGTAAGATTATCAAAAACAGAACAGACAATGGTTTTGAACATTTTTTGAAATTTTGTAATTAAAAGAGATCATGAATAGTTTTTATTTATGAGGTATGATGGCGCAGTGGTTAAAGTGCAGTACTGCAAGCTACTTCTGCTGCCTGCGGGCTTCCTGCAATTTGGCAATTCAAATATCACCAGGTTCAAAGTTGATTCAGCCTTCCATCCTTCCAAGGTGGGTAAAATGAGGACCCAGACTGTTGGAGGCAAGATGCTGACTCTGTAAACCGCTTAGAGAGGGCTATAAAGCACTGTAAAGCGGTATATAAATCTAAGTGCTACTGCTATTGCTAAAGTGAGATGAGCATGCTTATTCATCTGTATAATCAGAGAACGTAAACTTTTTTTTAATTAAATGGTTCAATAGAAGAGCCATTTAGAAGAGCCTGGTTTAGCTCTGCAGACTAAAGCACCGTAATTAACATCCAGCTGTCTGCAATTACACCAGTTCGAATCTCCCCAGGCTCAAGGTTGACTCAGCCTTCCATCCTTTCTAAGGTAGGTAAACTGAGGACCCAGTTTGTGGGGGCAATAAGCTGACTTTGTATAAATATACAAAAGTATGAAGGCTATTGCTTAACGCATTGTAAGCCGCCCTGAGTCTTCGGAGAAGGGCGGCATATAAATCAAATAAATAAATAAATAAATAAATAAATAAATAAATAAATAAATTTTATGTTGTTATAAATGAATGCAAACTTTTTAAAGGTTCTTCCCTGTGAGTTGAGGGAATACACATAAATTAAATTAGTTTATATATTCTAGTCCTTTAAAGTCTAGTTTATTTTTGTAAAAAAACACTTATCACTATTAGGGTTTCTAATATCAGATTGCTTGGAAAAATTCAGTTGTTTGGAGATTGATTGCTATTTGGTTTTCCTGCCTTTCTTCCTTCCTTCCTCCCTCCCTCCCTCCCTCCTTCCCTTTCCTACTTGTCTTTGGATCCTCTGGGAGATAGATAGATAGATAGATAGATAGATAGATAGATAGATAGATAGATAGATAGATAGATAGATAGATAATTTTATTTCTATAATTTTATTTCACCGTCTTGGGACGGTGCACAGCCAAGTAAAAGCACAATACAACCATCATAATTTAAAATTTAAAATTATTAAAATTATTACATTGTCAGCCAAAATTAGTTAAAAACCCAAAATTTTTTAAAAACTTCAAATTTAAAACTCAATTACAAAGATAGGGTCTTGAGGGCACAGCAAAAAACTCGGAGGTCAGAGATCGTGCATATTTCCGGGGGCAGTTTGTTCCAAAAGGCAGGGGCTCCCATAGAGAAGGCTCTCCCCCTGGGTGTCACCAGCCAACATAATTTGGCCAACAGCACCCTGAGGAGTCCCTCTCTGTGGGAGTGAACTGGTCGGTGGGAGGCTATCAGAGAAGGCGGTCTCGTAGGTACCTGGGTCCTGAGCCATGGAACACTTTAAAGGTGGTAACCAACACCTTGAATCGCACCCGGAAGAACACTGGGAGCTGGTGCAGCTCGTGCAGGAGAGATGTTACATGGGCGCAATGGGTTGCACCCATAATCACCCGCCGGCTGCATTCTGGACCAGTTGGAGCCTCCGAGTGCTCTTCAAGGGGAGTGCTATGTAGAGAGCATTACAGTAGTCCAGCCGGGAGGTAACAAGGGCATGAGTGACTGTGCGCAAGGCGTCCCTGTCCAGAAAGGGACGCAACTGGCAGATCAGGCGAACCTGATAGAAGGCCCCCCTGGCCACGGCCGTCATATGCTCTTCTAAAGACAGCCGTGCATCCAGGAGGACACCCAGTTTGCGAGCCCTCTCTGTGGGGGCTAGAAACCAAAATCGGGCATATCGTATCACATCCATTCCCTTCTATTCTTGTCTTTACAACTTGCCTGATTGCTAATGATTTTGCAAACTGTCTGCATTAGCAAATATGATCTTAATTTGTCTTGTTAGCTTCATAAATATCTACTCACAATTTTAAAGATTTGATAATGGACAGAAGCCACAGTTGCCATCACCCCACCCCACCCCCCAAAAAATTGGACAAGAGCTTGTTGGGTAGATGAGTGATTTATGAAGGAAAGGAGCATCAAATGGATAACCTAGAACATTTTCCATATGTTTGAGAATGAAAAAGTCAATACTGTTTTCCATAGATACAAAAAAAAAAAAAAATCAATTATTAGTAATAGCTAAAGAAAATGCATATGTGCAGCTTTCCTGTCTTCTTAATTAACCAAGCAACATAAAAGTATGCATTTTGTAGGTTTTGATTCAAGAATGAAAGATACATAGCATTTATTGTTTGGGAAAGAATTTCTGTTTTCAGGAAACTTTAAAGAAAGTGAATTAACAATGATTTTCCTACAGCACAAGAATTAAAGTAATTTGCTTTAATTTTTAAAGTATTAAATTGTGTGGAAAAAGTACAATGGAAAATATTGTGTCCTAAGGTTCTCCCCTCATAATACCCAATATCAAAGGCAAAAAAAAAATAAAAAATAAATACTGGACCTCAAAGGTAGGTGCCAATTTAAGCCAATGATTTATAGATCCAGTGGTCTCGTGACATGTTTAGAAACCATTTCCTACCTACTCTATCCATTACATAGGTCTATTCCCTGCTAAGCACAGACACACAAAAACAACTGGGAAGTTTTCTGGCCTTACTTGCATCTCTCTAGCAGATGTCTAGCAAGGCAATGGAAATGAACTTTTTGGAGACTATAATATCAAAATACTCTTTAAAAAAAGTAAAATGTCTTGTGCCCATAAACTATTTTTAAAATATGCATTTATATTTGAAAATATATTTCTATTGTGATTCTAAGCTCTTCAATGAAGGCTTTCAAAATGAATAAAATACATTTGCTGTTATTGTCATTCTATGATTAATCTGATAAATAATTTATTTCACACACACACACACTGAATTACTGAGTCACTATTGCAATCTTTTTAAATATGAAATAAATATATTAACTTGTTTATAGAAGATTTCTTTATTACATTGTTAACATCAACAGTTCACTTGCTTTCCATTGTTCTCATTTTTGGGGGGATGAAGGGTATTATTTCCCATGCTACTTTGGAAAATAGCTGTAAGTTGTAAAATTGTAAGCTGTAAAGTTGTTTAATAATAATTTCTTTAGGTAAGTAATCTAGAAAATGACATTTTAGGTTATCATTTTTTTCTAAATTAATCCTATTTTAAATAATCACCATTTTACAAACATTATTTCAGAAATTCTAGTCTTTATATATTATGTTTTTCACAAAATAAAATGAAGGCAATATAGCGGTTTAGCAGAAAATGTGATAATCTGTTGACATACTCAAGGGTATCCCTTTAGAGATAAAGTGATACAAACAATATTCTACTGAATAATTGTTGGTTGCTGTTCTGTCACTGACCCAATATAACAGTGAAGCCTACGGGAATGAAAGAGAAGAGAAGTGGATGAAGAAGAATAAGAAAACTTGTAAAATGCTCTTCTGACTTTCCAGTAGTAGGCAGATCTTGAAATGAGCTGATCCTGAGGTTGTTAGAGGCTTCTCCCCTCTCTTCAGATTTTCATCAATTGAACAGATTTAACTGTAATGCTTCCCCCCACTAAATTAAAATACTCCCCATCACTTAACTGCCCTGAGAATTTAATGAACTCTTTAAAATTTATTCCTACTCTTTGATATACTATTGCTTATCTCTATTTCTTTTCCCTGTCAGTAATTGAAAATATATAGTGGTCTGTAAAACTTTACAATGAGTTTTCTCTCTCTTTTTTTCAGTAATAAATGGTGTCACTTTCATGTCAATAGCACAATATATTTACTCACAAATAGTGTCTATGTGATTTGTTGAATTTTGGCAGAATATAAGGACATAGTATTTTGTGTAAATAAACAATATAAAAGAGCAAATGTGTGTGCTATAAGGATGGTTCTGTAATATAATTGCAATATTTACAGTTTTCTCTACAGTTTCCTCTACAGTTGCAGTTGAAAAGGGTCTTGGATGGATTGTGAGAACTTTTTGATATGAAAGGCCCAAATGTTGCACATTCTCACATAGAGCCCTTGCAGCTATTTCAGACAAATGAGTGATAACAACAATATATCTATCTCAGTGGTGAAATGTAAAATTTGTTACTACCGTTTTTGTGGGCATGGCTTGGGGGGTGGGTGGGTAATATGACTGAGTGGACGTGGCCAACTTTTTTTTAAAAAAAAACTTTAAAAACCATTGTTTCTACAACCTCTTCAGCTGAAGAGGTTGTATAAAAATGCTTTTAAAGCCTCCGACGTTCCCAGCTGACTTGCCTGAACGGCAGAGGCTTTTTTTCCTTTTAAAAACATTTTTTTCTATAACCTCTTTGGCCGAAGAGGTTTTGGAAAAATGCTTTTAAAAGCTCTGATGATCCCAGCTGAGTCGCGCGATCATCAGAGTCATTTTTTTTACTTTTAAAAGCATTTTTTCGGCCAAAGAGGTTGTAGAAAAAATGTTTTTTTTAAAAAAACCCTCTGATGATTGCGCGGCTCACATGGGCAATGGGGGGGGGCAGGGATTTTTGCTACCGGTTATCTGAACCACCCACCTCCATCGCTGCTGGATTGGGCGATCCGGTCCGAACTGGGAGCATTTCACCCCCCATCTATCTGTTCTTTCTCTGGAGGAGATGGGCTGATTGGGTGATTAACTTCAATATAATGGCTATGATTGTTGATCAAAAGTGGTTGACCTGATGTAGGAGATGACCAGTCTGACCCCAAAGGATGGATCAAGCATGTCATCAGTATCGAGTCACTTCATACTCACAAGAGATCTAAATCCATCCCACTTTGAATTCCATTTACTGTATTTTTCAGAGTATAAGATGCACTGGACTATAAACCGCACCTACTTTTTTTGATGAGGAAGAGAAGAAAAAAAATCTGCCTCTACCTCTGAGCAATTTTGCCTCATTGCAGCAAACAGCGAACAGCCTGCTTTACTTTCATTTTCATCATAGCTTGATTAGTACAAGGAAAAAAAAATCTGCTGCAGCAATTTACCTCCTTGGAGCAAGCAGCAGAACCCTGCGCAAAACAGGTGAGAGCAAATCAGCTGAGAGTCGGGAGGCCAATGCAATCAACTTGTGCTAATTAGGCTGTGCTGAAGCTGAAAGGAGCTATTTTTTCTTGCTGTTTGCGGCAAGGACATACATAACAGCTGGGAAGCAGAGGCCAAAAAGTGCGGGCCAGTGGGTGGGCAGGACTACTTTGGTTGTATAAGACACACCTAAATTTTCACCCACTGGCCCACACCCTTTTAGGGGGGGGGAAGGTGCATCTTATACTCTGAAAAATATGGTACTCTTATCTATTGCCTATTTGACCATCGGTCGTTCAGATTCTTGTAGAGAGCACAAGCTTTTAATAAAAGCTTTTTTTAAATAAATTTATTATTTTGAATTGCCTAGACTTTCTGATTTTCTTGTGCTTGACAACCTCCATGAGCATGTCACTATCTTCCCTTCTCCATATACCATTACTGGAAATTGCGCAGTATGAAGATTTCCTGAAAATAGCAGGAAGAAAATAGACAAAAAAAAAAAAAAATCTGAATCTATTCCAGCTCCACATATACAGTCTCTCCATTTGAAGTCATTACCATCAACAGTTTGTAAGAGCTTGGTTGTTTTCTTCCAGATGTTTCATTACTCAAACTAGATAACATCATCAGTTTTATTACTAGTGTGTATGATTTTATAGTTCTACTAGTACTAGCACTGATGTTACCTAGTTTGGGTAATGAAACGTCTGCAAGAAAGCAACCAAGCTCAGAGCGCACCAAAGACACCTTAGTATTTTTGCTTTTCCATTCTTTGTCAACATCATACACACTTTTGACCTCCAGATTAATTCTTTTTTTCATTGATTACAATCTTTTTTGACAACTTATTTTTCTGCCATCTTTTTTCTCATGGACTATAATCACTATAGTCATGTACTATAATCACTTTTGATCATCTCTTTATATAACACAATAAAACTTGCCATCATGATGCAAGTATGTGTGAAGAAACCTTAATCTAGTGCATTGCTCTGTCCGGCTTCTATTAAAAGAGGAATAGGAATAGTTTACAAAAAAAATTTAATGGCCAATTTCTAGATGAACAGGAATCTTGTAGGTTGGGATGTTTCCTTTATGGGCTCTTCCTGTCTACAAAGGATAATGATTGTCAAGTGATGTAATATCTTAAGATATCATTTTTCTTTCTTTACTTTCCTCAATTCCCATTTCTTCTGCTATGACATGAAGTTGGATGAGGTGAGAACGTAAGAGTTCTCTGCAATTATTTAAAGACAAAAATAATTAAATCTTAATGAATGTAAGCACTTGAGATAAAACAAGAAAATTTATGGAGATTGAAATAGAGCAAAGTTATTCTTGAAAGCAAAGTCAAATGAACAGAATGGGAAGACATTTTAGTCTTATAAGTAAAGTCATAGAGATTATCTATATAGAGGAACAAATAATCATTATTTCATTCTCCAAGTTAATATCCAGAAAACAGTTTAGTTTTGTTGGCTTAGATTTTTACTGTGTTACTACACTATATCAGGTTTTAGGATTTATGTAATTACAAAAACACTGATACAGAAGTATAAAAACAGTAAATGGTAGCCATAAAATCTTTCTCTTTCATGTAAAATGTAGAAAAACTCTGAATGGTGGTCACAAATGTATTTGTATTTCTTTTTATAATGTAGCTATTTCATAACCATGATTGGTAAAATTTAATTGTGCTTAGTTATAGCCTTCTGTTTGTTTTCTTCATACTATAATGCAGGACGATTTGGTAGATCTACTGAGAGAGCCAGTTTCGCAATGGCAGATGAGAGATACTCTAACAGTAAAGAATGTTTTGAAGAAGATACGGTTCTGATATCATTTGTGCTTGTATGAAGTGATTATCTGCTCCAATAGTGTGCACATTAGCCAACTGAGCCTTATTTCATTTATTCGTTGCACATCATTAATTATGAGCAATTTAAAGATTTCCTAACATCAGGGCTGCTAATATCTTTTTCTTGGCAGATTCTCAGACACAAGAAGCATGCAATTAGATGTGTTAAATCCCATGTTATTAATACATATAAAAGAGCAGCTGAATAATTTATTAAAATGTAAGTCAGAACTGTCCAAGTTTCTTTCTATACTGATTTATTTATTTTATTAATTATTGTATTAATGTAAGAAAGCTGTACTATAAGGCTGCTAAGTTTATATGGCTGATTGGAGCAGTTGGAATTCTGAGAATCTTCTGCTTACTTTCTCACAAAATTAGGATGTTAGGAGATATCATATTCACAATGAAGAATACATAACAATAATTGATCAAACTGCTATGACTTTCTATAGCCTTATGGTCACTTTGCTGCTTTCCATCCAAAGTAGGCAGACAGTGTAGGCACAGAATAGAGATAGCCACAAACTCATGAACACAATTGGGATGGAATTTCTCTCATTAATGAATGGGTCATAAAGTGAGATGCCACGTGACTGCATCACTTGACTAGTAATGCTCAAGAATGGCAAGTAATCAAACTAGTACCCAACCCAATGCAAACCACTCTGGGTTTGGTGCCTCCTAAACCTGAAGCTCACTAAAATGAGGGATTGTCTCCATGTCTCCCCATACAACTATTTTCTCCCCAACTCTGCCCTTTTGCCTGTCCTACATTCTGCAGGGGCAGCAAGCAGCCCTGTTAATAATGTGGCTCTGTGGCTGTATGCCACATTCTCGGAAGCTGCAGCCATCTCAGCACAGTCCAGTCCCAGCCACAGTCACTCTTGTAATATAGGGGTAGATCCTTGGAGTACCCTGGCACTCCAGGCTTAACGCATTGTAAGCCGCCCTGAGTCTCCGGAGAAGGGCGGCATATAAATCAAATTTAAAAAAAAAGACCCCAACAGACCTGTGCTCCACTGCTTCTGTGGTCCTCTGCTATCTTATTAATTCTGCTGCTGATGAGGTGTGCCAAGCCTGGTTGCTGAGCCAAAATGGGATTGGGCTTCACATTGTTGGGGAAAAACCCTCCAAAGTTGCAGTGTTCAAGATAGCTAAATATAGTTTAGATAGTATATCTATTAGGTGCATCAATAGCTGTTTTGAAATTCATATTCAAAGTGTGTTCATCATTAGTTCCTCATTAAACTACAATATTAACTGGGTGTGATGAAAGCTTTGCCTTAAGTCCAGCAATGACTTGCATTAAGAAGTGGGAAAAATGCAAATTTGCAGATAACACACAAATGGATGGGCTAGCTAATATTCTAAAATTCAAAATAATCTTGATAGGTTACGACAGTGGCCTGAATGTAATCGAATAAAAACAGAGACAAATATATGCTTCTATAGTTAGGAAAAAAAATTAAATGAACAGAGCCTGATAATAGTATGTGTGAAAAGCTTAGAATTGTGATTAATTACAAGCTTAATATGAGTCAGCAGTATGATGGGCCTGCAAAAAAAAAAAAGCATTTCTAATTTAGAATGCATCAATTGAAATATAATTTCAAAATGACAGGGAGAAATTGTTTCACTTTATTCTCCTTTCATCAGAGAAAGTCAACAAATTTGATCAGAGAAGTAAAAAAAAAAAATCCACTGAAGACAGATTGAAAGAACTGGGTATGTTATTGATGGCATGGGTGGTGATAGTGATGGTAGGCAATATGACAACATTAACAACAATATGGTGTGTTTTCTTTTGTTCCAGAGGACAGGACACAGAATAATGGATTTAGCTGTAGGTAGGCAGATTGTGAGTGAGTATTAGGAAAAGTTCCTAATAATAACAGCAGTTTAATAGTAACTGCATTTATTAAAGGAATTGGTATCTTCTATTCATCAAAAATGATTAGGAAGAAGATGGAGAATTATCTATGAAAAATGCTTTCATTTCCTGAAATGAACAAGAGGTCTTTGGTCAATACAAATCTATCCCAAAATGTTTTCAGCACACTATTTTATTATGGAATGATCTGGCATTAAATAACAATACTATCAGATTTGTTGATTCATTATAAGGGTTAATACTAGAGCTTTGAAGTTTATGTGCATACATTCAGAACAAATACAAGAATATACTACCCATGCATTGAATCATTATTTGATAGAGATTACTGATAGAAAAAAATGAGGCCACTTATTCAGATGACATTTGAAATGAATTAAACAAAGTCATTAATAATGAATCTACCAGGGGCTAAGCTTTTATGATAATAGTATAGTGAGTTTTCAGATTCAAAGGCAGCAAGGCATAGTAATATCTAAAATACAAAAGATATATTATATTTAGATTATACTCATGAACTTTCTTTATAAATTAGATGTGGCACTGTACAAAACAGTATGTTAGATTTTTAAAAAATAAGAATTACTGCATCTCAGCTGAATAACTTTTTCTATATGTTTTATCATCATCATGACATGATCATCATCATCATCAATTTTCTTGTTAAGAATTCAAGCGTCAACCATAATCTAAGAATACATTTTGCCAGTTAACCTTGATAAAGGAAGAAAAGCAACAATTTAAACAAGAGTTAAAAGAAAAAGTCAGGCCTGTAACTGTGCCACATTATAGATATATATCACTTCTAAACAGATTATTTAGAACAGTTAAACATGCCTCCCAAGCACAAAGGCCATTCAAGACGACAATTCCTATCCTAATACAAAATGTCTCATGTGGGCATCTTCCGATTCATTTACAAATATTTATTTATATTCTGCCTTTATTGTTTGTATAAATAAGTCAAGGCAATGAACATAACTAATATAAATATGACACATTTCTTTTATATTTTTATGATAAAATATTTTTTAAAGAATATAATAGGAAAGAAAGACCCTTAGGGAAAAAAATACTATATCCAATTTAAAATTTCTCATCTATATTTAGAAGTAGCAGCAACCTCTACCATTCATCTTTTGGAAAAATGTGTAGCTCTAGCTCTGTATAAATATATTTTCTTTGTACTTGTACTTTTCTAAGTACTTTGCAATTCTTAAAACAGTTAGATTTCTTTAAATATAGTTTATTAATACCTATTATAACAACCATGGAAAAATTAAATACTGTAACTTGGTTGTAATTGGTAGTAAGGTGAACATATAGGCATGAAATGTTTAGTTACTACAACTAAACATAATAAATATCCTGAAAGGGTATGAAAGGGATACACATCAAAGTAAAGCTTATGCTCTGTCGCTTCCTACTGTTAGTAGGATAGATATGTGAGGGGACAGCATTCTTCATTTGTATTCTTATCTAAATATCAGCAGTATTTGGCAAGAGGTCAAGTCTATTTTCATAGAAGTGATTATGTTACACTGTTTCAGTATAGTTGCTGATTTCCACACACCCCCCCCCCCCCGCCCTAGAATGTGTAGCAAGCATAAACTAGTCATCACTGATGATTGAATAGTCTCCACTTGGAGAGATTCCGGTAGATCTGTGAATAGTTACATAGTATTTAAATCAATATAACAGGCTTTGCAAAAAGTAACCCGCTGGACATATTTTTATAACACAATGGAATGAAAGTGCTACATTTCTTGTCACACTGACTAAATCAAAAGGCAAAGATGAATATTTTTTTTTTCTATCAAATTGGTTATTTTCAAGTTCAATTTAGTTCCATTATTTGTTCAATCAATAATTCGGAATGAACATTTACTATGTACAAAAATGTATTATGCATTTTTAATTCTGTAACTCTACTAAATCTGATAGTTTTGTGAATCAGTGTAATAAAAAACAAATGTGTGTGCATGAATCTTCTGGAAATACATACTTTTGCACCTACTTTAGGAAAATTGTAGCATTCATTTGAAATCAACTACCATTCCAAAACCTTTTTTGTAAATAGAAGTATTAAGCTAGGTAACTTCATCTTACACATCTATCCTCTTTTTTTTGTTACATAAACATATTTATATTTGTCTGTTAACTATTTTAAAATATTTTTCTCACATTTCAAGATTATATTGAATTGTTAAATTCAATTTATAAAATTTTCCAACTTCGTGTTACCTGTCATTTAATTTTTTTTCCAGTCTAAACATAAGTGAATGAGTAATGCGATCAAACAATGAGCTCAAGATGGAAAAAAAAAAAAAAAAGAGTGACCGAGGAAGTTGTATATCTGAACACTATGTTCATATCATACACAGAGTAGTAAGTGACAAAAAAAATCTGTGAAATTCTAACATATATTCATCAGTCACTGTACCATCGTGAAAAAATATTCACTCCATATATATTTTTGTCCCTTTTTAATATAATTGGCATATCGATATTTTACCTTTATTTGAACAGTATATAAAGGTGCTGTACTTGAACCAAAAAAACTCATGAAAATTGACCTTGAAATCATTTATTCAATAGAAAATTAACTAATACCCAAATTCATTCTGTGGAAAAAGTAAGTACACCCTTGGCTTTAATACCTTGCATTGTCCCCTTGGCAGAAACAACTCATAGGTATTTCTTATAATTGTCTACCAGTCTCTTTGACATTTATTGGAAGAATTTATTCCCCACTCATGCAGAATTTTTTTTACAGCTATGCTATGTTTGAGGGGTTTCTTTCATGCAGTCCATTTCAAATCACTCCACAGCTTCTCAATTGAATTTAGATCTGGGCTTTGATTTGGCTATTCCAGAACCTTCCATTTCCCCTTTAGTCATTCTTGATGGATTTACTGGAATGTTTAGGGTTATTATCATGTTACAAACTCCCATTTTTGATTAAGCTTCAATTTAATGATGGTCTAACATTATCCTCACCATCCTTTGTTATAATGAAGAATTCATAGTGGCTTCTATGATGGTGAATGTTCAGCAAAGCAGCTCCAAATCATAACATTTCCACCAGCATGCTCTACAAGTAGAGTCAGTTTCTCTTGATGAAATGTTGTATTTGTTTTTCTTCTTCTGGTAATATAATGTAATAACTTTATCTTTGCCTTGTATGTCCAGAGCAGCTTGTTTGAGAAATCCCAGTCGTTGCCTAGCTGTTCATGAGCAAATTTCAGTTTTGCCCTGCTCTTCTTTCCATACAGTAAAAGATTTCCTTTTAGCACCTCCCACAAAGACTTAAGCTTGTGAAGTTTTTTTCTGATGGTAGACTCCTGCACTTTGACAGTAGCGAGAGCTACCTTTAAGTCACATTATGATATTCTGGGGTTCTTTCAATATCTTACACTCTGCTCTTTGACTGAACTTTTTGGTCGGCCTGACCAGGACCAGTAATTGGTAGTAATTTGAAAACTTTTCCACTTGGAAATGATCTTCTGGACAGTGGAATGATTAATTAAATGTTTGAGATTTAAATAAGACAGATTCTTTCCAGATCCTCTCTAATGATGTTCTAATCATCTGTACCTCTTCTGGTGCCCCTAATTCTAATTTTAGATATTCCAGTGATAAATGTGAGGGTATAGTTACTATTTCTATATGCAAAATTTGCATTCATGTTTATTTAAAATGATACTTTTTATACTATATCCTCTTTATCAATATTGTTAAAATGAATTATGTTGAAATAAGTTGAAAAAGTTAAAAAAAGTTTTTACGGTTTATCCAATTTTCATGGATAATCATCTTTCTTCTAATCTACATGGAGAAAATTATCCTGTAAAGAACTTCTAGATGGCTAGAAAATGATACCTTTTCAGTAGTGAAACATTGTGAAATTACCTTTAGAAAGTCTTGCCTGGTACCCATAATGAACTTTTTAAAATATATCTACTGTATTTAAAATATAGTAGAATTTGGTAGCACATTTACACATTTTTAATGCTTTGAGTTAAATTTGCAATCCAACTAGGTATTAGGTATAGTAAAAATAAATATATTAAATTTTAAAATGAGATACTACCCTTTGAATAAGTAAAAGGTTGCTATGACAAAGTTTCATCACATTTCAGTCATTCATATTCATGTCTACCTATTTGCCTTTGCTGTGACACAATCAAAGATACATGGAATTATTCTATTATCTAGTTATATTATTGAGGATGTATTTAAAATTGCACAATTTTATGAATGTAACAAAATAATTGAAGGGCTGCCGTCCACCATTCCCATCTTACAATATGAAAACTACGAAGATTGAGATGGATCTGATTGTTGATATATGTTTCCTTGAGGGATGGGATAGTTCCCAAGTGATAGAAGGCATATATCACTGTGTTCCTCATATTTTAAAAAATGTATAGGATTTTTTAAATGTATGGAAAGGAAACGTAAGAGCTTGGTATTATTACCAATGGAAGAAAAGGAAGAGGATGGCAGAAACCAGGTAGATAGTCTTGGTTACAGTGGCAATTGATGAATTGTTGGAAGACTTGTTGGAATACTTTCCCAAAGCACTTTACTGTGTTTCTTTGAAAATAAGACAGGAGCTTGGCCTTATTATTGGTGTGGGTGTGTGTCTTATTATTTTGGGGGTGGAGGAGGCAGTGAGTGTGGGGCTGGATGTCCCATCGTCGCCGCCTCCACCTGACATGTCCCACCGCCGCCGCTGCTGCTCGTGGAGCAGGACTCTATAAGGCTTGTTGTGCTGTTGCATGCATGAATTGCAGCACCGCTGCGAGCTTCATCATATCAGCACAGCTGGTGTCATCGCTTGTGGCTGCACCAGTATGTTGAAGCACGTGGCAGTGCTGCTGTTTATGCGTGCAATGGCACAAGCCTTATAGAGTCCTGCTCCATGAGGCAGCGGCAATGGCGGTAAGTCTCACAAAGATTCATTTCTGACAGGTGGTATGAGGGAGAAGTGAGACATGGCTCCCCTTGCTACCTCTTCTCTCCCTTCCCCTCATCAGGCATTGCATGGCAGGGCTCCTGCCCCTTGCTTAGCCACCCGCCCCCTTTAAGGATGCAATTTGGGGGTGGCAAATGGGACAGGCAAATGGGGCAGACGAGAAGCAGTACGTGCATCTTACCTTTCAAGCTCTGTGGCATTCCTCGCTGTTGTGTCCACGGAAACACGTTGTAAAAAAAAAGCAAAAAAAGAAACACTAGTTCAATAAAATTTTCTTTTACAATGTGTTTTGCTGGACACTGTTGTGGTCCTCCAGCAGACTGCAGAGCTGGCAATGGAGTCGGACAGCGATGAGGCTGAAGAAGAACATGGGCCAGTCCTGGAGACTGGGAAAGGCCCGGGTGAGGGCTCTGTATCAGAGGCAGAGATGGGGCCAGGGTCATTGGAGAGTGATGCGTGGACTTCGAAGCCTTCAGAGGCTGACAGTAGAGATGCAGAGGAACAGGAGGAGCCTGTTCCTAGTGCACCTATGAGAAGAGCTGCCAGAAGGCAGGAACAGCTAAAGCAGAGAGGACGACTCAACAGTAGGGCCAAGAGATGAATGGTCCCTCCCATAAAGCTTAAAAGACCAGCAACAGCTCTTGGTCTCTTTGCTGGAAAACAACTGTTGAGAGATTTGCTTTGTGTTTGGATGTATTTCTTTCTTGTCAGCGTCTTCTGTTCCTGAACTGTTGCCAAGAAAAGCCTTTGGCAGTTTGCCTAATTATCCCAAGGTCAGAGATAAACTGAAGAATGGTGTTTTGAGGACTTTGCTTTCATTTAATTTGAAATACACTGAGAATGAGTTAATTCTCAGATGTTTTAATAAAATCTGTTTGTTTTTTGGAACTGTTTTGCATTTAATATTAACTACGTGGGCCTGGGTCACAACAGACGCAACAGTGAAGAATGCCATGGAGCTGGAAAGGTAAGATGCCATCTCATGGCCCAACAAGTCCTGTCCCACCCCAATGGCAACAGCAGCCTGGCTGCTTCCCTTCCCCACCGTCTCTTTATTGAGAGGGATAGCAGGTGGGGTGGTGGGGGGGAATGAGAGCCGCATGGAGTGAGACATGGTCTTCTTGCTGTCTCTTTTCACCTCCCCTCACCGGGAATGGCAGGGCTCCTGCCCTTTGCTTAGCCATCCATCTCCTTTAGGGATACAATTTGGGGGTGGCAAGGGGGATGGGCAAGAAGCGGGAAACGCATCTTACCTTTCTAGCTCCATCACGTTCCTCATTGTTGTGTCCAGGGAAACACGTTGTAAAAGAAAACTTTATTGAACTTCCAAGAAGGGTTTTTTTACAACTTGTTTCCCTGGACACAATGGTGAGGAACGCCATGAGCTTGAAAGGTGAGACATGCATCCTGCTTCTCGCCCACCCCACTTGCCACCCACAAATTGCATCCCTAAAGGGGGCGGGTGGCTAAGCAAGGGGCAGGAGCCCTGCTATGCCCGACAAAGGGGGGGGCGGAGAAGAGATGGTAAAGAGAGCCAAGTCTCGCTCCATGCATCTCGCTTCTCCCCCGCCCCACTTGTCAGAAATGAGTCTTTGTGAGAGTTATTGCACCACCATCGCCTTGTAGAGCAGGACTCTGCAAGTCTTGCGCCACTGCATGCACAAACACCAGCACTGCTGCGAGGTTTGACATACCGGTGCAGCTGCGAGCAGCAGGATGCCAGCTCTGCGGGTATGATGAAGCTCGCAGCAGTACTGCAGTTCGTGCGTGCAATGGCACAACAAGCCTTGCAGAGTCCTGCTCCATGAGGCAGTGGTGGTAGTGGACACGTCAGGGCAGCAGCAGCCAGCCGCTCGGCCAGCGCAAAGAACAGGATTGGGAGGGCATGTCCCCCCTTCCTCCTGGCCTTGCCTCCTCACCTTGTGTTGTTTGCACAGCAAGAAACCGGAGGAAATGACAGGACCGGCTGTGCATGCGTGTAAGTAGTTGGTGAGGGGCTTATTTTTTGGTGGTGGTGGGGGCTTAACACATGCGCTGAAAAGCCCGATTGGGCTTATTATCCGGAGGTCTTATTTTCGGGGAAACAACACATTAAAATTAATCACAACAGTATTCTCTTCATCTTCCTGCAGAAGGAAGTAGTAGTAATACTATTAAAATGAACGCTAAGCGTTCTTTAGTGCTCTCTGAGCTTATTACTTTCTTATAGACATTTTGTTACTTAAACTAGGTAACATCGTCAGTGCTAGTGATCATCATCACTAGCACTGATGGTGTTACTTAGTTTGGACAATGAAATGTCTGCAAGAAAACAACTAAGAGAGTTCATCAGAGAGTTCACTCAAAGACCCCTCATTTCAACCCTGAATTACAAGTAATTGTTTTCCTAAACCATTGTGAAAGCCTTAATCCATTTCAAGACGAAAAAAACCTGCATCCCTACACCTCATCCTTCTCCAAACAATCCTTACTGCATACAATTTTTTAAAAGTAAAGAGTGTTCTGGGGAAGGAAAGGACTGGCAAGCTGAGTTCTGTCTGCCTCAGATATTAACCTAAATTAAAGAAGCATTTGGACAGGTGGTAAAATTTTGTCTCTTTTGAGATTAAGTTATAATCTCAGAACTGTGTTATATCTAGATTTGAGTAAAATGTGTAAATTATCTTTAGTGTTTTATTCTAAATGATCTTCCTCTGATATAGAATTAAGTTGCAGTATGTACTCAATCACCTCTAATGTCATGATTTTTCCACTGGTGGTATTTTAAATATGTCTACTGCATTCCTTATTGTGGAACTGAGACATATTTTAAAGGACTAGAATATTAAATCAAAATTATCTGAGGCCTAAAAATGTTCAGCAGTGGCATGTTTCAGAACTTTTAATATGCAACTAAAATTCTCTAGAGATTTCAGAAAAGCTATGGAGATAACAAAGTGAGAAAACTATACTATATAGAATTTGAAAACTTCAAAATCATTTAAAACACATGACTAAGCATATCTTTCTTCTACTTCATGGTGTAGAAATACCACTTTTCCCCATTTATGATGAGTTTTTTTTTAAAAAAAAAACTAGACCTTTTGCCCACTATAACTTGTTCTACTTATAGCACTTGATATGTTTTAGTAATACTTCTTTGATTTTTGTATTCTGTTCTCCTTAACTCCACTGAGGCAATCTGTCTGTCAGGATATGGGTACATGATATCTTCTGATAAATTATAGCCAGACACATGCAATCCACCTCACTTACATACTGTCACAATGGATTAAAATATCAATGTTAATTTTATCTGAAAAAATAAATGTTGAAGAAGCAGGATTTTTGAGGGTAGGGGCAGGTGGGTTGCCTTCAATGCCAGTATTGGATTCTGCAACATTATCCTGTGACAGGTATATTCTTAAATATTTTGTAAATTTTGCTGGTTATTCATTGAATACATTATATTGTTATTTATTAGACATACACAGTTTCTATGGCTTAATGTCATGACTCACAATACAATAAGGTACATATTTAATTGTATTTTTACTACAATAGATACATTAATATAAATAATAATTTAAAAGTGCTGTAGCATTACAAAATCAATTTTTAGGTTGGCAGGCAGTTCTTACTTACCAAGGGTAATTGGGATCAAGAACTCCATCACTAAACAACACAGTTATAAAAGATAACATCACAGGACTGCATTTACTTAAGACTGAAGATCTGGCAGGCCTAGTTGCTGGCAGACTAGACTAGACTAGACTAAACTAGACTAGACTAGACTAGAATTCTTTATTGGCCAAGTGTGATTGGACACACAAGGAATTTATCTTTGGTGCATATGCTCTCAACATAGATAAAAAGACAAGATACACTCGTCAAGAATCACAAGGCACAACACCCATGTGAATCCCATGTAGTTGTAGTGTCCTACAGTCATTTGATACCCATTTGCAACCTCCTGCTGGCTTCCACATTAACTCTTGCTTATTGGACATTAGCAGTGAAGGTGGAAATGCAGGATGCTTTAATGTCATCACTGCAAACTAACTGCCAAGTATCTGAATTGCTATTACATTACTGTAATAATGGTATTAATAATAATTAATAATAATTGTAATGGTGCGACTATGAGAACCATTCCTCTTTAGCACTACTGTAAGTTCAGGTTGTTGATGAACGAGTGGAAGTTAAATGAGGACTACCTGTATAGCCCCTCTTTCAAATTGAAAAAAGACTCTTGGGGCACTAGCAGCAATAAAAGAAAAAAAAAAACCTACCATATTTTGCAGAGTATAAGATGCACTTTTTCCCTCCTAAAAGAGGCTGAAAATTTTGGTGAGTCTTATACTCCAGATGTAACCCCGCCCACCTGCCGTCCCCCACGCCTCCGCATGTTCTCTTACTGGCTGCAGAGATTGCCAGTGACAATGGATTGTGTTTTTGGGCTCTGCACATTGTGTTTTTAGCCCTCAAATGCTCCATCTGAGAGCCCTTTAAGGATGCGGGGATCGCCAAAGCACATTGCTGCTGATCGCCGTCTGAAATCACGATGCATTTTGGGCGGTGCCCAAATATGGTTACCCAGAACAGCTGTTGCCTTCTCTTACCCCTTCAGCGCTTTGCCTGCTTTACTTGCTGGAGCTCCCTCCAACAATCAGCTGTGCTTTTGAAGCTGTTTTGCAGCCCCAACACGAGCTAAGTGATCTTCCATGCTTTGCCTGCTTTTCTAATTGCTGCTCCCTCTGATGATCAGCTATGCTTCAGAAGCTGTATTTGAGCCTCAACCAGCCCCAACCTCAAAACCAGCAAGTGAACTAATGTGTTGAAGCTGACACTCCAACCAGACCCAACCTCAAAACCAGCAAGTGAATTAATGTGTTGAAGCTGACCAGGCTAAGGACTAGCCAGATGAATACCTGATAGGCAGATTTCCCCCCTCCCCCTATTTTCCTAACCAAAAACTAAAGTGTGTCTTATACTCTGGTGCATCTTATACTCCGAAAAATACAGTAATTCTTTTTAAATGCAATTTAAACATAACAAAAAGGACATTCTACAGTTTAGGAGTGATATAGAAAAGACTTTCTGTAAATCTGAAAGAGTATCTTCAGAACAAGTTCACCTCTAGAAAGTTTCATAAAAACAGAAATAATCCTTCTTGCAGTGAGATCTTAAATCTATAATTATAAAAGATAAAAGTACACTTTCATTTGTGCCCTGGGAAAAAAAGACTTGCAACCAGTATATATCTTTCCAGTTAGTTATAATATTGTTCTGATATTGCATTTCTGAGTAACACAGTAATTCCTATTGTATTAATGAGTGCACAGAAGAAATCTAGTTGTGATGTAACAAGGCATGGATAACTGTTGCCAGCTCAGACTAGCTGAAGAATGAATCCAGATGGCACCTAAAGATAATTTGTCACTGTTGGCATCTAGAAACCCAGACACAGGTTAGGATTAAGAATACCCAGGACAGAGATATGTTATTTCAGGGAAACAGAATTCCTTCCAGAAAACAAAACAAAACAAAACAAAAAAACCCCTAACTAATAGCACTTCTATCTTGCTTGGATTTAATTTCAATTTATTCACCCTCAAGCAATGAACCCTAGGGATTGTTTCACAGTATCAAATGCTTCCTTAGAGTTAGACACCAGGGAACCATAGAAATATATCACAAGTTGGACATAAAGGACAAGGAATGGAACAGTATCTGTTCTACTGCCCACATTTATTTAAGTTCTCTTTTAAAAAGCAGTTTTATTGCACTTATCTTACTTTTCCATTTGCATAAGTAGAAAAGCAAATACAGATTTAATTTCACTTTCCTCATTCAAGCTTTCGCAGTAAGAAACACAATAGACCTTCCAATCTTCTATATTATGAAATTCTGGAATCACAGCTTTCTTGTTTAGCAAAAGAAGCAAATTTAATCTACTTTAAATAAAGATAAATTATTAATTATGAGACCTACAATAAAAGATACCACAACTTCACAGTTGAATTTTTTACATCATCTTTTACTTTAATTATAAATACAAAACAAGTTTTTTGAAGGTGTCAAAAACCTATTAAATTTTGAGACCTTAAATTTGCTTTTTAAAAAATGAGGTTTTTTATCCTCCCGACCCCATTGTATACATAGTGTTACTACTACAAAAATTATTCTATATAAGGTATATTCTTTATTATCAAGTACCAAATCCCCTTGAAAAACACATAAAGCCCTATAAGTCTCATACTGCATTTTATTTATACTCTGGAGGCTTCAGAGATATTTAGCATCTCTAATGCAACCTCAAAAGTTGCTGTTCGGATGAAATAAAATATGAATATAAGCAATGAGATTGCAACCTCATAAGAGTCACATGCCATGTTGATAAAAATGAATTTGAGTTATTTATCAGGCTAAAATGATATTATTTGAGCAACAGCATTCAATATTCATGATTATGGGTGTAATGAATAAATAAAACCTCAACCCACCATATCTTTTTCTCCAGTTTGCAAGCCACTTGTGAAAAATATGGTGTAGATGATAGAATGATACTATACCTGATTAGCTCTGGAGGTGGTCATGGGATCAGATGGAGAGGACTTGGTGGTAGTTGGGGATGATGGCAATGTCTGGGAACAAAGCAGTTCAGGAGCAAATCAACCTCAACAAGCCTTAGACCAAACAGTCAAAAAAAATAAATAAACAAATGTAATGTAATATAAAATTAAATAGAAAAAGCCTGAAAAACTAAATTTTATCTTCCTCATTGGAACTTAATGGAATTTAATGCCAATCAAGCAATAAGTAATGCATGTAAGTATGCATGCATACACATGTAAAACAAATTAATGGCTTAAAATTAAGATGGTAGACTCACAAAATAAAAAAAAAATACACTGCTACTATGAATATTTCTTCAATAATTGTTTCTTAGGAGTAAAGAGTAGTAAATACAAATTCCAGCAAGTTCAATGAGCAGATGTACCACCAATTCTGTTACCATAGGTTTGAAAAAGTAATGCTTGCTTTCTGATATATTATATATTTGCCACAATACTACATCTTTTGTCTTTCACAATTAAAATATAAATTTAGATTTCTATATTATATAATAAATGAATTATATAATATGTATACATTGAAATCAAATTTCAGTAACACTAGAATTAGTGCTTAAAATGAACTTATGTCAATATTAATCTTAAACTATACAATTTAAAATCATATTATAATGAACAATAATTAATTTCACATAGCGCTTTCTAATATGGGAAAGTCTCAGTTACCAATGTAACATAACTCTAATGAGAAAGCCATAAATCAACTTTCAAGATAAAGGTTTTTTAAATTTTGTTTTTAATGTAAGATAATTCTTGTATATTTCAAGCTTTTCAACATATTAGAAATAACAACAACAAAATAGATTTAACATCAAATAATATAGTAAATAATATTTATACATTTATCAACATACCCAAACTGTAAGTATCTCAGTTTCTCTGGTTATTGTTATGTAAAAGTATTTCTTGATTTATGCAAATGTTATTCTGTAGCATACAGAGAAGCTCTGAGGTTGAACCATGTCACTTTAAAAAATCCAGTTACAATAAAAAGTTGTAAAAACTTCAGTTTACGGTAAAACAAAAAAGCATCAATTACTTTAGAGGTAAAGTAAAACAATCAAATGTCAGCACTATAACATTTCTACAATCAGTACCGAGACTGGGGAAGAGGAAATACTGATAGAAAATCTACCACTATGGACTGGAATAACAATTGGAAAGCTCTTTCTCTTTAAAAGAAATGTCATACTACATACAGAAGTGCTAAAGAGATATTTATATTCTTCTGAAAACTTCTAGGGAAACCATATAGTGTCTCCTAAAGACACTATATGGTTTATTTCATTTAATAATTCAAGTATGAAGCACTCTGATAATATTCAACAT
This sequence comes from Masticophis lateralis, assembly GCA_030761175.1. NCBI lineage: Eukaryota > Metazoa > Chordata > Lepidosauria > Squamata > Colubridae > Masticophis > Masticophis lateralis. The sequence goes on from JAUDYJ010000001.1 coordinate 294,424,202, forward strand.
TATAATTTTACAAAAATTAGTAACTATTCCTCTCAATGCTAAAGAAAATAACTAAATTTTGATAAATTTAGTTTGATAAATTTTAAAAAAATTAAATTTGATAAATTATTAGCACTGTTAATTATGAAGAACAAAAACAAACAGAATAACTGTTTATTTTTTATATAACAGGGTACCAAAAGTGTATAAGACCTTATAAAATTTCCATAACAATCACAGTTCCATAAATACATAAATAGTACAACTTTTGTAGTAAAATAACGATTCTTCTAACGGATATGCATTCTACTGTCCTTTTCTAGTGTCCTTTTCTGCATAGATGCTATAAGAGATTATTACCAGGAGAAATAGGTAAAAAGTGATGGTTTGAAAACTTGATGGAAATTTATTTTTCCACATAGAAAATGAAATTGGCAGGTAATAAGTTGAGAAGGCAAAGCTTTAGAATTTATGAGAATAAAAGCAATGGGTGGGGAAAAAAGTCTGAGGAGATCTGTATATATGTTCAGGTAAAGGTGAAAAGACATATTAATGCTACTGATAAAATTTAGTGCTACTTCAATGCATTGCCGTTATTGTCATCCCCCCCCCCCTCTCCAATTTTGGTAACTAGATGTATACCACACCAATGATCGATTTTCTTCTTTCTCCTTCTCTCATAAAATCTGTTGGAAGAGCAGCAAAATGGGGAAAATGATAACAAATAAGAAATGTTAAGACATCTTACAGAACAGAGATGCCAGAAGGAAGAGGGAAGATAACAACATTTGGAGGAAGTAGAGTTATGGTGAGAGTACTCATTCACCAGCAAACAATGACATTGTATTAGAACTAAATTTCACATATTGGTATTAACTAATTCTTTCAATATACTCCTAGTTTCATTCATTACTGTACTGTAGTACTTTCCACTTTTTTATTTTAAAATCATATTTTCTCATAATAACTTAAAATGAGATCCAATATATTAAGAATAGTATATTAAAGGTGGAGCCAGAATTTGTTCAGCTACAATATCTATCATACCTAATTATTTGCTACCTTCAGTGAGGCTGATGGAGTTAGAGTCGAACAGCATCTGGGAAGGTCACAGGTTTCTTATATCCCACAGTTAGCAGTACAGTATGTCTTTAATAGGAACAACATCTATACTATAGTACTCAAATTGCACCTGTTTTTCATAAAACGATAGTCTTATTAATGCAACCTTAATTCACAGGACCATTTGTTCCATTTCATTAAGTTGATACATGTTTGAATAGATAATAAGCTATATCTTTTCCTTCCTTTTATTAGAGTGTTTTCACGTAACATTGCAACGAAACAGGGAAATCAAGGACATAAGGAAAGAGAAAAGCACTGAACTAGAGGAATATTGAAGCATATTTTCTCCAATAATTTCAGGTTTAAAATAAGGTAGCATTTGATGGCCATCTTTTTTTCTAAAAAAGTGCTGCTTCTAATATAATCCTACATTTATGCATTTGATTCCACTATCTTCCACTGTCTTGTCAGTTAATGTTTCTTAGTTTATCTGTAAGCAAACATTTATACTTCCTTATTTCTAACTTTATTACTAGAAGAACACAAGGAAAGTAGATTGTCTAAAATGGAGTTATTACAATAACTCCAAAGAAATGTATTTAAGGTAAGAGGGTCAAGACACCCCCTTCTTCTGAAAGCACTAATAAAGCAAAGTGATTACAGATGCACAGTCATACAGAAATAGCCAAAGGCAGCTTTCAAAGCAATTGCATGAGCCCTGTAAAGGGACATGGCTGCTTTAACGATCTTAAGGAAGATTCTTCAATCATAAAAATATGATTTCCAAATAATGTCTTTTGAATAATCTATACGATTCTGATATATAATACCTTGCCTACTATTAATCAGCTCTGTTCTTTGGCAAACTATTGCCTTAAATACGCTGGAATTATGATAGCACAATAACTGAGTACAAAATGATTTCATTGATGGATACAGTTGTATTAAAAAATATAGATGTTGCTTACTAAAAAGCAGCATGTCATAAATAAATAAATGTTGGTTTATCTCCTGTTGCTGAAAGAGGAAACAGCAAAAATGAATACTAAACATTTGGAATCCTATAAGATAAATATGATAATAATGCTTCACACCAAGCTGCTAATATATCTTTCATTAAATAATAAGAAAGGGTGTCTAAATATCCACAAAACTGTAATTAGAAAAATTGCAAAACATGCCATCCATTTTTCACCATTGAACATATGGATTATCCTTGGTTATAAGAACAAATAAAAACATTATCATGAGTTACAATGGAATTAGAATACAAATATCATTATTCTCGGATGAAATTACCTTAACATTAGAATAACAATCTGACTAAAGAATTTTTGCTCCGTTTTACATATTTTATTATTGTGAAATTTATAGCAACAATATTTCTGAAGTAACATTGTATTTTAGATGTTACAATCATATATCAAATTAAATAATTTAGATAAAGTATTCCTCCTTTATATAAGAGAAGAGAAAAAAAGATTTTAAAATACTTGTAGTCACCTGCTATTTCATGTAATCTTATATTTCATTAAATGATTAATTTGGAATACTTTTAATTGATTAGAAATAATATATTTCCTAATTAATTATTGAAACATCGATTCTATTTAAAATAAAACCCTAGCTATTTATAGTAGCAGAACAAATAAGATGTTGACATTTAACTTGATTACCTAATTCTACAAAAACATCAATGGTATGATTAGAATACTGCTTACATTATTAAAAGATAGTTCTGGTCAAAGGTCCTGCTATATGCACTTTTCTGCTGTAACTCTAGATCAAATCCTATGCCATTCTTGAAGCAGTGGATATAGAAATGGCCCAATAAAGAGCAACAGAATTCAGATCAAATGAATTAAGATTATATGTCCACTGCATAAAATATACCACTGATAATCACATATTATAAAATTATTAAGATATAAAAATAGCTTACCTGAAACTATTGTTCTTCAAGAGTGGTCCATTAATAAACCATATTTATGGTTTATTGCCACTACCTACAAAGGGTCTTTTTTAAAAGGTAAGAAAACTGTTAGGGTGAAGAAAGGAAACCCACCTTTTTTCCTTGTCAATAGGTTGTGTTACTTATAAAAATATTCAACCAAAGTAACACTAGTTAAGACAGAACATGAAGAGGACTTAGTTTTTTCTCCAAGAAACAATTTTGTTTTCTTTGAATTAAGACATAATTCAATGACACATAATTCAGTGACACCATAATGCTCAATGAAGAATGTGAAAAATGCAATATTAGGCATCAAACAGCCATTTGGGTGGTCAAGATGATGGCAAGTTTGCTTTTTTGATTAAGGGTTTAGACACACATTTTAGTTCCGTAGTTATTCCATAAAATAACTCTATAAATACTAACTATTTGAGTACTAATTCATTGACAATAAAAAAATTAAAATGTATAAGTTCTGAATAACATACAATAAAACTAGCTACAATAAGATGAAAAGAATATATGAATGGTTTTTTCACTACTTTCAAATTGAATCACAACCAAAACTTTTGTGGATTCTTTCCTGAAACTAAGCTGCAGAGGAGGAACACCGTGTGTGTGTGTGCGCACACACACATGTGGATATAAACAAACATACATAAAAATGTCTGTCTGCCTGTCTACTTCCACAAAAAGAAGAGGGAAGTCTAAAGAAATGGATTACTAGAAAGATACTTAAATAGATAATCGGATGTTTTCAAATGATATTGCAGCTCAATTTAGGCTTTCTCATTCTCGCTATATATGCTTCAGAAGGGTTCACCCTTGGCAGTTTTGATGAGACGTAGTTCTATGGCAATAGTTATCATCTAGAAGTTTTATTGTCAGAACCTCCGTTGAATGATATATTTAGAACTGACAATTTTTGCTTCAGTTTTTAAAGAATAAATGTGAACACAATTGGAAGAAGGAATTTAATTTTGATACTTGACAAATTAAGTGGTAAGTAATTGCTTAGGAGAAAAAATTTGAACAAAAATTACATCAGATGAAATCTCCCTCTTTTAACGAAATAAATAGCTAACTAGAAGTAAAGCAACTACTAAAGAGGAATTCATCTCTCTCTCTCTCTCTTCCCCTCTCTGTGTATGTGTGTATGCACATATATGTTGTTTAATTATTATTAAGAGAACTTTGCTCAAACTTATCTCTTTTTTTCTGAAGAAGGAAACTGCAGAAGAAAAATAAAGGCACCTGGGTTTATTCTCCATACTCATGTTGGTTAGCCCACAGTAAAAAAGTATAAAAATTCATTGTATAATTTTTGTTGGGATTTGCAAATTAAGTTGGAATTGCTTTTATGTCTATAATTTGTTTTTAGAACTGAGAACTGACAGGCAAAAAAAAAAATTATCTTAAAACTTAATTTAGCCTTGCCACTATATTATAAAGTTTGGTTAGTAAAACAAAGCTTGTGTTCTTAAATATTAGACTATAACTCTTAACTTCATATAAGAAAGCTAGTAGTGGGGGATTATATAAATTCATATATATATATATATATATATATATATATATATATATATATATATATATATATATATATATATATGTCCAATACATAGGGGACCATGCTGGGGAATTATTGATTTATGAGTTTTGATCATCTTTAACACAAAAGCTTGATAAATGAACTGCAATTGTGTCCATTAAATTACTAGAATAAATAGAATTAGCATAAAATTGATCTTTAGCAAAATACTAGATTTTTTTAAATTAAATGTTTTAACAAGCATGTAATGATTTATTGTGGGAATAAGGAAGACATCTGCTTGCATGCTTCCTACATTGTGCATCATAATTTATCTTGTTTTAAATCTCTTTAAAAGAATCCCATATTCTGCATTCTGCTAATTTCTTAACCGGTTCTTTCCTATCTTAAAATAAATTTACCAAACCTATACATACACATTTGTCCATGCATACAGGCAGTGCCTTCTGGATATTTCTGAAGAGGTTTTTTTTTTTTTTAAAGTAATCTGTTATCATGGCTCCATGCCCTCTGTTTGAACCTATCCTCTTCACCTTCCCCCAACACCCAAAAGCTGTTAATATGAGAACCTTTATTTTATATTTATATAGATGGTCAGTTACGGTAGACACTGAAATCCGGACCAATGAATGTTGGCTCAGGGTTGTAACTGAGACCTCTTTCATCAGCCACTTTGCAGAATCTTGTCAGTTTCAGTCCTCACAACTTCTTATAGATATTTGGTAAGGGGACATTTTAAAGATATTCTCCCTTAGGAAAAAAAAAAAGGAACAGATTGCATATTGTTTATATGGAAATTCCTCATTGTTGCAAGTCTTCCTTACAAATAATTTTAATCTATTCATTTTATATTTTTATTTTTTATATGTTCCTTCTGAATTATACCTGACCAAACAAATTTCTCCTAGGGTTAGGTTATTTCTCCCTTTTGAAATGTATAGATACATTCCATCTAAAAATATTCTAGTGTTAGTCAAGTGTTGGTTAAGAAACTAATATATTACTCAATAGCAGTATTACTTAACAGAATCTTGAATCTAGATAATTGGACTGGTTTAGACTTCTGGGCTGAAACAGAACAATTTATGAGAAGACAGTAAAATATAGAATGATGTATGTTAATAAAACATACCCCAAATGGAAATATGGAAGAATGCTGGCAGTGAGTCAAGAGTAGCTATGCTTATATAAAAAAAGGGACAGCAGAGTAAGTATGACAGAATAGTATTAAATAATAAACAAAACAAGCAAGAATAAGGAACAAACAAGAAGAGAGGAAGAAATATCTAATTGACTAAAAGAAAATGAAAAACATAAATTTAACTAAACTCATGAAAGACAGCTGTTCTCAGGATGGGGCAAAGCACTCACCAGGCAAAAGTACAAACTGTAAATAGAATCAATCATATCTAGGTTATAGATTTTCATAGGATAGAAGCAAGTTATATGCAAAGATAGGTATCTGGGTAGAAGTATTGGAAGAAAGCCTAGAACAGTGTGGGCTCTAGCAAACCTGTTCTCCAAAATGTATATTTCTTCCAACGAGTCATTGTCCACTTAAGTCTTCAATCACTGAATTTTGGTGTACTGAACACCTGGCTTAGGATTTATATTGTAGGTTAGTAAGTATGTGTTGCCTTGAATTCTATTGCCAGGTAGAAAAGTAGAACACTGGAACCAGAACATAAATTTACAGATAGAGTAGGGGAAACCAGAGTACAAGAACTAGGATTTTCAAAAGACACCTTTCAGAGATCCCTCAAATATAATGGTACTCCTGCTTAGGACAGCACTGTAATTCAGGCATCTTGTAAACAGAAAATGTAAAAAAAAAAGTACTGTGACTGCTTAGGGAAGAAAATTAAACATTTCTTCTTCAATAAGTTCAAAACAAGTAAGACTGTTGAAAGTGAGTGTTGAAGCATTTTCTTGCCATTTTACTAAATTGCTTGATGCTTCCCAATTTAAGACTAAGTCAGTTGTCTTGTTAAAAATCATGTTAAAGAAAAAATAAAAACAAAAAACCCCAAAAAACTAAATTAAAAAGTAAACAACAAAATCACACTATATTGCATATAAAGAAAATTTGGGGGGGGGGGTGCGATTCAGTTTTTAAATAAATCATTGAATTTTGATTAGATAGATAGATAGATATAGATAGATTGCAAAACCAGGTGATCACAGAAAAAATAATGCATCACTGGCTTTAGAGAAAATTAGAATAGCAGGAAAATAGCAAGAGAATTAAGTCAAGGGCAAACAAGTGGCAAGGGAGCAGTGGAGCTAATAGGCAATTGAAGTAAGCCAATCAACAGCTCTATCAGGAGGCTGCTTATACCCTGAATCTGCCCATCCAAGAAAAGGCATAAAAAATTCTGTCAGACTTTTGCTCTAAGAAATGGTGCTTTTTCAGTTTGCAAGTTATGCTGACAACAATGACAAAAAAGATATTGGATAATAAAGCAACTTTTTTGCTGCGTTTATTAGTAGTACTTTATGCAAGTGATCCTAAATAAAAAGCTAACATTTCTATGTAGAATTGAATATAATAACATGAATATACATTCACACACAAAAATCATGTTTAATGATAAATGCTTATTGCTTTTTATAAATACTTTGTACATTAGCCTAAAGAAAGCTAGAAACGATTTAACAAATTATTTTATATAGAAGAAAAAAATCCTTTTAAAAACTAGCATGTTGCATTAGGAAAAATCTTGCATTGCTGGACCTTTTAGCAATGGAATTGAAAAATGATGATAGAATTAATTTACTTTTAAGGGTATCTGTTTTGGCAGTGGCATATTCATTCAATCCGTTTTAGCTACCTTTTACCAAAACTATGTTTTTATTCTCTATGTTTATTTTTTGATAGATATTGAAAAAAAAATAGTCTCTATATATTTATAAAAGAAGTCTCTATATATTTATTCCCTCTATATACTTATAAAAAGGTTTCCCTCTGTAGCAATAGAATGATCATATAAATTGTTTTTGAATGATGAGCTCTATACGTAATAAACATTTTTGTGAGACTTCCACATATTAAAGCCATTTGAACCTTTAAGAAAAAATCTTTATTAAATTGTTATAAAATATTTTAATTACTAGAAAAGTCACAATATTTATTATGACAAAGGTATATTTTTATCTGAAATAAACTGTAACCAATCTATAGGTGACTTCTTTCCTATTATTAAGTGTTCTTTGGGAAGGAAGGTAAACAGAAATAATTCACCAGTTATCCGAATGAAATAATAAATCATTATTTAAAAGTGTAAAGTATGATGAAACTCGAATTTACCTTTCACTATATGTATGGAATATGAAGCAAAAGGTTAATTTCTTAATTATGTAATGCCATTTTTTCTTATTTAAGAGCATTTATAATCCAATAATATAAGATACTATACAATAATATAAGATACAATAATATAAGTACCCTCTTATTTTTATCAAGCAATTATTATTTAACAAAGACGTATTTTTTTCTGTTCTTAAAAAAAAGAAAACTGCAAGTATGTACTAGCCTGAAATGTTTAAGATTATTACTTTATAGATCAGGTTGTCAAACTCAATTTCACTGAGGGCCACATCAGGGTTGTATTTGACCTTGGCGGGGTCGGCGTGGCCAGCTTGACATCACTCGTGTTGGGGTGTCTGTGGTGGCCCAAGCGCTCTGCCAGAGAAAACTGGTTCCAGAGCTCCATTTTCAGCTGCGACGGCCTCCTGCCACCCTCTGCCAGTGAAATGAAGTTCCGTTTTCACTGGCAGATGGTGGCAGGAGGCCATTGCAGTTGAAAATGAAACCTGTGAGGGCCGCACATGAGTCTCCTGAGTTTCTTTTTCACTGGCAGAAGCAACATGGGCCGGTCCTTTGCTGTTTCTAGGGTGGCCCTGAAGGCCAGATCTAAGCACCCCACGGGCCTGACTCGGCCCCCAAGCCTTGAGTTTGACACCCCTGTTATAGATAATTAATATAAATGTCTGTCACACTGAGCTCATCTCTTGGGTAATAGTTTACATTTTGGCAATAATAATAATTCTTTAGAAGCCAACAAATAACATATGGAGTCTCCCTTCCTATGTTGATATTTTTCACTAAATAGTATTAAGAGGGCTACTCTCTGATGTTGGACACAGCATATAGCTTTTATGTTTGGGAGCCATTTAACATCTATCTTCCATGAATTTATCAAACTTTAAAAAAAAATTAAACTTGTGACTTGTAATAACAAGTCCTATGTGTATCTTAACTATCAGACATTAAAATTTATGTATTTATGATAGCTGCATGCTTTCCATAACTAGAATTATCATTATCATAAGATGATATCATTCTACTGCCAATATTATGAAAAAACACTCTCTATTCAGCTTTCTCAACATGTATATATATTTTCTTCCAAGTATTCAACTCTTTCTAATCTAAAATCCATTTAAATTGCAATAGATATAATTTTGTAGAACATGTAGGACAAGCCTATTTTTAAAATCATGTCATCATTCAGTTCTGTTTCCTGACAAGTAAAAGTTAAATATATAAAAGTGGCTGAAATTGCCAGGACGCATCAAGAGGAAAAATATAGTTTGACACAGCTTGCTCTTGCAATAATCCCCAACAACATCTTTATAACAGTATATAGAACTAGGGATAAACTGAGAGAGTTTTTTCTTTATGCATCTTCTTTATTATCTCCAATAGTAGAAAATGTTATGATATATTATGGGTAATATATTCTATGACATGAGTTCAGTCAAATATAATATTTTTTGGAAACTGAGTTCATCAATTTTAAATGTAATGGATTATTAATGGAGATAAGAAAATAGTAGACTATATATATGTAGTCAATGAAAGGCTCAAATTGTTGACTCCAGTAATGCAGATTTTAAACATACTACTGAATAGGGTTCAAATTATTTCATTTTTTTAAAATCAGAAAGGAATAGCACTCATGAAAATTGTTAGACAAAGTATACAAGATTTTTAAGTAGAATGATCCTTTATACTTAATTATTCTTAAACAAAATATTAAAGCATTTTTAAAGCTAGCTACTTTATGAAGTGATTTAAAAATAGCTACACCTCAAAAAGTTGAAAGAATTAAAAAACATTTTCTACCTTTTCATCTAGTATGTAATTGTTACAAATAGCAAAACAGAAAAGGTAGCATATGTATTTAAAATGATTACATCTAATCAAAATTTGAAAAATACCAGAAGCGCTTCAAAAATGTTTAAGCTTAGAATTAAATCTTTTTTGTAATGTTGAGAAGATAAATTCAAATTTGAGTGACCTTAATTAATCTGAAAAGTTAATATTTCAAGTAATTCCATTTGTTACTTAGATTGCTGCAAGTGTTCTTTTGAGCTGTAAGAGATATTACTGGTGATATCATGTTAATATAACCAATATAAACCACAGGTTAATCACTGGTTCTATATTAAGAGTGTCTTGCCTCCTCTTTAATTGCCTAATACCTCCTAAATCAGGGGGTGGGAACTCCATGTTTGTGGTATCTGAAAATTGGGGTTAAGTAACATAATTACTCCTTAAATATTCCAGAGATGTAAGGTAGCTAATTTACTCTTTTAATCCTTAAACTTTTAAAAATATGAAAAAAAAAGACCTGTGTATGTGGGAATGTAGTTTGGAAAGGGTTATGGAAAACTACTCTGGGAATAATAAATAAATTCCTTGGAGGGGAAGGTCTGTATATGTCTCTTGCCTTACTAACAATTCTCAGTTGAGAATTAATTATTTTCAAGCAGAGAATTTATATTTATTATAATCAGTAGCATCTTTCTTATATACATAAACTTAGTTTTTATAAAACTTACTTTGATTTGATTGCAATACTAGAATATAGTTGGGACAGATAAGCATATACCAACCTATATTTATGTGTATGTGTATATGTTTGTATTTTTGTGCGTGGCTTTATACACCAGATCACATATATACACATACACATGGGATATATATATATATACATACACACAGACACACACACACACACACACAGACACAGACACACACACACACACACACACATATAGGGCTTGGCTGAAGTATAGATTCCAAAATATAGTGGTAAATTGGAGCAAATCTATATGTACTTGGGATGAAGCTGATGAAACTAAACTGTTCTGAATCTAAACCTCAACAAAAAAATTTCTAAGCTGGTGGTACCTGGGAGATCTTGGGAGACAAATGCTTTTATAATTTGCTCCATCAAATCTGTGCTTGTCCTGAGGTTATAAGAAATATTTTTCCAGAAAAGTCCAGTTTTGCCTCAACACCTAACAATCAACTCCTCCATATTCAAGAAAGGGTATAGTTATTTCTTGCCAACTCCTTTCATGGAGCACAAAACTCAGCCTGTCCTATTTATACTTTACTCCATACAGCCATTATCACAGCAATTTTCTTCATATCCCTGAAACAAAAAAAGTGATATGCACTTAGAAAAATAAATTGAAAACCTTTGCAATGTGAAATTTAGTGATAATCATCTAACAGACAAGGTTTTTTGTAATCTCACTCCATTTGGGCAGGAAAAAAAAATAGAGCTACTATCTTTTTCCTAGACTAAATGGTGGAAATTCAACTCTGTCTTTCCAAATTTAATGAAATTAACTGCAGCACAAATTCTAACATTACTGATCTGTGCTCTCTCTCTCTCTCTCTCTCTCTCTCTCAGCGTAAATATAAATGCACTTATTCTTCTTACATAGTAGTAGTTCTGTAGGATTTCCAGTTGATGTCAAAGTCAGGAGATGAATGTCAGAATGGAAAGTATGGAATAAGAGTTTCAAAATCAGAAATGCTGAAAAGTTTCTCATACTTATGCAAAATATATTCATTAAGGTTGCTTTACTTGTAAATTGCTTAGGCTTTTTTGCAATATATTTAATCCAACACCAGCTTATTCCTCTCTCTCTCTCTTTCTCTCTCAGAAAACAAAACAAAACAACTCACTTGTTTGATGCGGTCCGGATTGACGGTTGTCTGAGGCTGCAGAATACTAACTGGTTCTGTCTTGGCCACATTTTGAGGCATTTCTCGTATCTTTTCAGCAATGAAGCCATGCACAGCATTTAGTGCTTCCACTGTTCCCTGGATCAAACACACCCGCTCTGTCGTACCTTCAGAAACAAATAAAATACTTTTTGTTGTCTTGCTTTTAAAACATTAAGTATGTGCAGAAACTAATCAAACTATAGCCTATCAGTTTAACTAATTTGAACAGAATAACCAATTCATGAAAAGATCATACTGTGATGCACAATGACTAGGATATGAGAGCTTAATACACCAGGACGGAGAATGGGCATTTTTTTTTCTTTTTGAATATTTTTTGGGAGATGAGTGTATTAATGTGGATATATTTAGATAAACATTGCCCAACAATGTGTTGTGTGCCAGTTACACCTCTTCCTAAACAGGGAGCCTCTACATTTAGTCACTCATGCCCTGGTCAATTGAACTATTGCAATGTGAGTCATACTAGATGCCCAAAAAAGGGCACATGTAACACCTTTGCTCTGTGAAATGCACTGGGTGCCACTTCGCTTCCAGGTCCAATTCAAGGATTTAGTCAACACCTATATCCAGGCCATCTGCAAAACTGGCTTTGTTCCACCACATCAGCCCGTCCTACATCAGCCCATGGTTGAGGCAGGGTAGGTATGCTGCAGATCCCACCAGTCAAAGAATTTTGACTGACAGCACCTAAGAAAATGGCCTTTTCTGCTGCTGCCCCTGTATTATGGAGCATCTTGCCTTCAGAGGGGAGGAAATCTCTTGGCCTTGCCCAAAGGGGTCAAAATCTGGGTATGCAACCTAAGGAACAGAGAGACCCATACAAACGTGGGGCTGACTGGCCCCATAGGAACACTTTCCTGCCTGTATTAACAACTGCTAATGACCCATTTTTGAATTTTTTGTTATTTTTATGATTTCAAAACTTTGTTATCTTAAATTAATTCTGATTTTAATATTAATTTTATTGATTAAATTGTGCACCACTCAGAGCCCCTCTGAGGGAGATGGGTAGTTAAGAAATACAAACAAACAAACAATAAATAAACAAACAAATAAATGAAAATAAAATGAAGGTACCTATAACTGCTTAAGGTTATATTGACTAGTTCACTTTGTTCAGCAGTAGAAGCTTCTCTGCATGTACAGCACATGCAGATTGGCCCTCCTTGAGCACCTCTGTGAGAAACTTTGTTTTTCTATGTAGTGTGATATGCCTCCATGAAATGAATCAGTCTTCAGAACCTTTCTTGCAATATGCTTACTTATTTGTTATAAGCACTGATTCTAAGGAATATAAAGGACTATTTTAGGCTACCCCTTTATGGATTACTGCCTTGTTGTGGTGAAGGGGCTTGTGTAGCTCAATGAAGCTATGAGCTATGCCATGCAGGGACACCCAAAATGGGCATGTCATAGCAGAGAGCTCTGACAAAACAAGACCCACTGGAGAAGAAAATAACAACCCACTCCAGTATCTTTGCCATGAAAACCCCATCGACAGTACCAAAAGAAAAAAAGATATGATGCCGGAAGTTGAGCCCCTCAGGTCGGAAGGTGTCCAATATGCTACTGGGGAAGAGCAGAGGGCTATTACTAGTAGTGCCAGAAAGAATGAAGCAACTGGGCCGAAGTTGAAAGGATGCTAATTGTGGATCTATCTGGTGGTGAAAGGAAAGTCCGATGCTATAAAGACTTTTTCTCCATAGGAACCTGGAATGTAAGATCCATGAATCAAGACAAGCTGCTCGTGGTCAAACAAGAGATGAAATGACAGAACATTGACATCTTAGGAATCAGCAAACTAAAATGGGCAGGAATGGGTGAATTTAATTCAGATGACCATCAGGTATAGTACTGCGGGCAAGAATCCCTCAGAAGAAATGGAGTAGCCTTCATAGTCAATAAAAGAATAGGAAAAGCAATACTGGGATACAATCCCCAAAATGACAGAGTGATCTCAATTCGAATCCAAGGCAAACCATTCAATATCACAGTAGTCCAAGTCTATGCCCCAACGACTGATGCTGAAGAGGATGAAATTGACTGGTTCTATGAAGCCCTATAGCACCTTATAGAACTAACATCAAAAATCTATGTCCTTATCATCATTGGAATGCTAAAGTAGGAAGCCAAAAGATAACCGGAATAACAGGCAAATTTAGCCTTGGAGTACAAAATGAAACAGGGCACAGGCTGATAGAATTTTGTCAAGAGAATATGATGGTCATAGCAAACACTATTTTCCAACAACCAAAGAGATGACTCTACACATGGAAATTACCAGACGGTCAATACAAAAATCAGATTGACTGTGTGCTCTGCAGCCAAAGATGAAGAAGCTCTATACCATAATGGCTAACCTTTTTGCCATTGCGTGCCAAAGTGCAGGGGGTTGCACGTGCATGTGTCCAACCCATAATTCTATGTGCCCCCCCAAGCATGCGTGCATGATCCACTCACATTCCCCCCGCTTTTGGCACGTGATGGCCCAGTGGGCCCAGTAGGCCCTTTTTTCGCCCTCCCCAGGCTCCAGAGGTTTTCTAGGAGCCTGGGGATGGTGAAAACGGCTTTTCTCCCTGCTCCCCCAAAGGCCCTCCGGAGGCCGGAAACAGCCTTTTTCCCTACTTCTGGTGGGCCAGAAGGCCCAAAAATTGGCTGGCCAGCACGCACATGTGCACCAGAGCTGAGTTCGCATGCCCACTGATATGGCTCCGTGTGCCACATGTGGCATATGTGCCATAGGTTCGCCATCATGGCTCTATACAGTCAGTAAAAACAAGCTGGCTGTAGCTCAGATCATGAGCTTCTCATTGCAAAATTTAGGCTTAAATTGAAGAAAGTAGGGAAAAGCACTAGGCCACTCAGGTATGAACTAAATCATATCCCTGAGGAATATACAGTAGAAGTGACAAATAGATTTAAGGAATTAGATCTGATAGACAGAGTGCCTGAAGAACTATGGATGGTGGTTCACAACATTGTACAAGAGGAAGCAACTAAAACCATCCCAAAGAAAAAGAATCACAAAAAGCAAAATGGCTGTCTGAGGAAGCTTTGCAACTAGCTGAAAGAAGCTGAAAGAAGGGAAGCAAAAGGCAAGAAAGAAAGAGAAAGATACACCCAGTTGAATGCAGAATTCCAGAGAATAGCTAGAAGAGATAAGAATGCCTTCTTAAATGAACAGTGCAAAGACATAGAAGAAAACAATAGAATAGGGAGAACCAGAGATCTCTTCAAGAAAATTGGAGATATGAAGGGAATGTTTCATGGAAAGATGAGTTCATGATAAAGGACCAAAATGGCAGGGATTTAATAAGGCAGAAGACATTAAGAAGAGGTGGCCAAATTACACAGAAGAACTATACAAGAATGTCCCTGATAACAAAGATGGGGTGGTCACTGACCTCGAGCCAGACATCCTAGAATGTGAAGTCAAATGGGCCTTAGGAAAACTGAGCAACAACAAAGCTAGTGGAGGTGACAGTATTCCAGCTGAGCTTTCAAAATCTTAAAAGACGATGCAGTAAAAGTGCTACACTCATTTTGCCAGCAAATTTGGAAAACTCAACAGTGGCCACAGGATTGGAGAAGGTCAGTTTGCATTCCAATTACAAAGAAAGGCAATGCCAAAGAATGTTCAAATTATTGCACCATTGCACTCATATCACATGGTAGTAAAGTTAAGTTCAAAATCCTACAAGCTAGGCTCCAGCAGGATGTGGACTGAGAACTACCAGAAGTACAGGCAGAATTTTGAACAGGCAGAGGAACTAAAGATCAAATTGCCAACATACGCTGGATCATGGAGAAAGCTAGGGAGTTCCAGAAAAACACCTACTTTTGCTTCATTGACTATGCTAAGGCCTTTGATTATGTGGATCACAACAAATTGTGGCAAGTTCTTAAAGATATGGGAGTACCAGACCATTTTATTTGTCTCTTGAGAAACCTATATGCGGATCAAGAAGCAACAGTGACACAGAACCACTAATTGGTTCAAAACTGGGAAAGAAGTCCAACAAGGCTGTATACTGTCACTGTCTACTGTACCTATTTAACTTATATTCAGAGCACATCATGCGAAAGGCAGGGCTAGATGAACCAAAAGTTGGAATTAAGGTTGCCAGGAGAAATATCAACAACCTCAGATATGCAGATGATACCACTCTAATGGCAGAAAGTGAAGAGGAACTAAAGAGGCTCTTGATGCAGGTGAAAAAGAAGAGTGTAAAAGTTGGTTTGAATCTCACCATTAAGAAAACTAAGATCATGGTATTCAGCCCTCTCAATTCATGGCAAATAGATGGGGAAGAAATGGAGGTAGTGACAGATTTTATTTTCCTGGGCTCCAAGATCACCGCAGATGGGGACTGCAGCCAAGAAATTAAAAGACGCTTGCTCCTGGGAAGGAAAGCTATGGCAAATCTAGATACCTTACTAAAAAACAGAGACATCACCCTGCCAACAAAAGTGTATATAATCAAGGCTATGATTTTCCCAATTGCAATGTATGGCTGTGAAAGTTGTACAATAAGGCAGGCTGAACGCCAAAGAATTGAGGCCTTTGAACTATGGTGCTGGAGAAGATTCTTGCGAGTCCCTTGGACTGCAAGGCGATCAAACCTGTCAGTCCTAGAGATCAAACCTGACTGCTCTTTAGAAGGCCAGATCCTGAAGATGAAACTGAAATACTTTGGCCACCTAATGAGAAGAAGGACTCACTGGAGAAGAGCCTAATGCTGGGAACAATTAAGGGCAAAAGAAGGGGACGGCAGAGAACAAGGTGGCTGGATGGAGTCACTGAAGCAGTAGACGTGAGTTTAAATAGACTCCAGAGGATGATAGAGGACAGGAAGGCCTGGAGGACGTTGTCCATGAGATTGCGATGGGTCAGACACGGCTTCGCAACTAACAACAACAAAATTTTAGGCTAAAAACAATGTCAGTTAGGCTGAAAGACACAAACTTGTGCAAGAGCATCTGAACTACAATTGCAAATAGCAATAGCACTTAGACTTATATACCACTTCACAGTGCTTTTACAGCCCTCTCTAAGTGGTTTACAGAATCAGCATATTGCCGTCAACAATCTGGGTCCTCATTTTAACCATCTCGGAAGGATGGAAGGCTGAGTCAACCTTAAGCCTGGTGAGATTCAATCTGCCAAATTGCAGGCAGCCGCCAGTCAGAAGTAGCCTGCATAGTACATTCTAACCACTGCACCATCACAGCTCATACTGAAACACAGTGCTCTAAACTTTAAGTTCCAGTCTGGAATATACAGTATTATAAATTTATTATTTATTACCTATTATATGCCATTTTATATATATAGTATATATTAACTAATCCACACGATTCTAAAATTCCATTACTTCCTGGTGCAATATTTACTTTCTCATTTTCTTTTGTGTTACTCCCTTTGAGTTTTTTAAGAATACAAAGGAAACTTTCCTTGTAGGCTGGGACATTACTCAAGGCCCCATGAACTTGGTATGTTACATTATTCATATCTTACTAGAAAATATTGCATTTCATCCTAAAAATTATGCTGTTTATTTTTAAGAGTTTTTTTAATGCCATTCTTGATGCTTTATTTATTTGATTTTAATCCCATATAAGTAACTGAGGATGGTGAACAGACTTAATTCCTTTCCTCCTTCTATTTTCCCC
Organism: Masticophis lateralis; assembly: GCA_030761175.1. Taxonomy (NCBI): domain Eukaryota; kingdom Metazoa; phylum Chordata; class Lepidosauria; order Squamata; family Colubridae; genus Masticophis; species Masticophis lateralis. The sequence goes on from JAUDYJ010000001.1 coordinate 294,441,479, forward strand.
ACAACAACCCTGTGAGGTAGATTTAGTTGAAAAACGATGACTGTCCCTTAATCACTCAGCTGGTTTTCATATCTAAGGCAGAACTAGAACTCAGTCTCCTTATTTCTAGGCCAGCACCATAACTACTATATCACACTGAATTTCCTTTGAATATCCTTTAGAATTTTAAAATTCCACTGAATTTTTCCTATTTTAGGAATAGGAAAAATAATGTTTGTTTAACTATATATGCCCATAGGTGTTAGCGTTTGAAATACCCGTTTTACTGAATCCATAAACATTTCCCAAATTCTATTATACCAGTCTTAGAATTTTCATGTTTCAATACCAAGTAGTACTGAAAAGCTAGAATAAACATGGATTAAGATAGACAAAACTAACATAGCCTAGCAGAGGGCTACAAATATTTACCTGGATGCAAGAACGATCAATCTTTCATACTTACTATGAAAGCATGTATAAGCTTCTGATTGAGGAAATCAGATTTCCAGTTTTTCTGTGTGTGAGGGAATGATTTTATAATGATTTAATTTTATTTTAATAAAAGGGAAGTCTCTTTCACTTTTATTAAATTGAAGTTCAATTTGACTCCTCTTGGTCAATTCTATACAATAAGGCTGATGTGAACCCACCCAGGAATCCATACAGAAAATACCAACTAGATGAGCTAATTCTATAGAATCTAGCAGAACTGAAGGTACAGACTTCCTGCCACCACTTTTAACCTCCTGAACAATTGGGTAGGTCCTATTAAATTACTTTCATTTTTTAAAATTATATATAACAAGATATAATTTAATAACTGAAAATACCTTTAATTATTATGGATACATAGGTAAATATATTCTTTTCTTTACTATAACATATTATCTATAAGAACAGAGAGATTGAATTATAAAATATGTATTGACTTAAGTAGAACAATATGTAATTTTAAATAGAATTATTTCTCAAAAGATGTGGTTTCAACAATCTCTACTAAACTGTGAGATAAATGTTTGTGTGTGTGTGTGTGTATACATACACATACACATGTAATTGTTATCTAAACTATTTCAAAAAAAATTGCAGCATTATTCTAGAAGATATTCTGCAGAAAACACGACTATTGATATATAAATTAACTTGATCTATGGATGCAATTTCCTTGTGGATTATTTCTCTCCCTCTCTCTCCCCCTCTCTCTTGTTATCTTTACTCTCTGCAAGCTCTCTTTCGGTGTAGAACTCCTGTGGTTCCTGCATTAAGTGCTCTATTTCTGAACAAGTGCACTAGGGAGTCTTTACATGAAGTATTAATTGTCTACTATATGATAAGAAGCATTGTGGATTGATCAATGTAGCTAATGCAATTGCTCTTTCTTGATCAGCAGACAAAACATTCATATAAAACAGATATCAGTTTACATAGACGATATTGGAAACTAACATAAACAGCACTTAAACTGATGAACACTATGAATAGTATCAAAATAACAGTAATGAAATTTCATTTAGTTTACATTCAAATCAAACTTTTCTGTACTGCAGTTTCAGATTAGAATTCTTAATTCTAGGTTTTTTTAATAACAAAAATACAAGATAAAAAGTAAAATATACTCACATTATAATGCAATATGGTGAATTGTGAACCTAAACATATTTCTCCCCTGTCGACCATGTGCATAATGCAGTATAATGTGGACTCTCCGTAACTCAGGCCCAGTTTACATCCATAAGGTACCAATATTCCTGGTATACCAAAAGTGCCTGCCAGACACTTTGATCGTCCTATTTTTTTAACAATTCTTTTAATTGAAAAATGTTGCATTAATTGTCAATAGATTAATTGAAATAAGAGAGCTGATTTGAGTGCAAAGAATCAGCTGCAAGCATAATTCCATCTCCTGTATTCATAATCACGTTTATAGTTTTATCTGTTATCTTATACATGCTTGACAAATAAATAAAAAGATAAATAAATATTTCCAATAATGGCCTTGGTTTTTATAAACTCCAGAGGTATTCTAGTACTGAAGCCTAATGCTTTGTTTAGGCTCAGGTGGTAGAAAGAATACTGGGAAACCAAAGAAAGACGGAGGTTGCAGCATCATCAGTTTATATCAGGGGTGTCAAACTCGATTTCACTGAGGGCGGCATCAGGGTTGTGTTTGACCTCAGGGGGCTGGGTAGGGCGTAGTCACAGTGGGAGTGGCCAGCTCAATGTCACTCATGTCGGGGGCGCCTGTGGTTGCCCAAGCACTCTGCCACCAAAAATGGGCTTCTGAGCTTCATTTTCGGCTGCAACAGTCTCTTGCAACCCTCTGCCAGTGAAACCGGAGCTCAGGAGGGCCACCTGTGACCCTATACATTTTGTAACTATACATTTTGATGTATTTCCATTTATGAGAAAGAACATATGTAGATGTATTCAAAGGAACTCTAAATTAGAAGTCATGCAGTAAATTTACAGTTTAATTACAGAGCTTCATTCAGAGGTCATATTATTTTACCACATAAATACATGGGAGAGGGGTGATTGGAAATTGAGAGACTGAAAATTTTAGTGTAAAATATTTCTTTTTTCCCATAGTTGATAGAAGGGTGCAAAAGTTCCTTTATGCTCCCCTGAATTTCAAAGCTATACATGTATGAATGGCAGAGAAAACTGTTGCTATATTTTCTGGCATCCACTTGCTTTCTATTTTAATTGCAAAGGGGTAGTCATCTTGCTGCCTTACAAAAAGGAAGATACTTTTTTCCTACAGTTACAGTGCCTGTCTTGAAATATAATGGTCATATTGTATTTCATGTATTGAAATATCATGATCATATTTGACTCCAAGCATGACGGAGAACTGGTAGCGGAAATTTTGAGTAGTTCGGAAAACTGGGAAATACAACCTCTGGCTGGCCCCAAAGTGGGGTAAGAATGGAGATTTTGCAATATCCTTCTCCAGGAGTGGGGAGGGAATGGGGATTTTGCAGTATCCTTCCCCTGGAATGGGGAAGGAATGGAGATTTTGCAGTATCCTGCCATGCCTACCAAGCCACGCCCACCAAGCCACACCCACAGAACTGGTAGGAAAAAAAATTGGATTTCACCACTGTACTGTAGGTAACTTCACTTAAGATACCTTAAGAAAATTCCTAATTGAAGTTATTGGTAGTCCTCTTCTTTAGTTGTTTAAAGAGAAGACAAAATGATGAGTAATTGTTGAATTAATACTCAAAGGAGATATATATCAACATCCCACTCAGTGCAAAAACTGACTGAGTAATTCTTGATGGATAATTCAGCTTACAATTGAAAGCCTAAAGCAGGGGTGTTAAACTCGATTTCATTGAGGGCCACATCAGGGTTGTGTTTGAAATTGGGGGGCCAAGGTAGGTGTGGCCAGCTTGACATCACTCATGTCGGGGGCACCTGTGGTGGGCCAAGTGCTCTGCCAGCAAAAAGGGCTCCCAAGCTCCGTTTTCGGCTGTGACAATCTCCTGCAATCCTCTGCCAGTGAAAATGGCATTCAGGAGGGTCGCATGCAGCCCTTCCAAGCTCTGTTTTCGCTGGCAGAGGCACTGCGGGCCAGTCCTTCGCTGCTTCCAGGTGGGGGGGCTCTGTGGGCCAGATCTAAGCACCCCACTGGCCAGATCCAGCCCCCAGGCCTTGAGTTTGACACACCTGGCCTATAGCAAGGATAGGTCATCTTTGTTTTGGGATATTGTTGCCTAAATTAAAATAGTTCTTGGTATAAGTAAATTTCTTCTAAAGTTGAGTGTGAATGACCTTTCTTTTTTAAACTTCAACTCACTGGTTTTCAGCCTATGTTTTCAATCTCATTTTTTGTCCCTTGATTTTAACCTAGAACAGGTTCAACTACTGCTTGACAGCTTACCTATAGCTTCCCCTCTATCTTATCTTTTGCAAATTAATATTTCCTCTTACTTTTCATGAACTGGGTGGCGCAATGGTTAGAATGCAGTATTGAAGGCAGCAGTTTGGCAGTTTGATTGTTACCAGCTCAAGGTTGACTCAGCCTTCCATCTTTCTGAAGTTGGTAAACTAAAGACCCAGATTGTTGGGGGCAATATGCTGATTCTATAAACCATTTAGAGAGGGCTGTAAAGACTGTGAAGTGATCTAAGCATTATTGCTATTTAATAATTCTTTATAGTGTTTGATTTTTCTAATGTCTTATTATCATGGTAATATATATCGGATATGCAGACCACATCATTTTTGAAATGCAGTCTCTTGAAGTAAACCCAACACTCATAACTATGATTTAGCTAGAAGGGGCGTTGGTCCTACCTGATACGCTCCTTTTCATTGCGTGGAGACAGCAGCCAGTGTGGGTAGTGTCAGCCAATCAGACTGAAGGACTGAATCTATCATTCTTCTTAAATCCTGCCTCTGTTGCCAGGTAGACCAGCTTTAGGAGAAGGAGTGAGATGACAGACTCGGCGTGTGGGAGAAGATAACCGAAATAAGGACAATAGAAAGAAGAATATAGATGGACCAGACTGGATAGGGAGGGTCTGGCTATTGTTTCCACACAACGAAAAGGAGCGTATCAGGTAGGACCAATGCCCCTTTTCCATTGCTGGTGGAGACAGTAGCCAGTGTGGGACATACCCAAGTTTACTGTCCCGAGAGCTGGGTGGGACCAGGCTGGTCCGAGACAACCTCCCTAACAACCCTCTGCAATACCTGACGACCAAAAGCTGCCTCTGCAGAGGCATAGGTGTCAATTTTATAGTGCCGGATAAAGGGAGCCGGAGAAGTCCATGTGGCAGCTCGACAAATTTCCAGCAAAGGAGCCTGGATAGCCTAAGCCGCAGAAGTAGCTGCACTGCGCGTAGAATGAGAGGTCACATGAGAAGGTCGTGGCAAGGAGCGGAAATCGTAAGCTGAAGCAATAGTCTGTCGGATCCAGCGTCCGATGGTAGAGGATGACACTTTAAGTCCCAACAAGACGGGGAGGAAAGAGACGAACAAAGCCTCCGACCGTCGAATCGAAGCTGTGCGTTTGATGTATATATACGAAGTGCACATCTAACGTCCAAGGTGTGCCAACAACGTTCACGCAGGTGAGAGGGTCGTGAACAGAAAGTCGGAAGAATTAGCTCCTGAGAACGATGAAACACGGAGTTGATTTTAGGCACAAAGGTAGGATCCAGACGAAGGACCACACGATCAGCGTGGAAGACACAAAGATCCGCCCTGGTGGATAGTGCAGCAACTTCCGAAATACAACGAGCTGAAGTGATAGCCACTAAAAAGGCAACTTTACACGACAGCAATCGGAGAGATGTCATTCGTAGAGGTTCGTAAGGAGGGTCCATGAGGGATTCCAGAACCAGAGGTAGATCCCAGGTAGGGTAGCGGTGCAAGACCGGAGGTGACAAATTAGTTGCACCGTGAAGGAAGCGGCGGATTAGAGGATGCTGTGCTAGCGATGAGAAGGACCCGCAGGTAAGTACCGACGAGATGGCCGCAACCTGGCGACGGAGAGTGTTAGGCGAGAGGCCATCAGCAAACCCTTTCCGGAGGAACACAAGAACGTCTACAATTGAAGGTTGCAAAGCAGGAACTCCCTTCGCATCGCACCAAGAGAAGAAAGACCTCCAAATGGAGTGCAAGCGAGGTGCCACTTGTGTCTGGCCTCCGCCTGCCAATGGCGAAGCCAGACCAAACGGCGAGCAGCAACAGAAAATGCCAGAGACTTCGCGCAAAACGAGCGGCTTCGAGAGTTGAGTCCGCCGAAAGTTGGACAGCTGCCACGATTTTATTGATGTCCTGCTTGAGGCAAGCATCCTCAGGAGTCAGCTTATCCTGCAACTGCCGGAGCCAAAGTAAGGTAGTGTGATTAAAGAATGAGGCAGTGGAGGAAGCCTTAATCGCCCATGCAGCCCCTAAATGAGCCCTCTGAAGGACCAAATCTGAGCGACACTCTTCTGGTCTTAAACCTTTGTCCGGCTCTCCAGGTAGGTTGGCATTGGGCAGAAGAGCAGCCACTGGAGCGTCGATAGCTGGAATTTGCAGAAGCGATTCCAAATCAGCTGCCACATGAAAATTCCGCTTCTCATTGGCAGAAGGCAGAGGGGCAGAGCTGGGAGAAGTCCACTGCCTTTTGATTGTCTCCAACAAGAGGGGAGGGGCAGGGATGGCAGATACCTGCTTTACAGGTTCAGCGAACATCCGATCCATAGTAACAGGAGAATCTGCAGAAGAGACCTGAGCCGTAGAAGAAGACAGCTGAGCGGTGTTAACAGCCTTAAAGAGGAGGGACTTAAATAAGGCTTGCGGAAACAGTCCCGAAACCGCCGGTTGGTCTGGAGGGAGGTTGTCATCCTCCGATAAGCCAGAATAATCGTCATCCCCATCAGAAAGGGAAGAGGTATGGCTCACTTGTAAGATAGAAGGAGAAGCAGGGGCTCTGGAGGGGGTCTGCTTAGTGGATTGAGACTGTTCAGGTGTGATTGAATGAACAGATCTAGCTGCAGATGGCGAACGATGGCCAGTATTCAAAGCCTTTTGGATTGCAGCTTCAATGAGCCTTTGGAGTTGATCTGGAGTCAACTGTAGAGGAAGCGAGCCAGGTGAAGTAGCCTGAACAGGAGCAGGTGTAGACAAGTCTTGTGTCTCCATCACAGTTGGAACAGCAGAAGGATTAGAAATTTCAGCGCCCCACACATCGGCAGTGAAAATATCAATAGGACAATCCCGAAGGGAAATTTGGTCCGGAGTCACAGGCCGAGAAGCTGCCACCGTCTCAACAGGCTCAGAAGCAGTAGAACTCATCACTGTTGAAGCTTTGAAGTGGGCGCTCACTTTATCACAGAGTCTAGTGAGAACCTTGTCTCGGCGCTTTTCCACTTTAGTGGAAGTACCGCCATGTCTATGATGTTTGTGATGTGTAGCCTGGACAGGACGCTGCAATGCCAATGGAGGCTGAGCAGCAGCATCATGGGTAACCAACAAATTGTCAGATTGACCCTGAGAAATAGTACTGGCTTTATGACCATGCTTTGTTTTAGTTAGAGCCTTAGACATATTGGCTATTTGAGGCAAAAGTTCACAATACAATAGAGAAAAGGAGGCAAGGGGGCATACAAACTCCACAAGCACTCCTTAATTGTCCAGGCTAATTAATTAATTTCCAGGGAGCGTAAAAACTCCACAAAGGAAAAACTGCTGCCACACGTTTGGTGTAATTAATCAAATGTCCAAGGCAGGCAGTCCAGAACTATATGCAAGGGAGAGCTTCAGTCTCCACAGAGCCCACAAGCTTGAATAAAAGGGTCTGAAAGGAGCAGTCCGGGAGCCAAATAGTTAACTGCAAGCCCAGCTGATCATCGGGGGTTGAAAGGCAAGCCGCTCCAGGCGTTAAGCTAAAGGGCTATAGTTCTCTGTACAAACAGCAGGCCACTGAAAACAGGCAATCCAGTTAAATAGAGCAGTTCCAAAGCCATAAATACCAGGAAAAAAACAGCCGAAATAAAGCTCTGACTGGAGAATGAGGCCGCAGAACTCCAGCGGCTAGATCGAAGGCAAATGGCTGCCGCCGTTCAAACGGTGTGAAAAAACAGCCGGAGAAACCGCCAAGCAGCCGAAAAGCCCAGAGCTATATTGAGCAGCGAAAAACAGTCCAATTGAGCAAGGAGATCCCAGGGAAGCTGCCCAGCTCTAAATCAAATAACGACAATTGCCAGGGGAGGGGGAAGAGCAAGGGGAATTCCCCTTGTCACAAGCAACACCAGTCTCGACCAAATTCAATCAATATGCACTCACAGCAAAGATCAAGGCACCAAAGTCCAAGGGAACGAGCAGAAAACCGTAGTCAGACAAACCAGATGTAGTAAAAACCATAAAATCCGGAATTAAGGTAAAATAACCGGAATTAGTTCTGAGCCAAAGTCCCACACGCCAATCCTGACTAGAGGACTGAGTCTAGCTCTGTCTCGAGTTTCCGTTAAGAAGGGTTCCAGAGCGTCCCCAAACAACCTATTGCCCCCAAAGGGAATGAAAGCGAGGCGCCACTTGTGCCTGGCATCCGCCTGCCAATTGTCCTACAACTGCCGTAGCCAAAGGAGAGTGGAGTGGTTTAAAAACGAAGCAGTGGAAGCCGCTTTGATCGCCCATGCAGCTCCTAGGTGGGCCCTCTGGAGGACCAAATCTGAACGACACTCGTCCGGTCTTAAACCTTCATCCTGCTCTCCGGATAAGTTGGCGTTGGGCAGAAGTGCAGCTACTGGAGTGTCGATAGGTGGGATTTGCAAAATCGATTCCAGATCACCTGCCACATGAAAATTCCGCTTGTCATTGGCAGAAGGCAGAGGAGCTGAGCCAGGAGAAGTCCACTGTCGCTTGACTGTTTCTAAAAAAAGAGGGGGAGCGGGAATGGCAGAAACCTGCCTTACAGGCTCAGCGAACCTAGGGTCCATAGTTCCAGGAGGATCTGTAGAGGAGACCTGAGCCATAGGAGAAGACAGTTGGGCAGTGTTAACGGCCTTAAAAAGGAGGGACTTAAATAAGGCCTGTGGAAACAGTCCTGAAACCAGCGGTTGGTCAGGAGGAAGGTTATCATCCTCCGATAAACCAGAATAATAGTCCTCCTCATCAGATAGTGCAGAAGAATGGCTCACCTGCAATGTAGAAGGAGATGCAGGAGCCCCGGCGAGAACCTGCTCTGAGACATGAAGCCTCTCAGGAGAGGGAGAGCGCACCGAATCCGCTGCAGAAGAAGAATGACGATTAGCAGCCAAAGCTTTTTGCACCGCAGCCTCAATAAGTTGTTGCAGGTGACCCGGAGACAGTTGAAGGGGTATTGGATCAGAAGAAGCAGGCTGAACTGGAGCTGGAGGAACAGAGGACTCAACACCCCATACATCAGAAGTAGAAATATCAATGGGGCAATCCCGAAGGGAAATCTGGTCTGGAGTTGCAGGCCGAGCACAAAGTCTCAACTGGCTCAGGGGAAATAGGATCCACAACTGTGGAGGCATTGAGCCAGGCACTAGCCTTGTCACAAATTTTAGTGAGGACTTTGTCTCGGTGCTTTTCCACTTTAATGGAAGTACCGCCATGTTTGTGATGCTTGTGATGTGAAGGCTGTGTAGCAGTGTCATGGGTAACCGACAAATTATCGGATTTCCCCTGGATATTAGCACTGGAACTAGTCCCGTGCTTTGTCTTAGATAGTGCCTTAGGCATGATGCCTATTTGAGGCCAACTGTCACAGAGTTTATAGGAGAGGAGGCAAGGGGGCGCTAACACTCCACGAGCACTCCTAATTCCTTAAGTCAATCAACACTGCTTAGGGAGCGTAAGAACTCCACAAATTGTCTACCTCACACGACAGGCCCAGTCAAATGTTGATCTCAGCAATTGAAATCTCAGGTAAACCACAAGGATCCTCTCCAGTCAATATAGCGCCCAGCTGACAGATGGCCGAAAAAGGTAGCCGCCCTTGAAGGTCGGTTTGAAGGCTGACTATGGAAGCAGGAAGCCAATCAGGCAGTTTAAGCTGGTAACAGGGCAGGTTAGAAAGGCAGGCAGCAGGAGGCAGGGAGCACTCAGGCAGTCCAAGCTGGCAACAGGGCAGGTTAGAAAGGCAGGCAGCAGGAGGCAGAGAGCAAACAGGCAGTTCAAGCTGGCAACAGGGCAAGCAGAGGCAGGCAGCAGAGAGCAGACAGGCCAGACAATTAAAGGAGCTCCAAAGCACTTCCAATGGCCCAGAGAGACAGCCGAATGCAGCGCTGGTAAAAAGAACGAGGCCCCAGCCTTCTAGAGGCTTGATTGAAAACAAAATGGCCACCGCCATTAAAATGGCGCGAAAAACGGCCGCAGAGAGCACTGAGAATCAAAGTCACAGGCTCCTGAGGGAGAGGGGGTCCCCTGGAGAATATCCAGCTAGGTCAGCCCCCAACCACAGCGAAAGGGGAGTCAGAAAAGCCCCTTCCCTAAGGAAAGGGGGGGGAGAAGCCCAGGGAATTCCCCCTGCTTTGCTAATGGAAGTCCCTGTCAGAAGCAAGGCAAGAATAACTCACAACAATATCCAAGTCCAAAGGAATAAGCAGAATATGTGGTCAAGACAATCCAGGTAGTCAGAAAAACCAGAAATCCAAAATAGCAGCAATAGCCAAGTAAAAGGGCAGAGAGAAATTCCCACACGCCAGTCCTGACTGAAGGACTGAGTCTAAAGCTGGTCTACCCGGCAACAGAGGTGGGATTTAAGAAGAATGATAGACTCAGTCCTTAAGTCTGATTGCCTGACGCTACCCACACTGGCTGCTGTCTCCACCAGCAATGGAAAATAATATAATGGAACTATTACCTCCTGTGGTTTATATATAATGCTTCTGTAAATATTACACCAGCATTATACAGATTATGTTCAGATAGATCTTTCTCACATATAGTAATACCAAGCAATGTCTCACCAATTCTGTAACTTTGCACTTGATTTTTTCTACTTAGGTCTTTCCTACTTTGTTACCTCTGAATAATATCCTGTTGGATTTCGACCACCATATAAACCTGCTGAAGTAATTTGGTATCCAATTTTATCTTCAAAGGAGTCAGCCATTCCCCCTAATTTAATGAATAGTCCTAGAATTCTACTTTGTTAGCTTAAAAAATTGAAATAACACAGCAACAAGTACAGAATCTTTGTGACCTGATTTGCTGCCTAACTTTAACTTGAGGTTGTAACAGAACCGTTTAAAAGCAATTGTTTAGTCTGTTGAAAATGCATCACAATATAGTACCACCAGGTCAAATTTATATATCTTTTCTACCAGGGAATTGTAATAGACTTTATTAAATGCTTTACTGAGATCAAAACATAATACACCCACAACATTCCCTTAATCTATGAAACTACTCTGTCATAAAAGATACATTTCTGGTTTGATATTAATTATGGTCAAACTATACCAGTGTTGGCAAACCTTTTCAGCACCAAATGCAGAAATGGGAGTGTGCATGTGCATGTGTGGAAATGGCGGAAACCGAAAGAGCAATTCCCCGGCACACATGTGTATGCTGGGAAGCTGAGCTTCTGGATTCCAGCATGAGCATGTGTGCTAATCATCTGGTCTTACAGTTTCTGGAATGCATGCACACACGAAAATCAGCTGGCCAGAACATAGGTGCACACCGGAACCTGGAAGAGCAATCGGCAATAACTGGTGTGCCCAGAGAGATGGCCCTACGTGCCACTTCTGGCATGCGTGCCATAGGTTCGCCATCATGGAACTATACTATCTACTGATAATACTAATTTTAATTTATATGCTACTTAGCAAAAGTTCTGCCAGTTTACGGAATAGAGTTAACTACTAAATCAATTATTTCTTAGGCCCCATTCTTTTTTCCCCATTTAATTTATTAATTATTCATGTTTAGTCTTCTTCATCAATCTTCCAGCATTCCATGAAATAGATCCTCTTTCTATATCCATAACTACTTTCTCACCTTTTCCATATAAACATACCATGAAACATGCCTATTTAAATGTATTAACAAATTATTTCCAATTGAAGAGAAATGGGAGACAGAAAATGAACACACTTCATGATTTAGTGGAGTCCTTATGATTTCTCAGGTTGGCTGTTTTCTTGAAGGCTTTTTTTTACTAGATTAGATAAGATCTTCACTGCTAGGAGAGAGTGGCATTTGCTCTCTGTTTATATACAGTACCTTGCCGTGCCAGTGTTGGAGGGAGTTTTATACTGGTAATTCTTGATAGGCTTTTGTTTATTCCTTGATCACTTGTGTGGACTTAATCTTGGTTTTAATCACTGCTTATTTGGGTATTGATTATGGGTGAGGTGGTGTTCAGATCATTTTGTTTTCTTTTTAGTTTTTTATTGTCTCTTTTTAATGATGTGTAAATATTGTTATCTCTATGTGTTGATGGTTGATAATTGTATATAAACGGAAAGCCCATCCCTCTAGCAATGAAGATGTTACTTAGCCTGACAATTAAATATCTGGTAACAAAATGTCTGCAAGTAATAACTAAATTCCAAGAACCCCAAGAACTCTACGGTTCAGCACTAAGTTATCTGTATTCCCTTCTGGTGATTTAATATATAACATTATATTGTAATTTAGCATTATGATCGCACCAACCATTAAGAACAAAATGGAAAGACGTGTAACTGAATACACATGAAAATGAAATCCAGTGGATTCGATTCTGCAATATATAGTATATGTGAAACATTTTGTAATTTGATTTAAAAATGCATTAAAAATAACAATGACTATCCAAATGACAATTGCTCCATCTCCAAAATGTTACTCCAAAATAATCACTCTCCATTCCCTTCCCCAGTTTTTAGTAATAACAAAGAAACACAAACCAAATATCCCCAAGGTAGTGTATTCTTACTTGCATTTACAAATCCTCCAGTTTAGTTTTAATGGAGATACCTTGGGATATTTCTGAAACCCAACCCCCTTTCTTACTTTTCTGAATGTATACAAAGAAATCCTTTTACATGTACTATAGATGTGTAAAACTTATTGGACTTTTAAGAAGAGTTTTTTAAAAAAAAAGAAATAAAGAATAAGAAGGTAAAATAAGTCTGAAACTTTTTTTGCTTGTTTTACTGTTTTACATATCTTGTATTCTGAAATCTCATATTATTTCTAATTTAACATTTGTAGTACAGCTAACACCATAGACTAATTTGTAGATGAAGCTGCTTATAGGATAGAATTTTCAGCAACATGTGTAACTAAAATCTATAACTCAAAGTTGGCAATTTATTGTCAGTTTAAAAGCTTTTGGCCTTCTATTAATGTCCCAATGTAACTGCTAAGGCAGTGGTGGGCTGCTCCCAGTTCGCACCGGTTCACCGGTAGTAAAAATTAGTAGTAGTTCGGAGAACCAGTAATAATATTGGCTGACCACACCCCCGAACTGGTCCCCAGCCCGGTTGCCGCTCGTTTACCCCGCCCACCTCATCAGAGGCTTTTTTTTTTTTTACTTTTAAAAGCATTTTTTCTGCAACCTCTTTGGCCGAAAAAAATGCTTTTAAAAGTAAAAAAAAAGCCTCGGATGATTTTGCGGCTCAGCTGGGATTGTCAGAGGCTTTTAAAAGCATTTTTTGTTGTATGAAAAAAAATGCCTTTAAAAGCCTCTGGCGATCCCAGCTGAGTTGCCTGATCATCAGAGGCTTTTAAAAACATTTTTTCCTGCAACCTCTTAAAGTTGTAGAAAAAATGCTTTTAAAAGTATATATATAAAAAAAGTTGGCCACGCCCACCCAGTCACATTACCTCCCACCAAGCCAAGCCCACAAAATAAGCCATGCCCACAGAACCGGTAGTAAAAATGTTTAGAACCCACCCCTGTGCTAAGGCATTTACAGTTTTAAACTGCTAAAAACCTGAACATAAAAGTAGGAATGACTAACTTTCTCAAATGTTTTAAAATGTCATTAAATATAGTACATATTTTAAAATAAAAACAAATGCATAAATGTTTTAGCCCTGAGGAAATTCCATTTGGGGCAATCAAATCATATGTACATTTATCAGAACATTAATCCAATTAATTTTAGGTATTTTTTAATACAATTCTCAGAACTGGCTATGCTTACTTTGACTTAAAAACTGGAATCCAGTAAGGTTATTATGGTTAAAACCATTCCTATTTTAGAACTTACAAAGCTCTGAATATCTTTTCAAGAGCTAAGGAATAGGGGCAGAGCTTTCTCTAAAGCAAAAAAATTCAAAGTTCCCAATTTCTCTCCTTTTATCAGGCTATAGCTGATAATAGCACTACCATTTTATCAAAATTGTTCATAACCCAAAAGTAGACATACAGATCTTTTATTGACACTACGTGATACTTCAAAAGGACTTTTTAAAATGATAGTATCAGTAAGCCCAGGTAAGAATCTTACTGGAAAGTTCAAAATCTTTAACAGACGGAGAAAGGAAAATCTTTGTTGCTAAATTAATGCCTTTCTGAATGTGGGAGAGGAAAAAGTATTGGTTAGAGAAGTTAAAGGGTCTAGAAAATAAACACATAAATACATTTTTAAAATATGAGAATGGAATTGTTAGAAAAATCATCAAAAGTTTGTCTTCATTGCGCTAAGCTGTTACTATAACTTGTAACATAAAATGCCTCCTACAATAAGGAAAAAATAGGAATTGATAAACAAGAATTTAGGAGTACAGAGAATTTGGGAAGAAACAACATGTTATTAAGTTGAGAAATAAGAAATAAGTACATGAAACTTAATATATGAACTGCGCCATCACCTAAGCTATAATCATAGTTATAAATATTTATACAGATATGATAAAACAAATGAACATTATGTTTTGTTAAGTTGCAAAAGCAGAGTAAGTATGTACAGTTATAGCAACACAAATGCTTATTTGCTGGTGCATCAAGGCTAAGAATCAGGCCACAGAATACATGTGTCAATAATCTAAAAAGTAAAAAGAAGTTTTAAGTGGAGAGAATGAAATAATGAAACACTTGTAAAGCTCTTCTTTAATGCAAAATAGATTAAATTGGTTAAGTACTTTGCTGAATATTTTTCTTACTTAGCAGAAATTCTTTGTGTGAAAAAAGTAAAATAAAATCCACACATACTTCAATCAGCATAAGGTTTTATGCAAACTGTTAAATAAATTGAGCATAAATTCTCAATATATATTCCCAAGAGAAATTCCTTTTAAATGAAGCCTTTCTGCAAATTTAAAAACCAACATCAGTAGTGGATTTCTTCCATTGTTGTAATTCTGGATATTCTCTTATAAGTAAGTTTCTTAGAGAAAGATATAGAGAAAAAGTACAAAGAAAAGATAAAAATAGGTGTAAATTATAATACAGAATTCATTGTTTGTTTTTTTGCTTCATCCATTTAGGATTCTAAAAACCGAACCTAAAAAAATGTGCATTAGCCACTATGACAAACAAACAAAATAATTATTTCACTACTTAACTAAATGGACCTATAAATAATAAAAACAAAAAATAACATCAATTTTCCCTGCAAAAAATTAAGGATTAACAGACAAAATATAATATGCTTTATTAAGTAATATAAATTTACCAATGTCTCTTATACATATAATTATAATTATTAGAAAAAGTCTATAATTAAATAGATGGTTACTGTTTTCCTTAAGAATGTTTAAGGACATGCTTAAATGTTTTCAAATGTTGAAGAATAAGGCATTTATAATTCAGATTACTATTCAAATTCACAAAAGCATCTTCAAATTATAATAGCAAAATAGTGCAGTATTCCCTGATAATCAGTCTGAAATCAATCTATGAGATATTCAAAATATACAGAGCCCCCTGCATATCTCATTTCAAGGAATGCAAACAAAGTCATGCAGAGATTTAAAACTCATCATAAGTTGTTAAGTGAGCCAGCTATAAAATCCTATATGTACCGATACACTTAAACCCACCGTACATCTCTGTTCTCCCATACAGAAAGTAATTTAAGAAAAAAAAACATACTGTTCCACACAAAGACCTAGGAGTTGAAAGAATAAAAGACTAATTTGTCAGAAATATATTTAATTTAATTTGACATTTAGATACCATCAAGATAAAGAATCTGTGTATTAAACCAGTGTATGATGAAACCATTGCATGCTATATTTGAAGTAAGTTTCAAAACTATAGTTATTGTTTAAAAATAAGAAAGCTGTTACAAATTTCCATCCATTCCTTGTAATTTTGGGTCTCCACATCCATTTTTTTGTTTGTTTGTTCACTTTGTTTCCTTCTTTTTTGAGGTCTGGCTGCAAGATATCTAATAGCTTGAATGAAAACTGTAGTTTAATAATCAAAATTATTTAGTAAGAAAACACATTAAGGTTTCACATATTCCAAATGCTATCTTAAAACTGTAATTTATCACAACCTGCACATGAATCAGCTGGGTGCTAGAAAGGAGAAAAGCAATTAAGTTACATCAGGGTTTCCTGATCATGGATGTAAATGGTTGAATTCTATGTTCCGTATTGGGCAGATCTCATCGCAAGTACTGAATCCGTTTCCAGGCATAACATCTTAAGATTTATAGAAACTGAAATATTTAGATAAGGGCAGTGTCAATAACTACATCTCAGGAACTAATCAAAGAGAGATTGAGGAAATTGAATATATTTCACCTTGAAAAAAAAAAGCAATTTATGGGATAGGGAAGGTATGATAGTACTTTTCAAGTCTCTAAAGAGCTGTCACATAGAACATAGAATCACAGAAATGAAAGAGACCCTGGAGGTCTTCTAGTACAATCCCCTAGCCAAGGCAGGAGCCTCATACCATTCCAATCAAATAATTGTCAAGTCTATTTTTGAAAACCTCCAGTGATGGAGTATCCACAACTCCTGGAGGCAAGCTATTCCACTGATTGCTTTTACTGTCAGAAAATTTCTCCTTACTTCTAGGTCGGATCTCTCTTCAACCTTCCATCCATTACCTTTTGTCCTGCCCTCTGGTGCTTTGGAGAATAAGTCAATGGTCTCTTCTCTGTGATAGCTCTCAATTACAGGAAGACAATTATCATGTTCCTTCTCTTCATAGGCTAGACCAGGGGTCAGCAACCTGCGGCTCTGAAGCCGCAAGTGGCTCTTTCACCCCTCTGCTGCGGCTCTCTGTCACTCAAAATATGCGTCACAACTGCCAATGTGCAACACCTGCCAGCACGTGGTTGGCCTAACCCCCAGTAGGCCAATCATGGATAAATCCAAGAAAAGAAAAGTTTCAGAAGAAAACAGAACATTTAATTCAACTACATATGCTAGTTTTGTGGCCGCTCAAGAAAAAGGCATAGGAATGGTTTGTTTGTTTGTTTGATTGATTGATTGATTTTTTAATTAATTAATTAATTATATTTCTATACTGCCTTTCTCCCACAGGACTCAAGACAGTGTACAGTCAAGAAAAAATAAAAGATACATAAACATCATAAAATTGATAATTAAAATTATAGCATAGTTTAGCCCAAATAAATAAAACCCAGAATTATATAATATTTTAATCATTGCCAGTTAACGTGCTTAACCCTGCCTGATTGAACATCAGGGTCTTGAGGGCACAGCGGAAAGCACGGAGATTAGGGATGTTTCATATATCAGGGGGCAGTTCATTCCAAAGGGTTGGAGCCCTTACAGAGAAGGCCCTCTCCCTGGGAGTCGCCAGTTGGCACAATTTGACTGACGGTACCCTGAGTAGTCCCTCCCTGTGAGACCGAACTGGTCGGTGGTAGGCTATTGGTGGCAAAAGACGGTCTCGTAAGTACCCAGGCCCTAAGCCATGGAGCGCTTTAAAGATGATAACTAACACCTTGAATCGCACCCGGAAGACCACCGGGAGCCAGTGCAGCTCGTGTAGGAGAGGTGTTACATGGGCGCAACGAGATGCACCCATAATCACCCGTGCGGCTACATTCTGGACTAGTTGGAGCCTCCGGGTGCTTTTCAAGGGGAGCCCCATGTAGAGAGCATTGCAGTAGTCCATACGGGAGGTGACTAGGGCATGAGTGACTGTGCGCAAGGCATCCCGATCCAGAAAGGGACGCAACTGGCAGATCAGGCGAACCTGATAAAAGGCCCCCCTGGCCACAGCCATCAAATGGTCTTCTAAAGATAGCTGTGAGGCCAGGAAGACACCCAAATTGCGGGCCCTCTCTGTGGGGAGCAAGGTCTCATCCCCAATTGTCAGTGATGGTACCAGCTGACTATACCAGGATGCTGGAAGCCACAGCCACTCAGCCTTGGAGGGGTTAAGTCTGAGTTTGTTTCTCCCCATCCAGATCCTTACGGCCTCCAGGCAACAGGACTTCACAGTAAGGGCATGGTTAGGGCAATAGGAATGGTTTTGTGGCTCCCGGTGTTTTCTTTTCTGTGGGAAACTGGTCCAAATGGCTCTTTGAGTGTTCAAGGTTGCAGACCCCTGGGATAGACATACTTAGTCATACCTAGCTCCCTCAACCATTCATCATATGATTTAGTCTGAAGAACCTTTATCATCCTAGTTGCTTTTCTCTGCACATTTTCTAGGATCTCAGTATGTTTTTTGTATTGTGGTCACCAGAACTGTATGAACCCAGAAGTCAGTCAGGAACTATTTGCTTGCACCAAGAGTAAAGAAGAAAGAAAAATGTTCTTGTATCACACAAAAGAAGTTTCTAAGAAAACTTCTTAGAAGTTTGGCAGAAAAAAAATATTATAGTGGTAAAACCAATGTGGCAGTAGAACTGCTTAATATTTAATTCTCTTCCTGGATGTATTAAGGAGATGGTGTTACAGATGTTTTACGTTGCATTATTATATTAGGGGAGAGCAATTTTGGAGAAGAGGTCAAGGCACTAGGCTAGAAACTATGAGACCATGTGTTCTAGTCCTAACTTAGACACAAAACCAGCTGGGTGGCCTTGGGCCACTCACTCTCTCAATCATAGGAAGAAGGCAATGGCAAAACATTTCTGAAAAAACTAGTCAGGGAAAGCTAATCAATGATTTAAATGTGTCTTTCTAACCCTGCCAATCTAATACATGACTGTTAAATTATCATAAATGTTTTAAGGAGATATGCAATCTAACCGTTCAAAAGTATGCAAATGCAAGTAGATAAATATGTACCACTTTGGTGGGAAATTGTTCCATGTGTTTCAGCATATAATCATACCAGCCACATAAATCATGGAAGTGTCTCTGGATAACGCTGGCTCCCTCAGCTAGGAAACAGAGAGGAGCCAAGAACAAACAGTTACAGATATTAATCAGCTATGTAAAATATAAAAAAGCAGCTTAACTTGTAAATATGCATTCTATTTATATTTCACATGTCTCATAAAATTCAAAATTAAGTAAAAACGTCAGAATTCAGATGTCCATGCTTCAAGTTCAAATTTCAACTCGACTCTACTTTCTCTCCTGAAGTGTAATATTATTCTACTTAAGCTTCACTAAATATATTCTTCTTGATTATATATTTAAAATCTGATTAAACTGAAAGACCCCGTCACCATACATGTACACATTTGGACTTAAACGTAATTCTCACTTTCAGGAGTTGTGATTTGAAATTATATCTCTCTTGTCTGATGCTGTGTAATATTTCTTTTTAATCTAATTACAATATCTTGTTTTTGGATTAACCACATAGCAATCCCATACAATTAAATTTCATGTATTTAAGAAGCTGGCATAGTGGCATTATATATTCAGATAGCTAAATGAAGTGCAGAATATAAATAAGTATTTTCAGTGACTGAACTATTAGCTGACTTCCCCTTCTCTGTCATCTCTGTCAGCCGTGAACAGTAACATCTGCTCTTGAGGATTGTGGAGAAGAAAAAAAATGAGACAACCTGATTGTCTCCTTTTTCCTTCCTGATTTATTTATAATATTCATTTATTTATAAATAAACTTGATTGTGTATTCTCTGAAGAACTGTTCACTATATTGGGCTTGCATTCTTGGGACCTAATTGGTACAGTAAGAAACAGTAGTGTCATTACACTCAAAAATCCATGAGGGAAATGCATTTTAAATCCAGAAGTAGCTTATTTTTGACATTTTCAGCAATTAAAATGGTGTCCCTTAGTATGGTTCCTCCAGACTGGAGGAGGTTTCTTTAGAAATTATTCTTCTCCATTTAATTCTTATAATGCCAATAGAAGAGAATATTTATAGCTCAGGATTGAACTCTGGGGGTTGAACTGTTGGTGCTCTCTGAGCTTGGTTGTTATTTAAATTTGTAGTTATTAAGCTTGAACTTGCTGTTTAAACAACGGTTTAATCAAAGAACCTTCCCACCAATTATGAACTTTCCCACCAATATTGACAGAAAAAAGCCACTTCTAGACATAAACAGAGACCAACCCCCCCCCCCCCCTCTAGCACTAATGATATTACTTAGTTGGGTAATGAAATGTCTGCAAGAAAACAATCAACCTGTTACAATGTCTTCTATCTCCTGAAGTTTGCCCAAATTCATGTTCATTGCGACAATGAAACTATCCCTTTCTCTTTTTGGCCTTCAATCTTTCCCAACAACAGGGTTTTTTCCAATAATCTTCTCATTAGATAAGACTTCTTTTTTCTTGTATCTTTCCCAGCATTATTCCCAGGGAAATAAGATTTTTAATTCATCTAAAATGTAAATTGAGCTTTGCTATTTGTTCCTTAAATGAGAACTTTTGATTTATTTGCTCTGCAATTCACGCATTTGTTTTCTAGACTATTCATAATTTCAAATGCCTTCTCCAATATGAAAGTTCAGAAGCGTCAATACCTTTTCTATCCTGCTTGTTCAAAGAACTTTCACTTCCATAGATTATCATAAGGAAAAAGATCTCCATGAATCTGACCTTTGTGATAGGGACATGGTATCTAATTATTTGTTTTATTTATATCCCAGCTTCATTATTTTTTAGAAACTACTGGTGAACATATCCAACTTATCTTCTTCTTCCGATTTCCTCCACAACAACAACCTTGCAAGGTGAGTTAGACTGAGAGAGCATGACTTGCCCAAGGTTAGCCATCAGGCTTTCATGGATAAGGTGGAACTTGAACTCACAGTCTCCCACTTTCTACCATGGTGCCTTAACCACTAGACCAAACTGGCTCAAACTTGGAAACTCTTTTCCAAGGCTTCCATTGCCAACTTACCAAATGATAGTTCTCCAGCTGGGTGTGACCGGCAGCAGGCATGGGTACAACTCCGTCTGATAACCAATGGAACCAGATCTGCAAACTGTTAAGCATCTCCTCCTTCCATTGCTTCCCAGCTTTCAGACTCGGTCTGATTGGGACAGATGCTTTTTTCTGAGCTGCTGTTTCTTTTCTGATAGACTGCACTCCCGATTGCTGGTTGAGCTGCTTTCGGCTGTTAGTGTGAAAGGCTAGCCTGCCCAATCCTGCTACTTTTGTCGTGGCATAATTTTTCCATCGGGGAAGGAGTTCCCAGCCCCTGGTCAAGCTCTTCCATTGTGGCACAAAGGGCGATCCAGCCGGACACTGCTGAGGACTGCACCTTCGGTCTGCCGCTTGGGAGAGGAAGATTTTTTCGATCATTCCCTCCTCCCAGCGTAAACGGCATCTGTGGTGGCAGGGCGTCTTTCAGGTGCTCCTGGGTCCCATCCTGATCGCCTCTCCGGAGCCGGGGTAAGGTTTCCACCCCACCATGCCCATGGCAGCGTGGAGCACCAGGATCGACTCACACTATCTTCACGCTCCATCATCGGCACTACAGGAGTCGGATCCATCGAGGGCTCTGCTCCGGTTTTAGTGCCAACTTCAGCTTGCATCAGCAGCCGTGTGGTCAGGTGACTTGCCATCCTACAAGGCACAGATTAACAACTAGCCCCCTTTGGACTCTCTATCCTCATTGCCAAACCTTCGTGGCGGCATGTGGCCATTACCGCAACACAAGCTTCGGCCAAGTGTTAGTTGGAGGCCTCTAAGCCTTCGCCTCATTCAAAATGGCTGCGGGATATCCAGGACAGGATATTGCTCAGCCAAGGGCAGTTGGTCCACCCGGATCCTCGGTGGTTCCAACTGACTGCCTTGCGCTTAAGCGGTGCCTCCTGAGACAACGGCTGTCCTCCAGGATCATTGAAACCGTCCAGGCATCGCGCCACAGTTCTACGAACCAAATATACGATGCTACCTGGCACACCTTCATCACCTGGTGCTCTGAGGGGAACCTGATCCCAATGTGCCCTCCAGTTATCCACTGCTATCACTCCTGGGATCTCACGAAGGTCTTGAAGGCCCTTACTGAAGGGCCCTTTGAGCCACTGAAGGAGGCTAGCCTTAAGTTTCTCTCCTATAAGGTGGCTTTCCTGGTGGCCGTAATATCACCTCACCAGATTTCCGAGTTAGCTGCTCTCTCGACAACCTTTGCATCTTCCACGCCAACAAAGTCCTTAGGTTAGATCCTACCTTCATCCCGAAGGTTAATTCCGTGTTCCACAGGTCTCAGGAATTGATCCTTCCCAGTTTCTGTCCTAGTCCAGTACACCGGCTGGAACGCGTCTGGTATACCTTAGACGTCCGGAGAGTCCTCTGTATTTACCTTAAGAGGACCTCCTCTCTTCGGAGGTTGAAGGCTTTCTTTGTGTCCTTTTAGCTGGTTAGTATGGGCCTTAAGGCCTCAGCTTCCACCCTAGGTAGCTGGATTTGGGCCTGCATTGCTAAAGCGTACGAGACTCAGGCCTTGCCTGTCCCGGGCCATATCACTGCCCACTCTACTAGGAGTGCAGCTACCTCAGCGGCTTGGCCTACCCAGGTGCCCTTGGAGGAAATTTGTAGGGCTGCCACGTGGACATCCCCGACCCCCTTCATCTGCCATTATAAACTAGACACGTATGCATTGCCAGATGCTGCCTTCGGACGCAGGGTTCTGCAATGGGTTCACTCTGCCCAGAGGTCATCATCCCGGGCTGTTCCCTCCCGATAGGACTTAGCTTTGGTATTTGGTATTTGGCATGCCTGGCTGCCGGTCCCA
Source organism: Masticophis lateralis (assembly GCA_030761175.1). Classification (NCBI taxonomy): domain Eukaryota; kingdom Metazoa; phylum Chordata; class Lepidosauria; order Squamata; family Colubridae; genus Masticophis; species Masticophis lateralis. Next base: position 294,463,978 of record JAUDYJ010000001.1, read on the forward strand.
CCCAGCTGGAGAATGGGCATTGGTCCTACCTGAATGCCCTTTCTCTGTATGGTGGGACCGGCAGCCAGCCCCTCCTTTGTGCGCCTGGGTCCTGGGTGGCTAATGGGGGGAGGGGACATCCTTTTTCCTGGGGCGAGGCATAACCTTGTCTTTACAGCTCAGAGCATCAGTCTGCCGCATCATTGTCGGAAAGCTGGGAAGCAATGGAAGGAGGAGGTGCTTAACAGTTTGCAGACTTGGTCCCATTGATTATCAGATGGAGTTGTACCCATGCCTGGCTGCCGATTCCACGATACAGAGAAAGGAGATTCAAGTAGGACCAATGCCCATTCTAGGCATATTTCCTGATTGTTAGTTTCCTTACTATTGACAGTTGATTTAAAAAGCTAAATTAATCCAACACTTGTCTATTTTCTGAATTTTAAGTCTGGTTTTTTTCATTAGTCTGGTTTTCTTTATTTTTAATCATAATTCTACTTTGTGTTCCTTGACTTTCTTTACTATACCTTGCAGATCATTTTCATTGGAAACTATATTTTTCTTAATACAGTTCAACTCTTCATTTCCCTTTTTGAGGCATGTCACTCCACTAGAATGCCAAGGATTTTTATGGAAACCTTTAATAATCTTCCCAAAATGGAAATTATTGCCAAATCTTAATAAAAATGAAATTAGTTATTAATGTTCAAAGCAAATTCTGCATGTATATCTTTTATAAAGAAATTAGCTAAAATTTCTTAGATGAAAAGTAATTTATATGAGGTAAGAATGAAAAAAAATGCTACTATAATATGATAAATCTAAATGAATACTGATTTCATAATTAAAAAATACTTGAAGTACAGTTGAAGATATTATTTTTTCTTATTCCAGTTAGAGTGAAATATTTTAGAAAAATGTAATTAAAATTTGAAAGTTAAAATACAACAAGTATGTTGTTGTCGAAATGATATTGTAAAAATGAAATGAGCAGGAATTTCAACTCAAAACCAAGAATAAATAACAATTATCGTGTAAATCAGAGTCCACATTTTATCATTAAGTCTTACTTGCCTCCATAGGAGCTCCACTCTAGGTAGGGCTGAAACAAGAAATTAAAAATTCAAGGCTTACATTAATCAAGTATTTTCTTTCTCATAGTGGTTAATCTTTAGCCATTTTTCTTTTGCAGGCATGTTGCTCAAACTAAAGTTAATACTGAATTGGCAATATGAATAGACCCTGATGAAACTGCCTGAACTTATCAAATTGTCTTTCAAAAGTAATGGGCATCACCATCTCATGTAGTAATAAATCCATAGGTTAATTATGTGTTCATTAGGGTCAGAAGTAAAATTAAGTGTGGGACCCTATTTCTCTCTCTCCCATTTCCTTTTTCTCTTATCTCTACTCCGAGCAGCCAGCTGCAAGAAAAGGACAGATAACTCTTAGCAGAGGTTTCATCTTGAATAGGATTTCTATCGGAGCATTATATAATTAGCCTAAAAGATTCATTAATGAAACCTTCTTTCCTCCCATACTTGTTACTTTTATCTGAAAATTGGCTTGTGGTAAACCAAAATATTTTTAAACTCCCAACTGGTAAATAATTCATGTTATTCAAAATCAATTCACATCCTGGATGAGGAGCCACAGTTTATGCTGCTCTCTCTTTCTACACAATCAGATCCAGATCTCTCTTTATTGCTTTTGTAATCTCCAATTCCCATTTTTTTCCAGATGAGTTAATTTACAGCTGCTGCTCTATTCAGAGAGGGGGACTAAAATTCTCTGTTGCTCTTACTAATCTTTGCATATGGCCATGAACCAGACTCTAAAGAAAATAAACTGGCTTGTATCAGCGCCAACTCTCGAGAAGCAAGGAAAAGATACCATAGCAAAAACAAAGTTATAAGATGTGTAAGTAGAAGAAAAATCAATTCAGTTCTTCACAAACTTGGATTAAAATGTGAGCTATAAAAGAGTCAATTACTTTTCACTAAATGAATTTTTCGAAGAGCAGGTTATAACTCTATAAATTGGCAATTGGATTAGCAATGTTTGGCCTAGAGAATCATATTCTTCATTGTTCAGAAGGAATTAAAATTATTAAATGGCTTCCCAAAGTAATGGAACTTAATTAATAACCAACATTTCAGTGGAACGCCATCAAAAATAAGAATGTATAGATCCATCTGATTTGATACAAAATATTACATTCTAATTATATGTCTGCAGCAAGTGATGCAATGTTATTCTCTATAATTTATGGGAGGAGATATTTGGGGAACTAGATATTACTTCATTAAAGATAAAAAATTGTCACCACTTGAAATGACTCACATAAATAAGAGAGACAGTAGATGATCCCATTGAAGCTAAGACACAGAGAAAGTCAATTAAGTTTTGGTACTGCATTCAATTTTTCAAAAAGAGAAGATACTACTTTTATGCAAAAAGTAACATGTGCATTAGCTATAAAAATAGGTAGTTATACAGGTCTTCTCTTTACCAAATACTATCTCATCTCCAAAGTCTTATGCCCACTTACAAGATTTCTTTAGTTTAACAGTCTATGGAGATTCTAAAGCATTGATGGCTAACCTTTTTGCCGCCGCATGCCAAAAGCGGAAGGAGCACAGGGGGGTCACGTGTGCCCACACCCATAATTCAATGCACCCCGTCTTTCCACACATGCGTGCATGATCCCTGTGCTCCCCCTACTTTCGGCATATGAAGCCCCGATGGTTTCAGAGGCTTTCTTGGCACCTAGGGAGGGCGAAAACAGCCTTTCCTATCCCCCAGAGGCCTTCCAGAGGCAGGAAATGGGCCTCTGAGGGGTGGGAAAGGCCATTTTTGCCCTCCCCAGGCTCCTAGAAAGCCTCTGGAACCTGGAGAGAGCAAAAAATGCACCTTCCCCACCCTCCTGGAGGTTCTCTAGAGGACAGAAACAGCCTGTTTCCTGATTTCCGGTGGACCCAGAAGGCCCAAAAATCAGCTGGCCAGCGCATGCATGCGCACCGGAGCTGAGCTAGGGCATGCTTGTGTGCCCACCAATATGGCTCCATGTGCGACCTGTGGCACGTGTACCATAGGTTCACCATCACAGTTTTAAAGTGATCCAGCTCATAATTGTCTCAAAGATGCTTTTTTTTTTTTTTTTTTTTTGAAGGAATATAAATTCTTCCATTCCCTACCACCCGGTTAGAGGCAAAGAAGCGAAACATCTTAAAAAAAACACAAGCTCAGTTTTCTCTTGAAAAAGCACTTTTGGGACTTCAGTTTAACAAAAGATGGCCTGCTCAGGTTTCAGTCCAGAATCTACTTTAATGGCAGTTCCTTTCCAGGATCTGGTGCAGAGGACCTTCCTATAAATTGTTATCTGATCTTTTAAATTAGAAGTGCAGGGACCAGGCACTTCTGCATACAAAGCAAGTTTCCCAACTGAATTATGCTACCTTATAAAAATAGAAAATAGGGATATAATTTAATTAATCTGCACAAAATAAAATTAAGGTTTCAGAAGGTATACATTTCTACCTTGTAACTTTCTGCTTATAGATGAATATTGAATCAAAATTGTAATATAAATCAAGGGGGCAGATAGGTAAATATATTACTTTAAAAAAAGATAAAATGTTATGGTCATTAACATTTTATATTGTAATTAGAATATGATGCAACATATTTACAATTTTTTCTTTAAAATGTACTATATTTGTTACATCTTTTTTAAAAAAGAATTCAATGTATGAAAATATAGTATCTGATAATTGAAGATGGCATTCATATTAAATGTCCTACCTTCGTTCCTAAATCTATTATAACACTATCCGATTCTTGAAGAGGTATAAATGCTCTATCTTTTGACAAATCTTCATTTGCTCTTTTATAAAACTCAAGACAATAGTTTATCATATTTCTTCAATGGCAAAACTGATTTAAGAAACTAAGGGGGAAATTTTATTTTTAAAGAATATAGTGAACTGAACTTGAGCCATCAAATGGTTTTGCAGAAAAAATACTACACCAGGAGCAGTGGTGGGTTGCTCCCGGTTCGCACCGGTTCACAACAACCTGTAGTAAAAAAATTTAATAGTTCGGAGAACCAGTAATAAGATTGGCTGGCCACGCACCCAAACCGGTTCCCGGTCGCCGGTCGCTTACCCTGTCCACTCCCAATCTATTGCTGCCTCCTGAGTCCCAGCTGATGGCTAGAGAGAAAAAAACCTGTTTAAACTCTTGCCGTGGGGCTTCAAAGGGCCGCCCTTCAGCTGATCAGTGGTAAAAGAAAACAAATGAGTAGACCGTGCCTGCAAAAATAGAAAAAACAGCCCCTTTCAGCTTCAGCATAGGTTAATTACCACAAGTTGATTAGATCGGCCTCTGGACTCTCAGCTGACTTGCTCTCAGCTGTTTTGTGCAGAGGTCTTTTGCTAGCTGCAAAGAGTGCTTGCTGGAGCAGATTTTTTTTCCCTAGCTGAAAATGTGAAAGTGAAAGTAAAGCAGGGTCTTTGCTGCAAAGTGACAAAATGAGGCAGAGAGATTTCTTTTTCCTCACCAAAAACGGTAGGTGCAAAACTGCAAACAATGGGAAATTTAGGGGCAAAAGAGGAGAGTTCAAGATTTTAAAACACAAAAGAAAAAAAGCTCTATTTAACTAGGGAATTGTAATATTTGAGATACTATTAATTGTATATTTGTCTTGAAAGCAGAAATGGTTAAGTTATGGTTTGAAGGAATATATGGGGGAAATTATTTGGTTTATTATTATTGGTAAATATAATTAATTGATTTGTAAGAAATTGGATTGCATGGAAATAATTGGAATATGCATGTTCATATTGATTAATATACAAAAAAGATAGTTATATAACTAATTGATTTATATTAAAATGTTGAATTTGTATTAAACAACTGTAATATTACATAATTAACCAATGTGAGGATGGATATAAAAATAGATGACAATGTGAAGGGGTATAATATAGAATAGAAGGGAAAAATTGAATTTGATTAGGATTAGAGATGAGGATGAAGGGTAATATTGTTTTTTTTTAAAAAAAAGATGAGGAATAAATATGGCAAAAAGGAAATATAGAAATTATAAATTTAACTGAAATGACTAAACACTGTTTAAATTTGTGAACGGGCCAAATACTCTGTTCAAAGAAAATACATTGTATGCTTGTATGTGTTGCTATTTAATTGTTGCTATTGCTAATTGTTGCTATTGTTAATTGTTGCTATTTATACATATTTGTTTTCTTTTATTCTTTAAAGTTTAACAATTCATTCTTTATCTTAATATCTTAATATTTGTTTGGGGTTGGGCTTTCTTCCCTTTCATCTTTTTTATTGTACAGCAATCTTTCTCTTTAAACTACCACCGCACTCTTTCCTTTCCTTCTTACTTTCTCTTCCCCCTCTCTTCTTCTCCCTACTTCCTCTTTCTCGTTCTCCTCCTCTCTTCCTCCCTCTCTTACCCTCACTCCTACTCTAATTTCTCTTCCCTTCCTTCATCCCTCTCTACTGCTGTATCCTTTTATGAATATGGACTACACAGAGGGCAGAAAAAGTTATTTTTGACTGGTCCTCGTACTTTTGACCAGTCCTCGAACTTATGACTGTCCTCACATTTTACATTTTTTGCCCTATCTTATCACCATGGTGAAGAGAAGCAGTTGCGAAATGAGTGACATGGTTGTTAAGAATGCTGCACGGAGATACATGTGAGGATGGTCATAAGTGTGAAGACCAGTCAAAAGTGCGAGGACCTGTCAGAAATGACTTTTTTCAGCCCTCTGAGTAGTTCCTATACACATAGCCATGGCCACCCAGTCACATGACCTCCAAGCCATGCCCACAAAATAAACCATGCCCACAGAACCGGTAGTAAAAAAATTTAGAACCCACCCCTGACCAGGAGTATCTTGGGAATTAGAGATATATACTTTAGATCAATAACATTTATCCAAAAATGAAAGAATCTGACAATGGATGTCCAACACAGGAGTAGCTGGATTTTATTATTTTTATTATTATTTCCAAAGAGATCCAAAGTCTGGAATAAATGATTTAATTCACATATTTTGGGGATTTGTTTATCAGAGTAAGAAAGTCAGTGTGGCATCAGGCTAGATACTAGAGACCATGACTTCCAGTCCTGTCTTGGGCACAAAGACAGCTCGATGACCTTGGACCAGTCACTTTCTCTCAGCTTAGGAAGGAAGTAATGGTAAACCACTTATGAAAAAAAAATTGCCAAAACAATTGCAGGGACATGTTAAGGCAATCAATGAGAATTAGACATGATTAAACAGGGGAAAAAATAAAATCTATAGTAATAACTACTTGTATATGTGTGGGCATATGAGAACTGCACATCTTATTCTTTGCTGTGATCTCATGGTATGCAAACTTTATTTCCAACTCTTTTCTGTTAATGAATTATATCAAGAAGTTGTACTTTATCTAAGCAGTTGCATGAAAAGTAGTTTTGATACTGTAAAAAATAAAAGTCAAAAGTTCAGTCATAATCCTCAATTATCTGTAATTTTGACAACTGGCATTTCTGGTTAGGCACTACAAGTGGACTTTATCCAGCTGCATGAAAAAGGTAAAGAGAGAATTGTTTTATTCATATCAGAAAAGCTGATACTGAAAGAAATCATCTAACCACTGAAGTGGCAACAATCCTTCCTTACATCTGGGTTTCATAACAGATGTATACATACATGTAGAATTACACATTCAAATGTGCTATTGTTGTCTTTGGATAATGTTACTAACTATCATGAGGCAGATACAAGGAGAAAATTATATTGCTAAGTAGCTTTAGATTGATAGTCATAAATTGGATTACAAGTCAAAATATTAATTATCTGTGACAACCCTTGCTTTTACAAGGTATTTCAGTGGTATTCAATGTGAAAAACATAACTTTAAAAAAATACTAATTTCAAAACATAATACTGGTATTCATGGTATTCCTAAATAGCTAGAAAATTGTATTATTAGAAATCATGTTTGATCACATATACAAAATTATACACACGAACACCATAACTACGAATGATGCAGCACTATCCTCTGCAAAACTGTCAACTATCACACTATCATAGTGGAAATCACAATCAGGGTTAAAGGCAGTCATTTAAAGCCTTAGATTTAAAAGTGTTTCCATACTTTTATGAATTCTTTCACATGTAATTGTTAAAGTACCAAGAAGTAGACACTTTTACCTAACCGAAGAGTCCACTTAACTACAACTTTAATCTATTTTAAATTTTAATAAAATAAACTTAAATTTATTTTCCTGACCTCACCCATTAATTTTTCAAATATGGTCTGCACTTTACCATTCAAGGTCAAGAGCAGTAAAATAAACCGTACTGCTTTTACTCAGCAAAAGAGAAGTTTTACGCTCTTACTGAATACTGTTTCAGATGGTTTTCAGAGAGATGGATTTTTCTCCCTCACTTTCTGTCACTAGGGACAATGTAGAAGTAAATGCTAGAAAACAACAAAATTCAGTTTTCTCACATTCTCTAATTTATTCCTTATATCACTGACTCCTTCCATTTCTACATTATAGCAGGGCTAGCTTGGCCATCATTGTTTGTATTTAAATGTTCATAGAAGAATTGTTCGTACAGATTACCAATACATTAGTGAAGATATCATGACACCCATCATCATCATCATCATCATCTCAACAGCTTCAGTTACCTTAGAATAGTTATTGACAAATAGGCATGTTTAACTCCAGACACAAACAGAAACCCCAGCCCCAGCTTAAATTACTTTGCTTACCCCTCTTCAATAGGAAAGTTATAGGGATTCTTGACTAAGCAAATAATGCTTACATGTATTTCAAAAACACATCTTAGATTTCATTTTTATTTTAATCTGACAATCTTGCTTGTGCAATATTCACCAAAAATACTGCAGAAAACTATTTTTGAAACAAAATATTGCTTTAACAATTATAGTTTAGATAGCCAGATTTTTTTGTTTATGCAGGAATGTGTGTTGGATCCCACTTTTATCTACTCTGATTTGAGCACTTTGTTTTTTTTTTTGTTCAGTTTAGCTCCCGTTTTTTCCCAGCAGAATTGTTCATATAAATTAAAATATACTAGTTAATCTTTAAAGATTAATCTTTGCTGTAACCTACACAAAGTCACTTGGCTATTAAATAAGTAATTACTTAAGAATAGGCACATATATTTGAAATATAGTAATGTACTGTAAAATAGAGAAGTTATATGTTGGGTATCAACTTTTTAAAGATAAAAAGTTAAAAATCCAAGCGAGGTCATTTTCTTCCAATTTCCACTTTTATTCTCTTCCTTTCGAAGTAACTTTTCTCTCCAATTTTTAGCATGATGATATTTTAAACAATTCAGACATTTTCCATTTGTAGAGAATCTGTTATTTGCAAGAATTGTTTAATTTTTCTTAATTTTTAAAAAACTTTTTTATAATATTTTTTCTTAATTTTTCTTAATTTTTTAAAAACCTTTTTATAATATTTAAGATGGTCACATTTAATACCAATGCATACAAAACATAAGTCCTTCATCTTCCACCTTTCTATACATATGACTATATAGGACTTTGGATTTGGAGGCAAAAAAAAGTGCTCAGGTATGTAATTGAGGGTTCGTGTACCATCTAGCTGCAACTGCACCACACAACTGAGTCTTTACCTGGGATTGCATGGACATCTGCTCCAATTGATATGCAATAAATACAAGTGATTTAAGAAGTTGCAAACAAGTACTATACCACATGCATACCAAAACAAATCCAAAATCCTACAGAGCACTTCTATAAATGATTATAATGGATTTTCTTTTCCTGTTTTTTTTTCTTTACAATGTCTCTTCAGTGACTAGTGCAGCAGTTAATTTGTTTATATTTAGTGGCAGTCTCTGCTGACCTAAGGGTAATATAATGAATGTCTGCACTTTTGGGGTCCATTTCCCATGCTATTCGAGGATCTGGTAGCATCATTGTAGAATAGGTTTTCAAACAAAATAGGAATTTTTTAAAAATTACAATTCTCCAGCAAGGAGGAAAACCTCAGTCATCTCATGGGGATTCGCTCTGTCTAAGCACATGACCGAGTCTACCAATTAAAGGAGGCTCCGCCTTCAGGCAGCTCCAGTTCTTCGACTCGGTCTTCGCTGACAGACGTGTCTTCCAGCAAGATCCTCAAAAACCTCTCAAATTGGCCATTTCAAAAGAAAAAAAAAACCTTTTAAAAAGGCTCAATTGGCTCGCATTCAAAAAAATACTGCAGCAAATAATCGATTTCTAAAGGCTGTACATCCAGGACTTTGGTCACTGGCTGAGTAATAATTACATAAAACCAAATAAAGGTATTCTAATGAATTGGATAACATATTTTTTTAAAAAAAAAATCTGAAACAAATTATTTACATTATTTAAAAAGAAATGGGAAGCAGAGTTCCCTGAAGAGGTATATTGTCATGTCACTTTAAACTGTATTTTAGCATGTGGAACACATATGCTAACTATGCTAAACTATAGCTTACTGCTAATGCTTCATCCAAAGTGGTGATTATACTAGAAGTACACTTTACTTTTAACCAATAAAGAACGTTTATCTTATCCAAGTGTCTACAGAACATGCAAAGTTCTGAAAGTTTAGTTTATTTAGTTTATTAAGATTTATTTTATTAATTTTAATATGATATTCTGGTTTAGGCATTATTTAAATCTCACAGCAATGTGGAAACATTTTGTTTTACTGAAATCTCCTATTATACTATTGTAAAAATATTTTAAGATATTTTATTAATAGACTAATGAAATCAAAGGTCTATCCTGGGTAATAACAGCTGAATAGCACAGATATAACCCACCACTAAGTAGTAATAAAGCATAAAGAAAAACACCTAGGAAAATTTGTTAATAATACTTTTTTTCCCATTCTTTCCACTTATTTCCCCAAGATATATATATTCTTTATTTAAATTGCTTTTAACTATTTGAATCCTTTCATCAATAATTTATTAGCTACATAACTTTCTTTAAACCATATTCCAAATGTCTAAAATTATCCTGCTGTATATTTAATATATATGGTGGTTATTTTTGCTTAAATTTGCCTATTAATCTTCCATTATGGATATACAGTATAAAGATTGTATGCCTTTTATGAATATTCTTCTAACCATTTGGATACACAGTAATTAAGGGATAGTTGATCACAGAAAAAATTCATGCCTGAAAGGAGTGTAACCTCTTTTCAGACTTACTTCTTAAATAATCTCTTCTAGTGTCCAAGATGTATAATGAGCTTAATAAACCATATGATGAATACTAAGTCTAATGAAGTACATACTGTTCATCTGAATGTGTAAGTGCAGGGAAGTGCAACATTTTGTTTTGGTGAGCTAAAACAATATTCACAGTCCAAGAATAAATCAAAATGTACTGATGGATTAAAGTATTACATCAATATACGCAGTTGTGTAATCAAGAACTACCCCATAATGGCTTAGATTCCTCCTTAATGTTTTTTTTCTAAACTGTAATAGAATTTCCTAATAACCTTGTTGAAAAGCAGCCTGTTAAAGTCCTTATTTACAGTTATAAAGTAATATACAAATTACATTTCTGTATGCAGTGTCCATAGTGTATAAAAGCTTCCCCATTCTATAGCTTGCTATTTTGTCTGTTATTTTTCATCTACTACTTCTGCTATCTTTTCACACTGGGAAATTTATTTGTAATAAAAAAAAACAAAAAACTACAAGACAAACCTTGATAACAGCTCAAACAGCTCTAATTACTAATTTAGATTGGTTGGAAAATTGTACTGTTCAGCAAGGGATACCTCTAGTTGTACTGGAACTGAGAAATGAATTACAGGTAAAATTTATTCAAGCTTTAATTCAATAATCCTATTCAATTCTTATACTATGTATCTTTTACAGTGCTTCTATCATGAAGGCAAAGATCATGATATAAGTTCTCTTTTTTCCCCTTCCCAAGATTCCTAAGAGTTTCTATATTTCATAGAACAGCTGTAAAATATTCTTCATATAATAGAGATAATTATTACTGCAAATATTTCTAATGTATATTTTAATTGTTCACAAATGCTCAAAAACTATTTGCTGCTATTTTTTAAAGAGGGAAACACTGTATGTATTTATAAGAATGCTGGTAAAGTAGTCAAAAATTCAATTTTTTTAAACATTCCAAAAAATTTTCCTATGTAACCAAGATTTTTCTGCAACCCTAATTGAGTGAAATCACATTCACTATTTTCTGGGGGGGGGGGGGGGTTCCCCTCTTCTTTTCATGTAACCAAGAAAAATCTTTCCTTTAAGTAGGAAAAACCTGGCTTAAAGGAAAAACACACATAAACCTACAAAAAGTAAGAAAATAGATATTGTACCTTTACAGGGAGGATACATGAGGTGGGCGTGGCTTACTGATGATGGGTAATGAGCCAGAAATAGCTATATAAGTCTCTCACTATGCAGCACAAAATCTGCTGGCTGCCAGAATGAAAAGAAGGGGGGAGACCCCAGAAAGTAGTGAATGTGATTTCACTCAATTAGGGTTGCAGAAAAATCTTGGTTACATAGGAAAAACCTGGCTTAAAGGAAAAACACACATAAAACCTACGAAAAGTAAGAATATATATATATATATATGGATATGGTAAAGTTTAATAATAATTCAGAGCAATGCTTTTACCACATTTTCTATATTCTGACTGATATTATTAATAGGATTGTTTATATTAACTTTGTGTATTGTAGATAACTTTTATGTATTATACAACACTATATTTGAACATTAAAGTGTCTAAAAAAATATTTTCAGGATTTTGCATATATATCCCAAATCAGAATGCAGTATTAGAGAAAATGCCCATCCACCAACACATACATACAAAGTTAAATAGATATATTAAATTTTACAACCAAACAGGATTTGTGGTTTTACCTACTTGTGTATATTGCAATTTTTAATAACTATATTGTGTGTGTGGAAATTAGATACTCTGCTGCTGAAATATTTATCTCATGAACAAAATTTAGTCAGATTTTTCACAAAATTGTAATTGTTACTTTATGAATCATAGTGGAGCCAAGACTTCACCCTTATCTTAAAAAATTTAAGAACTCCATGCAGTTTTGAAAAGAAGTTGCAACATCGTTGCTTTATCAAATTGTTAGACATACTTGCCAAATATAGTTCCACGTGCTTCCCCAAAATTTTCTACAAAATTATTCTACCTTAAAAAGGCATATTTGCACTATTACTCACAAAACAGTCTCAAACTTTCCCTTTAAATCATTGGCATAACTTTGTTCAAAAAAGAGATTAACTGTTGTCCAACTATATTTACAGTGTAAGAAAACAAATTATACTCTAATACTTTTAACATGACATGTTAAAAGTATTTCTTTTAACACAACATCAAAAAGTGCGTCACTGAAAAATATATGTTGGATACCACTTAACGGACATTTTTTATTTTCCTTGTAAGAAGAAACTGAGGCATCAAAATGCAATATCTATTTCCAATTTTAACTCATTTTAAATAGAACATCTCAAACATCAAGAAAGCAGAAAAAGTCTTGTTAAGTATGGTTCACTTTAAGGGTACCCTAACTCTGTTTAGATTATGAAATGACCTTGGGTAGTTATTGCTAATTTCTAGAAAATATTGATTAATCGCAGAATGATTCAATTGTACATTCTTGATTTGTTTAGCTTATGAACCAGCTGTCTAATGACTCAGTGCCTTTAATGCATACATCTTATTCAGAAGAGTTTATACAAAGATAAAGTTGGCACAAATGCCACAAAATAGTACATGCAGCTATCACTATGCAATTCTATTACACCAGTGTTACCAAAATAACTAATGCTGCAAACAGTTAAAAAGGAATATTTTTTTGGCTATCTGGAAGTCTATTGTTTTTAAAAATGGGTGAAAATGTAAAGGAGTATTTTCCAAATTGAAAATAGTTTTAGTTTCTTTTTTCTTCTTAAAAAAGAATGTCTGTTTCTTATTAGATTGCCATTAAAATTGGATGAGAAGGTAATAGGAAATGGAGGAGATAAGAAAGTCCCAGCTCTGTTGATTATTCAGTCCTCCCTTAATAAACTTCTACAAGCACTTCTGCAAATAGAATTAAGGTACTGGAATTCATATTCCAGAAAGATAAAGCAATATTTCCATATGCAATAGAAATTTATATACTTATCTTCTCTATTATTTTTATTTAATTTTTAATTCAAACTACTGAATTCAGATGTAGAAAGCAAAATGAAATAGTGCTACACAAATAATAATAAAATGAACCACCATCACAATGAACAAAATACTACTTAGTCTCATTTATTGGATTCCATTTCCTACTAAAATTATTTCTTTCCTTTCTTTGAGCAGCAGGATTTTCATGCAATGTCAACATATGCCATTGACATTTCAGCAGATTGCCTTTAAATCAGAAGCCACGTGGAAGATTGACTATTACAAATAAAAACATTAACTCCAGTATTTTTTTTCAAGTAGATCAAATTGCATTGTATTTTTTTTGGACAAGGATAGATAGATAGATTTGGACAAGGATTGATAAAATTGTTGAGATACTGAGAAACCAATTATCAGCAAATGGCAATTTATGCATGTATATTTTATGCATTTTACACATACATAAACTAGGGCTGGATTTTAAATATGCATAAAATCATGTTACATTCTTGCAAAATGGCAAATGGATATAGTCTGTTATATTTAAAGTCTACTTAAGTTGCTCTCCATTAAATTTCTTTGATTTACCAAGCCTCTTTTTTTTCTTTTTCTTTTTTGTCAGTTGAGTATGGGAAAGCTTTTGTTTTTTACCGATTCCCTTGACATCTTCCCTGCATTGTTAAGAGGTATTCTCTTAAAATAGTAAGGCAGATGGTTGTACGGAAAGATATGACCAAAAACAACCTTTCTTGATTCAACTGATTAAAAAAAAACCTCTGCTAAATTAAAGGACATAATCTGCTGCAGATTAAGTATTCGATCTCCAGAAAACTCTTTGAAAACTTGAAAGTAAAAATTAGACATTTAAAAATTCCATTAAGTTTAGTGAGAGTGACTCAAGTGCACATTTAAGCATTTCACTTCATTAAACACTATGAGTAACACAATGCACTATTTAAAAATAATAAATTCTAGTTTTAAGAGCTTGAATTTTCATTCAACCGTGAACACTTGTTTGACAGCTATGAGCATCTATAACAACTAACAAACAGGAAAATTAAGCAACGAACTATTACACTAATGCTATTACTTTTAAATCTAATAAAAATTGTGTGTTAGAGTTAACAATTGCATTCCAGCAAAACAAATCTTATAATTGTTGGCTTTTCTAACTCATGCAAATAGAGGACGTGTTTTACAATGTTTGTAATTTGGCTTTAGAACAACTATCCACTGTTAAATTTCAACTGTTCCAATGAAAGATAATTTAAAAATTGGACAATTTTCCAATTTTCCAATTCCAAGGAAGCGTGAGGGGAAAGAATTTGTAAGAAGTTGCACTCAAGTACTAAATGTAAGGACTCCTCAATAGAAGTTGAACTCTAGTGACTGCATAGAATTATCTATGTGGTTTGCTAGGTAACAATATGGAAATAATTTGCCAAGACGTGTGTTTATTTGCTTATGTTAAGATTAGTGGAGATGGTTAAGCACCACCCTATCCTCTATTCAAGTACTACTTAGATCAATACAGTTACTTTCATCCTATTGAAATTAATCAGATATATGGTCAGAAAGGTTGTCACTACACTAATGAGTTATTTCTTAGTGACATAGATGTTCAAATGCAAGCATAGCAGCTTGGTTAAATCATTGCAAAATTGTGAAAAATAATGAAATGTGGTTTTTATTTAAAATCTAAATTTATATTTCTATTTTTTTAAAAAAAACAAGCCAAATCAGTAAATAGATGTAACAAGTGTGTGTGTGTGTGTGTGTGTGTGTGTGTGTGTGTGTGTGTGTGTATGTGTGTTTGTGTAATTAAACTATTTTTTACATTCAGGTTATACAAATATATTGGTAGAGAGGTATACTAAATAAGGTGTTATAGCTAAACATTTGATTAGAAAATTAATTGGATGTGTTAAGATTTAAATCAACTGGGTGTACTAAAATATAACATCCATAATACAATACACCTTGCAGAAACGTTAGTAGTGAGTCTGCAATACTTAAAGCAGATATCCTTAAAGCTATTCATTTTGTAAAAATCTTAGTGCTTAGTTTTCCTTCATATATTCAGCATAATTCTTTATTTTCTTTTTGTTAATAGATGTTCTAAAAGTTGAAAACAATCTTTTCATGAGTGGTCATCAATGACTTTCATCATCCATCAGATCCACTGTTCTAATGCTTCCAGATGATTTTCATCATTCCATATGCTTATAGCTTCCACCTGCAAAATGCAGTTGGTTGTCAAATGTGAAATATTTTCCCTATCCTTTCTATTTCTGCTACCTTAACAAAATTAAAACGGCTGCCATTAAATCGATAGCTGTAAATTTATCATTCTAAATAGGAACCCAAAATGACCCATAAGATATCCCATGTTTATAATACTGTTATCTGAACCAAAAAGTATTATAAATAGATCTCAATGAAAGTATGCAAGAACTAAAAGTAAACTTATTTTCAATTAGTATTAAAGTGAAATACCATGAAAGATAAACTATTCATCCATGAGTTCATTTATAAAATAGCCAAAGAGCAGAAGACAATTTTATTATAATTTTACTATTTTTACATTGAAAATTAATGCTGATATCTTATTAAATAAGAATTATACTGATATACCTTGTATATTAGTGCCTTAAATATTTCAAACAAAAAGTAATAAATTTTAATTATATACAATAATGCAATGACTCTGAACAAATTCCAAAATGTAAGTATAAAGAAAAAAAAGTGATAAAAGTATTTCTTTCCTAATAGCAAGTGTAATCTGCATGAGACTTAAATAAGATCATAAAACTTGCCCAAAAGAGCTTACAATCTATTTACATAGACAGATATGACAAAATAAAGCATACTAACAGTTCAATCCTACATAGAGATTATTTAATAAGCTTGCCAATGCATGTGTTTAATATTTTATAGACCATCCCTCACTTAAAAGGATGACATATTGAATTAAACAGCTACATAGAACTTTTTTCTTCAGAAGTTAGTAGGTTTAGGATTACAGAATTAGGCTACAACTCTATAGTCACTTTTCTAAAAGGAAGTACAACTGAATTCCATGCAATTTACTTTTGAATAAGATTGCATTGTTAGAAATATTTTAGACAACCTATTATACTTCTGAATATAATTATATTTTTCCAATGTATCTGTTTAATTAAGCCATTCATTAAAAGGTGACTATAGGTAACCTAATCTTCAGTATAGATGTAACATCAATCACAATTAATTGCACTGCTTTTTACCCAACATTTCTCAGTCAAACAAAAATTGTCTAGAGTATTTGATTTTTGTTAACACAGACAAAAATGACCTAAAGCGCAAGATCTAATTAATTAAAGTAGTAAAACTCAGCTCTTACAAAAGGCAGAAACAGAATATCTAGCAACTTTTAGAATCCAATATTAGCTTCAGAAACTACTTAAAACGGAAATTGTATTTATTCCCAGTTGTTTACTTTTAATTTCTATAGAGCTTGGACATAACAATAAATAGCAATCTTGTTATAATTTTTTTTAAAAAAATTCAATTCTGTGAGAAATTATCACCAGTCAATATTTTTGGCAATCTACTTTAAAAAACATACTAGACAACAGTTATTTTTATGAAACAGTCTGTAGTTACATCATTTTGAAGGCAGCAATGTGTAAGTTAATCTTATTCTGTTTTTTTTAAGACTATAAAAATATAGCTTCAGATCTATATCAATTTACAAATTAAATAGATTTTTTAAAAATAGGTTAACAACAATTTTGTATGTGGATTCAACATTCATATAGTACATACACTGTAATTTTTGTTTCAATTCACGCTGAAATATAAATCTGTTTTTAAGATATTTGGTATTGGCTCATACAATTGCTATTATCAAGATCATATAGCTATGATCAGGATAATTGTGATGTAAAGCAACTACAAAGAAATGTCATTTGTTCTTGAATTTGCAGACTATTTGACTAATAATCAAAAATAAAACTTTTTTTTTTAATGTAGGGTTGACAGTTCTTTCAACGTCCCAGAAAACGTAGTAGTTGGCAGGATCGCGTCAGCTCCAATGTGCTCCTGAAAAATATAAAATACCAGTGTCCACTGGATCAGTGGGTCCTTGGCACTTTGGAACTATTCATGAAAAGTTTTTGATTATGTCTAATATTATAATATTAGAATGAAGAGACTTGTTAAAGGCTGAGAATTTCCCCAGTTGAAGCATCTGATATGTTGCAAACATTTAATATTATGAATTGTTAAGTAATTATTCAAAATGGTTATATTATTCTTAATGTTAATGTTCATATATATGTGCAAGTTATTCTAAAGAGGAGTTTACACACACACACACAATAAATTAATCTATACATACTGTACACACTGAAAGTTTTCATAATGGAAGTTAACATTTAAGTCTAATGAAAATGGCACTGGCATGTTTGGTTAAGTTCAACGATGTTCTAAGAAACATGAAAAAGTTGTGAGAGCTATTTTAAAATCAATGGTGAAATAATTCTGGTTCTGTGTGTTGCATTCCGACTTAATGTCATATATAATATTGTCTGTAACTCCCTGTGACAAAAATTAACACTATTAAAATAAGCAATTAATGAAAAACAATTATAAAAATCAAATAGGCAGTTTGATATTTATAACTACTGGTATTTATAAGTTAAATATATTACTTAGATAAACTCATATTTGGTCTAATTTAGTTGAAACTAGGGCAATATTATTTTAGTTATACAATTCATAGGCTGACCAATTAAAAAAAATGAACAATAAATCTGGGTGGTTTACAAATATATACAGGTAGTCCTTGACATTCCCAGCAGACAGTTGCTAGGATCAAGCAAGACATGTGCCCACCAAGAGGACCACATCTCCCAGCATCCTCCTGGTCATGTTATCAAACTTCAGGTGCTTGGCAACTGGTTCATATTTATGACAATTCTACCATTTTTGACATTTACAGCTGGTTTCCGACAAGTAAAGTCAATGTGGAAAGTGGACTGATTTAACAACCATGCGATTCACTTAACTGCAGTGATTCACTTAACAAGTGTGGCAAAAGGTCATAAAATGAGGCACAGGTCACTTAACAACCTTACTTATCAATGGGAATTCTCGCTCCTACTGTAATCGTAAGTCGAGGACTACCTGTGAATTACTGCCACAATTGGGCCATATGCAGTTTACCACATCTTTTAATTCTTTTGATAATAATCTATACCCGTGATGGCGAACCTATGGCATGGGTGCCGCAGAGCCATATCAGTGGGCCCACGAGCTCAGCTCCGGCATGCATGCGTGTGCCAGCCAGCTGATTTTCGGGCCTTCTGGGCCCACCAGAAGTCAGGAAATACACTGTTTCCAGCCTCTGGAGGGCCTCGGGGGGGGGGGGTTGGGGAAGGCAGTTTTTGCTCTCCCCAGACTCCTAGAAAGGCTCTGGAGCCTGGAAAGAGCAAAAAACAGGCCCACCGGGCCCACCACGTGCCAAAAACAGGAGCGGGGGGGCATATAGAATTATGGATGTGGGCACGCGTGCATGTGACCCCACCACGCTCCCCCTGCTTTTGGCACACGATGGCAAAAAGTTTAGCCGTCACTGATCTATATGTTTAGATTATTTGAAAACATGTGGGACAAGAAAGTGATTTTGGTATGCCAGTATATACAGCATATTAAGATTCTCTTAGTGTGATTATTGATGAAATCCTACCCTGTTTCTCCAAAAATAAGACCCTATCTTATATTTTTTGAACGCCAAAATAAGTGCTTGGCCTTAGTTTTGGGGAGGTCTTATTATTTTGGGGTGCATGGAGCAAGACGGAGCTCCTCTTGCCATCTTACCTGGTTTCCAGCTCTGTTTCCCTAACCCTAGCCAGAGGAAATGGCGGGGACCGACTGTGCATGCACTTAAATATTTTGGGGGAGGGCTTATTTTTAGGGGAGGGCTTATTTTGGGGGGAGGGCTTGTTTTTAGGGGAGGGCTTATTATCTGGGGAAATCTTATTTTCAGGAAACACGGTATGTATAATTACACCAATAATGTTTATTACTATAAATAGATTTTCTTTAAAAGTATTCTATTTATGAAGTAGCCTACTGGCTATATGTCAGAGAAAAAAAGATCATATAAAATCTTAATCTAGATATAGGTAAAATTTTACCAACATCCTGTACTGTTTCATAAATATGTGCATGCATATTTGGTAATTGTGATAAAAAACAGGAATAAGGAATATCATTCAGTAGTTGTATACAATCTAAGACTTTTTTTAAAAAGGAACAACAAAAAGCAATAGTTTAAATTCATGGAGAAATGTTATTTTATCTAAAATTATGAATCCACAAATAAAACAGAATAGTTTTAAAATATTGATTTAAAAAATTACTTGTTTATGCTACTGGGCCAGATTTAAATGTACCATCTCATGTGTAGAAAGTCTTCTATGGGCATAATGACATATTTTGATCTAGCTCATGCCACATATTCAGTTAAATTTAATATTTTTTGATATTTTATCTATAAAATATAGAAGAATTGTAATAGGCAAGGAGCACACATAGTTATAGTGATCAAGATTGCTGTGAGTGACACCCATTCCACATGTGACAGGCTTCAATTAAACCACAAAAGATACAAATATCTTATATTTGAGGAATAAAAAGAAATCTAAAGTTATAGGATGAATATTAAGACTGTGACATAATTAGTCATATATAGTACATTTACTATAAGCATATAGCAAAAATATGACTGGATCCCAGGTTCTTTTCTTCAACACGAAGATGCATTGGCCATCCAGAGATGGCTCTTCAGTCCAAGTTTAAAGCTAAAAGGAGAGAAATAGCCAATTTTCACTTATGTCCTCTCAGTCTGCAGTCTAATTATTTTCCAATTCTTTACAGCAAAATTGAAGCGTTCAGGAGGAAAAGAGATCAATGATAAATGTGAAACTATCCTTTTAAAATTATCCTGTTGAGTTAACAAGGAGCTAAGTCAAAGTTGTGGAAAACAAGCATTTATAAATAGAAGAAAGTTGGAATAGTACACTGTAGTAAATGCTATGAACAATAACTATTTTATCGTGAATTTATTAAAACCATTTAATTATCACATTAATTCACATTAATTCAAAATAATTAAAAATAATTTAGAAATATTAAATTTTAATATTAATACCTAAAAAGATCAAACTTGAATCCTGGGGATTTAATGGAATTGTTTATGCAATATTCTTAGCAACAACACAGAATTGGCTTGTCATTTTGCCTTTTTCTCGATCCAGCCAATGGCCCTGATATTCTCTGGTAGTATCTCTAGTACCTAATAGACCAAATTTGACATTTTTATTGTGGAAATGAATAATAATGTAGTCCCAATTAGATTGTTTTCTTTAGTTTCACAGATCATAAATAAAAATTGTAGGATGCTCATATTAGGCTAAATCTTTAATATTATAGTTTATATAAACTGTATGAAGGACCCTGAGTTAATTAGTCACTTTTTTCCCTAATTTGTGGTATTTCAGGCTAAAGATATTCTGATATAAAGAATCTAATTCTGTTCTATGCTAATTTCCAGTTCTTTGCTTTTTTCTACCATCTAGCAGATATTCTCTTTGTCAGGTTCCACAATATGATTATTTGCTTCTTGCAGCACTCCAAAATAACTTCTCCACAGCCTTTAAGAATCTTTCTGAACATTCGTGGATTGGGCAAGGAATCAGATGCATCAGAAGAAAGAAAAGTATTATTTACAGTATAAAATTTGAAATCTGCAAAATCAGCCTGATTTTGAAAAAGTAATTCCTTATCACAGTGATGGGAGTGTTCCTGAGAAGAACCAAAAAATGTCGGGAATAAGCAAAGAGCATATGTTCCGTGCAGGCTCACCCAAGATATGAAAGTCACCCCAGCTGCCTAACTAAGGCAAGCAGACAACTATATTGGCCAACAATCATATAAGAAGATTACAGAGGCAGGTGATAATTTCAGAAGAAATTCTGTCAGTTTTCATAATATGATCTTGAACATATATCTACTATTTCCAAGGTTGAACATCAGGAATCACTTCAAAGTCCTAAATCTCATTGATACAACCAGAGAAATTATGGAACAAATGTAAAGGAGTAATTAAGAATGAATGTGAAAAAAGACTGGAAAAAATTGAAATAAAGCATACTGGATGTCAGAACATACCATGAAAAATGCCAAGAACAGACAAGAAGTCAAGAGGGAAAAAAAGACAACAATCTCAGGAAAGAATTTAGAGGCGGCACTATTGCAATATCTGTAAAAACATTTAAGATGGAAATACACATGGAAAAACAAGAAAAGCATTTCAAAAGATTGCTGAACTCAGAAAGAGATTCCATCTTTAAATTGGCTTTGAGAGATAGTAACCGATTCAAAGAAGGTCAAAGAAAAATGGAAGAGTATACTGAAACAACTGTGCCAGCCCTGGTATTCCCTACGACATTCTATGGATGTGAACAATTGCCTCTCAAGAAGCAAAATAGGAAGAATATTAATATCCTTCAACTTTAATGTTGGAGAAGACTCCAATACTGTGAACAGTCAAGAAAATAAACTAATGGATTATCGAACAAATTAACCCAAAGTTCTCACCTGAGACATAAATGATCATTTATGGGTCATATTATCCTACTAGCTGGATACCCATGCTTCGCTACAAAACTATGTGTTCGGGCTTGATAAATCAACACAGCTTGAAAGTTAATGAGTTGTTACGATCGGCCTCTCCCTTCCCCTTCTCTCCCTCAGCCTTGCCCACAGAACCCTATCCTATGCCCCTTCTCTCCCTCAGCCTTGCTCCACAGAAAAGGTCTCCTATCCTATACCCTTCTCTTCCTCAGGCTTGCCCCACAGAAGGCTCCCCTATTCTATCCCCGTCTCTCTCTCAGCCTTGTCCCAGAAGCTCCCCCATCCTATCCCCTAGTGGCTGCTGTGAAAGTAAAAGTGAAAGTGAAAATTCCTTTCCTCTGTTTGTGTTTTGCATATGGAACAGATTTTGTTTCAGGTGGGGAGGGGGATTACAATTCCTTAGCATCAGAGCATATTAATCATAATATAGGAAATACTAATGCTCTGATGATCATTTCAAAAAATCTTTTTTTAGTGAGCACCTAGAAGCCAAGAGGAACATATGTGGAAAATTTCAAGTTTGTAGGTTTTAAGGTTCTGGAGATTTTGTGATTGTGGCGTGAGTGGTTTTCGCTTTTATATTATAGATTTTAAACTCATCTTAAACCCAGCTTCTTGGAAAAGGCTGCAATTCAGGGAAAGATGGAAGGAAAGGAAGGAAGAAGAAACTTGCAGCAAGGATGGACTCCATTAGAGTGCAATGTTGAAAGAACTGAAGGACTAAGTTAGGGACACATCACCATGGAGAAATCTATCTATATAGTCACCAGTAATTGAAATAATTTGATGGTACATAATCAATCAATCAATTACAATCTTAAGAATCTCAGGGAGTAGACAATGCTGGGTTTATTTTTAAATTGTAATTTTATAATAAACAATTTTTAAAATATATTTATTGTAATTCATGCATCTTATGTATAATTTTCTCTTTGATAAACCTACATCTTCTGGTAACATAATCTCATAGCATCCTCTCTTGTACTTCTTCTGAACTATGCTGATTAATTTATCTGATTGTTCTTTAGCATATTAAATTGAAGTGCTTGATATTTTTCTGTCAATCAGTCATGCTTTATATCTTTTTTGCTCATAAGGTAACATAATACTTAAATTGCTGTTATTTATCTTGTTTGGTTTTGTCAGTACATTATTACTAGCTTTTTAAGGTTCATTTTAGGAACACAATATATTTTAATTACATAAAGTATCAAAAGTACTATAATTTTATCTTAAGTAAAGATTTGTGCAAGTTTTATTCACCAAGCAATACACAATATTTAGGCATTAACTAATGTGAATTACTTTCAAATCACACTCATTTCAATATTAAAGTTATGCTTCTATATTTTTCTCCAACAATTTACTTACTCAAGTATGACTCTTCTAGAACACATAATTTGTGTTTCCCAGTTTACAATATACAAAATTCACATTGCCTTAAATTTCTGATTACCAAACTTAAGCTATTTTGAGATTTTGAAATATATTAAAAACAACATAAATATGACTAAACAACAGTTTGAACCCCTCATAATTTCCTTCCTATGTTCATTACCACTCATTAGTGTTGCTTTGTTAGTTTTTATTTTTCATGCTTTGTACAAAAGCTAAAACATGAATCACTCCCTGAATTTATGAATTAAGTATCAGTGAAATTCAGTAATGTTGCTATATCTCAAACAAATATCATTAATTAAATAATGTAGTTCTAAAGACACACAAAATGTGCTAGAAATAAAATGTTAAACAGTATCTAAGAGGTTTAATAAAAACTATAATCATAATCCCAGTTCAACTTGCATGTTTGGTTACCAAGAACATATTAAACAATTTTACCACATAAAGAAAAATCTCCCAGATACTGAACTACTTTTCAAATTATATTGTTTTGTAGGTATTTTTACATATTTGCTTTAATTAAAACCTAATGTATTCTTTTTCCAAACTGTTTACTGAAATCCATTTTAAACCAGCATGCTAGGAAGATAAACAAGGGTTAGAAAGAGTTGTCTGCCTTTTATACACAACTCTCTCTGTGCTTTTCAGAGGTTGGTGATAAAAAAAATTATGGATTTAAGAAATGAGAACTCTCAAATAATTATTTTCTGGTTCATATTTTGAAAGAAGTCACAGGAAAAATAACTTTCTTTTTTAATTCAGGTTTTTGTTGATTTTTGAATATTAGACATTCAATCAGAAAGACCTCCTCAATAGTTCCAGCACACTGGGAAAATATCAGAACAGAGTGCAAGAAAATAAATCCTGAGTGCAAGAAAATCTAATGTATATTTTGTGGCAGTTCAAATTAACTATATATTTTAATTATATGCTCACTGATTTAAACAGAATATATTGTTAACATTAACAAGCAATACAAAACTTTTAATCTTTCTCATCCATCAGAGAAAGAAGACTTCATTATTTTTAAGAGCAGAGTTCGGGGGGAGTGAGGGAAGGAGATGGAAAAAAATATATTAAAAAATACTATAAAGTAGGTTTCCATAATGGTAAACATGTCCTCCCTTCTATATCCTGAATTTATGATGCAGACATAGATTATAGGAATAAAAGTTACTTCCCACTAATATATCAAAATAAAATAAAGCCTGTACCTATAACTCCCTTTTCAAAACACAGGGGGGGGGGGGGAGGTAGGGTATTGTTTTTAGAAATGAAACTGTCCCAAAGGTGTTTTTTTCAAAAGGCAACAAGACTGTCTTTGTTTTTCCTTGAAAACATTTTACTTCTCATCCAAGAAGCTTCCTCAGCTCTGAAACTGAAACCAAACTATTTTTAATGAACCAGTTCAATATAATCATTTTCTTCTACAAGCCTTATAAACTGATATATTTTTACAAACAATTGGAAGTCAAGCATGCATACTATGTATTCATGGGAAGAAGTAAATCTAGCTCTGAAACATCAGAACTTCCCTTTAATACATAGAAGAGGTATTCCTACCTATGTATTATGAACAGGGGTGTAATGTAAAAATGTTTGCTACCGGTTTTGTGGGCCTGGCTTGATGGGCATAGATTGATGGTCATGTGACCTGGTGGGTGTGGCCAACTTGACATCACTCATTGTTAGAGCCAGGAGCTGCACATTTTGAAAGACATTCTGCCCTTCTGAAGCCCCCAACGCTTTGAGTTTCCCTCCGGCACCGAAGCGAACATTGGAGCCTTCTCTTGCCCCCCTCTCCATCCTGGAGGGCCATGCATCCCCCCCAACAATCCTCTCTATAAATCACCTGCCTCATTTCTGCAAAGGAAGACCCCCCTCCCCATGTAGGGCAATCTAAAGAGGGAAGGGGAATGCTGCAGAAAAGGCAGCCTTCCACCCGTGCCTCCCATGCTGGCTCCGCGGGGCTTGGGGCTCCAAAGCAGCCCACTAGATTCCCACTCAGCCACCTTACTGCCGGCACTTCTTTGGGAACTTGGCCCATGGAGTCCGATGCTCCAAGGGAAGGAGACTCAGCCACGGTGCATTCGAGAGGGGTGAAAGCCGCCGGTGGGGTGGCAGCCCCCCCACAGGGAGTGGGCCAGGCCCAGCCACACCACTATGGAGCCCACAGCACTTTCCCTTCAGCCTGAGCAGTGGCACGGGTGGATGCAGCCCTAGCCAAGGCCACCCTGGCTGAGTGATCACCACGCCTCTGCAGCAACAGGCACGCTGAGACCGCCTTGCCCACCTTTATCGCCTCCATGCATTGCACACAGAAGGGGCCATTGCCACCGCTCTCGCCACACTCCCATCCCACCTGGCTGCAGAGTGCAGATGTGCGCCCACCCGAAGCAACCCTGCCATTTGCTTTCATTTCACGGCAGAAGGAAGAAAGCAGAACACTGCTGCCTTTTGCTTTATTCCTTCTCCTGCTGCAAAACGAAAACGAACGGCGGTGGGATTGCTTCAGGCAGGCAGACATCTGCATTCTGCAGCCAGGCAGAATGGGATGGTGGCGAGCGTGATGGTAATGGTCCCTTCCACATGCAGTGCATGGAGGTGATGAAGGCTGGCAAGGTGGCCCTGGCACGCCTCTTGCTACAGAGGTGCAGTGATCGCTCAGTCAGGGCGGCCTTGGCTAGGGCTGCATCCGCCCATGCTGCAGCCTAGGCTGAAGGGAAAGCACAGTGGGCTCTGAGGTGGTGCGGACGGGCCTGGCAAAGGTGGGCAGCAATGGGGGGGCAGAGCTTGCTTGGGCTCTCCCGCCATCCTGGAATTGCATCGCACTGGAGAGGTCTCCTGTAGGTCCATAGTGCGACAGGGTCGTGTGTGTAAGTGTGTGAGGAAAAGTGGCGGTGTGTCACCTGGGAGAGGATTGCAGAGGGACACAATCATCAGAGTCTACTGATCGTGCGGCTCATCTGAGCATAGGGGAGGAGCGCAGGGATTTTTGCTACCGGTTCTCCGAACCACCCGCCGCCATCACTACCGGATCGGGAAATCCGATCTGAACCGGGAGCATTTCACCTGATTATGAATCATAATAAATTACATGTATACAAATATATTTTGAGACAAAGTCCATATACAATTAACTGCAAATTGTACCTTAATGCAGTTCAGTAAATTGTCAAATTATTATAAAATTTATGAAAAGATTATACAATTGCATTCAACAAAACATTTACTCCTTACTGATGCATTGATTACAGACTGGAAACATTAACCTTGGCAGCAATGACTCTCTTTTGCTATTTGGACCGTTAAAGCATTTCCTACAAATAGATCATTTTTCCCTTATTTTTTTATACATATGACAATCCACCCAAAAAAATATTTATGCTAAGTAGAGAGAAGTTCAGGGATACAATAATACTTTTTATGAGTGAAAAAGATTCTTATTAGAGCCACAGATATGGAACAACCCTAGCCACTGAATGAAATCCACTGTTCTATAGAAGATTATAAATTAAATATTAAACTATATTAAGTCTTAGACAAACCATCAACAAAATACATCACCCAAAGGAAAATACAGAGTAGAAAGTCAAATTTAAAAATTAATAGAGTTTTTAAAAAGTAAAAAAAACCTTCACAATTATCTTTGAAAACTAGCTGATCTTATACATAGTGTGAAGGAAATTTGCACATGTATATGATTAACAATTTGATTCCAATGTAAAAGATGCTGTATAAACCTAGCTACATTACCAGGTATTATTTCTGCAGATCCATAAGCAAAAACAGAATTTGTCCTCATTGGTGCACATTGGTGTAACTGTGGTCGGGGTAAGGGGGTAAAGCTGAACACCAAACTGTATAAAATAGGCAGCATAATAAGACTCTGAGGCATCCACATAATGCCCTAGCTCTCTGACTACTATATCTGAAGAGTTTCTCAGTTCATTGTATTTGTCCAATTCATAACACGTATTAAATTACTGGATACAAAATGCCAATGAAAAATTGGCTTATTGGGAGGAAAGGGGAGATAAATTTGCCAGAATATTTAATAATGCTAAAGCTATAGTAATAAATCATACTTTCAAGAATGAAAACTACTAAACACAATATAGGTAGTCCACAATTTACAACCAGTTGTTTGATGCCAAATCTGTTCCTGCAGCCTAGTGGAGCACTTCTCTCCCATGCATGGAAGGTAACTGAATTTAGCAGGTAGCTCTTTCATTCTGTCCATTTAACAACCTAGGAGATCACTTAACAACTGCAACCAGGAGTGCCAGAATTATAGTCGTTAAGTAAAGGACTGACTTGGGCATCTCACTTAACAAATGCTTTACTTAACCACCAAGATTCTGGTCCCAATTGTAGCCATACGTCAAGGGCTATCTGTACGGTTAGATACAAGGGAGGTATCTAATCATCATATGTTATTTTACCTGATCTTGTCAGGGCCGGCCCAAGGACGGCATAGAACAATCCAATTACAGTTCAGTTCTTTATTTGCTCACACCAATAGGCAACTCTTGCCAGATTAAATCTTTACTTTTCTTATCCCAACAGATATATCCTGGGAGATTCTAGGGACTAGTTATCCTACCTCTTGCCCCCTGTATCCTATCCAGTTCCACGTTGTTGTGTTCCTTTTCTTGGTCCCCTACTTGAAAGGTACTCCCTTTTTGAGTACCTGTAACATTAAAACTACCTTAGAATGTTGAACAATAGGATTAGGTTCATACTGCAACTTGAACTGAAGTTAAGTGCAACAATCGATTTACATTCCTAGAATATGGAAGAAAAAAATGGAAGAAAAATATTTTCCCAAATCCTTTTTTCTTCCAATTCCAAAAATGGGGGGGGGGGGGGATGTAATATGATGAATTAAAAGGGAAGGCTTCCTAATTTTTCTTTTTCTAACTTAATATGGTTAAAATGTTAAAATTGGTGTAAATTTACAAATATAGCATATTATTCTTCTTCTTCTTCTTCTTCTTCTTATTATTATTATTATTATTATTTAAATTTTTATACCAACCTTCTCCCAAAGGACACAGGGCGGTGTACAGCCATGATAAAACAACATATAATACAAAATTTAAAACCACTTAAAAAACGTATTAAACAATTTGGCCCCCAAATTAAAAACTCAACAATTAAAACACCCATTACACATCCTTATTAAGCCAGGCCAGCTTGTTGGAATAGTAAAGTCTTAATGGCACAGCGGAAGGTACACAGGTCGGAAATCAAACGTATCTCCGGGGGCAATTTACAAAAATCAAGCAAGAAAGTAATGGAATGGGTTGTCTTAGTACAATGTTTAGAAGTTTTAAAAAATGATAAAAAATACAAGTAGTCGACATGATCATTTTTAACCACAGTTCAAAGTTATGAAAACCATGGAAATAGTGACTTAAGACATGCACTTACACTTACAACCATTGCGCTATCTTCATGGTCATGTAATTACAATTTGAACGCTTGGCAACTAGCTAGCATTTATGATTAGTTGCAATATTTTATGGTCACATGATTGTGCTTTGCAGCCTTTTACAAAAACACTCATTGGGGAAGTGGGCTTTGTTTAATGATTGTGTGATGGGGTACTGACCATGTGATTCACTTAACAATCAACTAAAAATTTTGTATGATCAGGTCTAAATGAACTTTTGACCACAATAATTTATGGCAGAAATTGTGATCCTAATTGTGGTTGTAAAAACCTGTGAGGATTCACGAAAGTAGCAAGTGCCTGTCAATAAAAATGATATGGCACATGGCAAAATGGACTTTTTTTGTTTTCTTTTTCACTTTCTCCTCACCTAATAAAGTCTTTTTCTGAAACAACATAAAATAAAATGCAAGCCATATAATTTAATTTGTATTTATTCTGTGTTCATATTACTTCTGTTTTTAGTGTTGATTTTTTGCCTGTTTGCCTAATTCTAAACAGGCAAAAATTAAGAGATGCTACATTACTTAAAAATTAGATAAAAGTTAGATAAAAGGGATGTTCGTCTTACCGTGATACGTTCCTTTTCGTAGTGTAAAATGCCAGTGCCAGTCTGGGTTATTCTATGCTCTAGTTCTATGGACTGAGTTGGAAATTTTTGAAGATCCGCCCCCTGGTGACATTCCTTCAGTTTTGACAATGAAGCCGAAGCGAATGGAACATCGTCTGAAAGACACAAAGAAAACACTCCCCACCCAACGGGAGTTGGACCAGACAGAGACAGGGTGGAGCTGACACTTCCCATTTTACACTATGAGAAGAAACGTATCACAGTAAGACCAATGTCCCTTCTCCATAGTGTAGAAATGGGAGGTGCCAGTGGGATATACCAAAGATCGGCCACCATTATGGGTGGCAACTGTGCTGGGCCGATGATCCTGGCTCTTCATGGACCTTCTGTAACACCCGTCTCCCAAACGCTGCCTCCACCGAGACGTAGGAATCAAGTTTGTAGTGACGTATAAAGGGAGAGGGAGACATCCACGTGGCCGCCCTACAGATCTCTTCCACGGAAACCTGAGTAGCCCAGACTGCCATTGTGGCTACATTGCGGGTAGACTGGGCAGTTATCCCCTGAGGCACCAGGAGAGCTTGAAGCTCGTAAGCACGTGCTATACATGCCTGTAGTCAACGCCCCACTGTGGAAGGAGTCACTCTGTGGCCAAGAGTCGATGGCTGAAAGGAGACAAACAGGGACTCCGTTTTCCAGAAAGAAGAGGTCTGTAAGATATAACTACAGAGGGCCCTCCTAACATCCAATGTATGCCAGGTGTGCTCCAAGGCATGCCGAGGCCTTGGACAGAAATCTGGCAGGACCAACTCCTGCGCTCAGTGAAACAAGGAGTTGACCTTCGGAAGAAAGGTAGGGTCCAGGCGCAGGACCACCCTGTTAGAATGAAAAATACACAAGTCTTTCTGCACCGATGATGCTGCCAACTCCGATATCCGTCAGGCAGACGTGATGGTCACAAGGAAAGCAACCTTCCATGAAAGGAGGTGAAGACTAGCCTCCCGCAATGGTTCAAAAGGTGCCTTGGTCAATGCCTGTAAAACTGTGGTTAGGTCCCAAGTGGAATAACAATGAAGCGTTGGAGGTTTTTAGTTAGATGCTCCATGCAGAAATATTCTCATCCTCAGAGGGTTAGCAAAGGGGCTCCCATCCCCAAAGGTCAGTAGTGAGCCCAGTGCAGCCACCTGTCATCTTAAAGTATTAGGGGAAAGTCCCAGTTTCAGGCCCTCTTGTAAAAACTCCAGCACCTCCACCACAGATGCTGAAGTAGGGTCCAAATATCTTGTGGCACACCAACTGGCAAACTTATTTCACACGGCCTCGTAGATCCATGTGGTAGAAGGCCGCTTGGCCTGCATTGTCCCGATGACCCTGGTAGAAAAGTTCTCCCACCTCAGGAGCCTCTGCTCAACCGCCAAATGGCCAAATGCAGTTTTTGCGGGTCAGGGTACTGCACGGGCCCCTGGCTGAGGGAGACTTTGTCTGGGGAAATCTTCCAGGGCCTGGCAACAGACAGGCCGACCAGGTCAGCGAACCCTGGCCTCCGGGCCAGTGAGGGGCCACCAACAAAATTTCTGCTCCCTCCAACAACACCCTTCTAATGACTGCTGGGATGAGGGGTGGGGGAGGGGAGGCATATAAGAGGCCCCTGGACCTCTGCTCCCCTCTGCTCCCAGGGCAGGAAACTGTGACAGGAAATGGGGAAGGTGGATGTTGGAGAGGCAAAGAGGTCCATCACCAGGTGACTGAACTGGTCGACTACGTCCACAAACAGGCTGGGATGGAGCCTCCACTCTGAAGGATCCACGGTGGCTCGACTCAGCCAGTCGGCTTGGATGTTGGCTGTCCTGGCGATGTGGTCCACTGTCAGGGACAAAAGGTGAGTCTCTTCCTTTTGGCAAGGGGTCTCCGCCTCCAGCATCAGAGACCGTGAGCGAGTCCCCCCTTGCCTGTTTATATGGGCCTTTGTAGTCTGTGAGAAGTAGCACATGCTGCCCCCTTACCTGTGGTAGAAATGTCCGAAGGGTTAGACGGGTAGCCCGCAGTTCCAACCAATTGATCTGCTGGGAGAGTTCCAACTGAAACCAGCATCCCTGGGCCACCTGAGACCCGCAGTGGCCTTCCCCAGCCAAACAAACTGGCATCCAATGTCACTATCACCCTTCAAGGCTCCCTGAAGTAACAACCCTTCTGCATGGCCTCTGATATCCACCAACCCAGGGAGCGAAGTACCCGTGGTGGCACCTGTACTCGGATCTTGGATGAGCTGGTACCCGCCCTCTGAAATGGAAGCAAGAACCACTGTACTGGTCTTGCATGAAACCTCGCCCGTGGGACTATGGCCAGACAGAATATCATTTTTCCGAACAATTGGCACAACTGGGCCACTGGCACCCTCTGTTCCTGCTGAATCAGTTGTATCAGCACCCTTATACTCTGTCGATCGTGGGGCAAGAATACCTAACCCGCCAGAGTATCTATCAGGGCCTCTAGGTGGACCAGTCTTGTTGAAGGCAGAAGCTGGCATTTTTTCAGATTCACCGAGTATCCATGGTCCCTCAGCACACTGTCGTAGACAAGTCCTGTTCCACTAGCCGCTGTGATGATTCCTGTATGAGAAGATTGTCCAGGTAACACTGGATCCTGATAGGAATCGACCTAAGGTATGCCGCCAGAACAGAGAGAATTTTGGTAAATGTTTGAGGGGCAGAGGCCAGCCCGAACATCAGGGCAAAATATTGGTAGTGGCGGCCTGCGTAACAAAACCTCAGGTACTGGCAATGCTCTGGCCAAATAGGGACATGGAGGTATGCTTCGGTTAAATCTATGGAAGCTAAAAAGTCACCCTCCCTGATTCCCACTAAGATGGAATGCAGGGAGTGCATCTTGAACTTCCTGTACAGGATACATTCGTTGAGTCCCTTCAAATTTAGAATTGTCCTCCACCACCCCACCACCACCACCACCACCACCCCGAGGCCTTTGGGATGACAAAAAGGACTGAATAGAACCTGAGCCCCCATTGCCCCGGCAGAACCGGCTGAATGGCCCGAATATCCAGCAAATGCTGGATGGCCGAATCCGTGAATCCCCGCCTGACTGGGTCTCCCAAAATGGGGCAGCAGAGGCAACGCCTCGGAGGAGGGGAAAGGAATTTGAGGGACAGCCCTGCTCTCACTGTCTCCCTCACCCAATGATCCAATGTTAGGTCATCCCAGCGATATGCAAACAGGGCGAGCCTGCCTCCAATAAGTGCCTGAAGTGGGCCATCATTTGGATCTTCTAGCCTCTCTGCCATCATTGCCCCTAAAGGGATTGCCGGTTGGCTGCTGCCTACCCCTGCCAAAGGTCAATCTATTGGCCTGGAAACTTGGTCTAGCATAATTAAAGGGCCGCTGCTGATGGGGAAAGCCTGCCCCAGCTCCCCCCTGGTGGAAGGAGGACCGTCTATAGTAGGGAGATGGGCAGAAATTGGACCACCTGCCCTGGGAAGGTAATACCTTCCACTTGTCTCTTGTCTCTACAAGTAAAGGGTCCAAGACCTGTTTGAACAGGTGACCCCCTTCAAATGGAGCTGGGGCCAGCTTCCATTTATTTTTGCCATCCATGCACCAATGGCATAGCCAGAGCTTACGCCTAGTGGTCACCAACGAGGCCATGGCCCTGGCTGAAAACCTGGTGGCCGCCAAGGTCACATCCACCATGTCTTAGATAGATCCTGATGAGCCCAAACATGATCAGGCACTAAGTGACGCTGGAGCTGGCATAGACATTGAACCGACGCCCTAGTGAGGAAGGACGCTGCTGAAGATGCCCTCACAGCCCAAGAATCCGTCAGCACAACGTAGTGCTGTCTCCTCCCTCCTATCCTCTGCCTTCAAGGTGTCCTCAGTATCAGGAGGTAAAACAGAAGATTATTTAAACAGTTGATTGTCTAAACCAGAGGCCCTGGAAGCTCCTGCTGGGGAAGCCCACTGTCTGCATATCATGTCCAGAAACATTCCCGGAATGGGAATGATATCCGCCTCAACTGCCTTTTCAGTAAATAGGTAATCATCCTGCTCTCCACTACCCATGTCAGGGCCTGAGAGCGACAGGCCCGGACCCAAACGGGCAGTAGCCCTGGCCTTGGCAGTAGCCCTGGCCAGCTCCAGCGTCACGTTTTAGAAGGGCAGGATTAAATAATTGCCTGGTCAATCCAGCTTTTCATAAAGAGCGGAACATCCTGTTCCCCCATCTCCCCCTGGCGGACCCCCATTGCAGTGGGGGTGAAAGTGGCCTCAGGAACTGTAATTGGTACACCTGAAGGTCCAAGGATAGGCTGAAGATCCTCATGAGCCTCAGGGGACCATGGTCTAGAAGACCCTGCCATGGCAGGGGCAGGCAAGTTCTGCTGAACTGTTATCTCTGTATTAGGAGCAGAAAACTGTTGGACCGCAACAGGTGGATCCTGAGGCAAACTCCCTGCTGAGGCTTTGGCAATTTCTCTGTCCAGAGCCCTCTGCCTAATTTGTGCAGTCTTGTCCTCTGCCTTAGTGCATCCTGATCTTGCCCTGGCTTTTGGCTCTGATTTATGTGGCTGCCATGATGCTGGCAGTTCGAGGCCTGGCTGATACTCTGCCCCTGTTGGGCTGGGGTGACCAAGAGCCCTCAGCAGAAAAGGGGGCCTGTCTGCCAGAGTTATCCATGACTGAACGAAGGTGCTCAGTCAGGCCTCAAGGCCAGTTAAGGCCCCAGGGCCACTAATACAAAACAAAAGGAGGGAAACCCAATATACAGGCCTGATCCAAGTAGACAAAATGGCCGCTGGAACTTCAAAATGGCCACCACCTGTTGTATTCCGGATAAGCAGAAGGCCTTAAAGACACCAAGGTTCTGCCAACTATCCAGTCACAGGAGAAGAGGCCAATGTCCCCTCCAAGGGAATTCCCTCTCTAGTCCAAGGCCCCCAGGACAACAAAAAAAGGAAGGCAAACATGAAGATATACTGGCCTGATCCCACAAGGCAGCGTAGATAAAATGGCTGTCAGAATACAAAATGGCTGTTCCAACGGTCCTCCAGAAGGTTGCTGACAGGATCAGGCCCACTGGCCGGCCAGATCAGGCAGCTCAGCAAGCCCGCAGGCCTTCTTATAGCAGGTGGCTAATGTCCAGGGCTGCTAAACAGAGAGCCCACCAGGCCACAGCAAAATCTTCAATGCCAGGGAATCAAAGCCACCCGGACTTAATGGTGCCCAAATTTGCGTGGGAAACAAAGTCGCCGCAACTTATCAAAGGGCAAGGCTGACTGGCCCCAATCCTCTCCGCCGCACTCTCAGCACCTAGCGAAGACAGCAATAAAAAAAGGCCAGCACCCAGGCTGAAGAGGCTGGTGCAGCCACAGGAGCTCAGAAGGACATCCGGAATCCACAAAAATCAAAGGGGATCAAAGGAAAGCTGTGCCAAGGCTTGTAGAGGCTGGCGCGGCTCCAGCAGCTTCTATGCAAGCTCCTCTAAACATGGAGCAATGCCGCAATCACTGGGGTGATCCCCAGCCTGGCAGTACCCCTCAATTAAGTCCAGCACCTGTGTGGGGTTGGGGAGGTTGAAAGGCGCCGAAAAGAGCCACACTTCAGCTCAAATTCGTAGCCACGAAGAGCCCTCCCACGTTTTTTGTGTAATTTGATTTATATGCCGCCCTTCTCCGGCGACTCAGGGCGGCTTACAATGTGTTAAGCAATGGCCTTCATACTTTTGTATATTTATACAAAGTCAAGCTTATTGCCCCCACAAACTGGGTCCTCATTGCAAACCAACAAGCCTCAATTCAAAAGTTCAAGAACACACACAAAACAAAACAAAACAAAACAAAACAGACAATATCCAAAAAACACAAAAATCAATCCAGAGATTTCCAAGCTTTAAAGCTCTGGAGCTAAGAAAATAAGTCCATAGCTGAGGCTGAGTTGAAAAAAACCTGAAAGAACATCACCTTGAGGCGGATCTTCAGAAAGTTTCAACTCAGTCCATACAGCAGGAGCATAGAATAACCCAGCCTGGCACCTCCCATTTCTACACTATGGAGAATGAGGGATGTCAATTTCTTGCCAAGTGTAATGGGCTGTAGGAATAGGAGAAATTGCAACCAAAACAATCATCAGATAAAAGAAATTTGAGTCTGAGGCAGAAATGCAATTTGACAATTGCATTTCCTTCTACCTCCCTCCCTTTATCTACAGATAAAGGGAGGGAGGTAGAAGGAAGGTACATTCAGATTTGCAAGATCCAAAGTTATTTACTATAACTTTATAATGAAAATAGTATCAGCATTCTTAACTTTAGTTTCCTAGTGTGATTTTTCTCGAAAAGCTTATACTAAGGAATTACAGGATCCTTTTAAGAAGAACAAGAAATAGGATCTGGTTTAAATTCACTCAAATTATGTAGAATTATATGAACGAATTATATTTTTCAATTTTATATATTAAACAGATTGTAGAAAAAATAAGGTATTTAAAACTTCCTAACATCTATAAAGGTAGTTAAAATCAATATAGAATATTTAATTCAATATTTGCTTTCTTGGTCACGATACAGAATCCCTGAAACAAAACTGTGATTCATTTTTGGAAAAGAATTAAAACACATGAGCTTTGCTCCAGAGTAGTTGAGTGTTCTACTACTGGCATAGGATAATGCAGAAGAATCTTGCAAATAAATAAATACTCTGATATTTTTTTCCATTCTCCCAGACATTTATTCCAGGGATAGGAAGACTGATACATTTCATTCAAACCTGGAGCACAAAGGAGTTTTGAAAGTATAAACTATGAGATACAAAAACAATTGCATTCAAGGAATCTTCAACTATTTTTTAAGAATCCTCAATTTTACGCTATATATCTATAGCGTAAAATTGAGGATTCTTAAAAAATAGTTGAATAGATTTTTCTGAAAACAGACATTATGAAAATAAAAATGGTACAAAAATAGACATTTCACTTTGCCCAACACTTTTTATCTTTATTAAGAATCATATATTCTTAACACATTCACCATAGTAAACAGCATATTAGCATAGTAACTCTGCTAATATTCATAGTAAACAGCATATTAGCATAGTAACTCTGCTAATATTCTTTTTATGTGGGTGAAATCCATAATATTAAAATTCCTTAAATTGTTTATTTTAGACATAATGGTCCTGTTATGATTGACTATTATGAGCACTGATATTCTTCCTTCCTTGACCTCTCTGTCCTGCATATTTTTTCTTCACTCCGATTTCAGAAAACTATTTTTTTTAACATTTTAACATTTACTAAATACTACAACAATTCATTTCAAGTAAATTTTATTTACAAGCTATCTGAAAATGTTAATCAGGCTGTGGTTTCTAAGTACTATATAGTTTGGCAAAAAAACTGTTTCATGGAGTCCTTGGTGATATATCAATTTGGTAACCTCACCAGTGCAAATGATATTACCTAGCTGGGTAATGAAACATCTCTCTCTATATTGTGGGCCCAAGTGGTGAAAGAAAGCTCAGGACCGTATTGGTTGCAAACATGAGGAAGAGGCCTTCATCTTGCAGTGGATAGATAATGGCTAAAATGATGATGATATACACACCCAACACACACACACACACACACACGGGGGAAGCAAGGGGGGAGGGAGATGGAAAGAGACTGACTTCTATTGGATTATTTATGTATCTAGTATGCTCTTCTATCCACCATTATATGATACTAAGAAGTAAAAAACAATCATGGATGAGTATTACTCTGTTCTGTTCTCACATTAAGATATTTATGACTGTTTGAAATCTCATGGCCTTGGATGTGAGTAAATGTCAAACATTATATTCCTTACATATGTAATGCTTATCATTTTATAAATGAAACTCTCAATAACTTCAGGCAATTTCCATTTGCTCACATAACTAGAGGAAGTTAAAAATTATAAATTGTTAAGCAATACTGAGACCCTTAAAGAGTTAAGATTCATCATTTCAGAAATTCTGCCTTATAGAAATGTTTTTGGCTTAAATGCAGGAAGTTTTGTATATAATAATATAATGATAAAATATAGCAATAGTAATATAGTAATTAAAATTAACTATTATTAAAGCATGGCTGTAGTTATAATAATATGGTAAATGTTATTTTTTTTAAATTGTTATAACTTTAATTATGCTAATTAATGAATCCAATCTTTGGTTTGTTACTTTTTTTAAAATAACATTCAGTCATCATATCAAAGTACATCTGATACAATTTCAATGTCATTAGCATATTCGGATTATACAAGTTTATCTTTCAATCCTTACTTGATAGCACAACATTTCCTTCTATCTTTTAGCCTCTTTTGTTTCTGTTTGCGTTACAAAAGAATTATATGATTGGTTACATAATATTCTTGATATATTTGCTGGAAAACCAGCTAGCAATTGCTGAAGTTTTTGTAGCTGTGGTTTTGGCATAGAGCTAGTCCATGTGAAATGGAATTTGGGTTAAAATTCCATAGACAAATATTCTCTAAATTACTCTGTTACTAGTGTTATATCTAGATGCCAGGAACCAGAAGAAAGCCAGATGTGTGAATTAGTATCAAAGGGAGCAGGAGCATAAGAAGCAGAAGAAGCAGAAGCAGAAGCAGAAGCAGAAGCAGAAGCAGAAGCAGAAGCAGAAGCAGAAGCAGAAGAAGAAGAAGAAGAAGAAGAAGAAGAAGAAGAAGAAAACAATTGTAAGCATTAAACCGACTCCAGTTTGATGTAGTGGCCACTACACTGGAAGCTATGAGACTATGAGTTTTCATCCTGCCTTAGGCAAAAAATCAGTTTAGCATTAATAATTTTATTATTTTATCTTTAAAAAATGGGGTATTGGGATATTATAACACTTCATTTTATAATACAATACCATAAATTGTTTTATTTTAAAAGCATCATTCACATAATGCTCTGTTAATATACTATCAGTCGTGTTTAAATCACAAGCATCAACATCAATATTTAATACCTTATTAATAAATTATTTAAAAAGTGTTATATATAACTGAAATAGGAATAACATTTAGAAAAGTCTGTCATAGCAATATATGTGCACATAATTATTAACTTGATATTTAAATTCAGGGCATTTTATCTACTTTAATATTTGTAAAGCATTCACATTATTTTAAAACCAATATACCCTAAGCACCTTTAAGCACCTGTCAATCACGAAGACAAATATGTTTGCACAGTTCACTTATAGTTGTTAAACCAACTTTTTAAAATCACATTAAACAGTAATTCCTAAGAGACATATTGTGGCTAGCGGTTTGGTTACTATTTGAAAATAGTGGGAAACAAAAATGCATATTATTCTATAAACTCTGTAATCTCGGAAAACCACAGCCACCACAACTGCTTTCTGTTCACTATTGAAATAATTTTTCAATTATAACAGAATGATTTCTTATGACATAAATTTACAACACCAAAATCAAAAGGGCCAAATTAAACTTTAATTACAAACAAATTAGGCCATAACACAAAGAAACTATATGCAAACTCAAAAATTTGAGCATTATTAAAGGTATCTTAAATGCAATGAAGATTATCCCTTATTTTCCCTGTGATTTCAGAATACCAAACATATGTGCTGATAGGACAGAAATCAAACCCAAGCCCTGGGTCTTTTATTGTTTTTTATAGTATATTATTCTGCAGTCAAATAACGACATTATACTAAAGATTATGTTAATATATTATTAATATTTAATATATTAATATTATTTAATTTAATATTAATTAAATTATTAAAATATATTAAATGTTAATTACAATGTTTTCTCTTTCATGCCAATTTCTTATGCAAAACATTGTAATGCGAATAAAGTATTCAAGTATGTATTTCTATCTCCATTAGCTAAAACAAAGCAATTGATTTTACAGTTAAACATTGTTAGTAGGGGAAAAAACTTTGATGATGTGAATGATTTTGATAACTTTTAATAAATAGACCACTCAAATACAAATTCATAATTCCACCTTATAATTTGCATTCAAGTTATACCTGGACTTACAACCAGTCACTTGGCAGCCATTCAAAGTTATGACCCAAAGAAGAAAAATGATGACCTGGATTTGAAATTTGCAGTGACATGCAATCCATGACAGCATTTTATGATGGTTTTGCTGAATACAGGCATAAGAAAACTACTAATTTGCTTTAATGACCACTACAATCACTTTACAACTACCACGTTCACTTAACAACCACCTCGAAAAAAAAC
The DNA here is from genome assembly GCA_030761175.1 of Masticophis lateralis. Lineage (NCBI taxonomy): Eukaryota > Metazoa > Chordata > Lepidosauria > Squamata > Colubridae > Masticophis > Masticophis lateralis. The sequence continues at coordinate 294,503,590 of JAUDYJ010000001.1, forward strand.
CAAAACAGGTTGGTCACAATTTACAACCATTCTGACATACAATTGTAACAGGCAAGCTCTATTATGGTTGTATGTCTAGGACTACCTGCATTCCCTAGATAACAAATATGTATAATATGAAAATACAATTTTAAATCTTAACAATCTCGTTAAGGTTATAATATAACCTATTAACAAACACTCTAATGAAGTAATATCTACATAGTATTGATGTTTTTAATCAAAATTGAGAGACAAAGGGGTTATAGCTCTAATTTAAAAAACCATAAACTTCCATATTATTTCATGCCCACATTTACCCTGTTAAATCTGGAATTCCATTAAACTAAAATAAGGAAATTGTGTCTAAACCCGTATCCACAATATCAAATTATGATTGTGGCTGGACTATTGTTTGTTTCATGAATTCCATTTTCACTACAGCCATAAAGCAAATATGTGGTTGCCGTAAAGTGAATAATATGGTTCTTAAGTGAATCCATTCTTCCTAATGGACATTTTTTTGCCAGAAACCAGTAAAAATACCAGAAGCTAACAAAGATGTCACAAATTATGGTCATGTGACTACGAGACCTACAGCCAGTTGTAAATGCGAGCCAATTGATAAGTGCATAAATATGATCACATGACTGCATGGGAATGACAGCAGAATAAAGTTTTAAGTAGTAACGTTTTAAAAGTCTACTTTGAAGAGTTATTAAATGACCAGTCATAAATTGAGGACTACCTGTCCAAAGTGTTTCGTGAGTCTTTTTACACTGGATATGACATAGGGCCGTGATGGTAAATCTATGGCACATGTGCCACAGGTGACACGTGGAGCCATATTAGTGGGCATGCCAGCTCAGCTCTGGCGTGCATTCACGTGTCGGCCAGCTGATTTTCGGGCCTTCTGGGCCACCAGGAGTACGGAAACAGGCTGTTTCCTGCCTCCGGAGGTGCTGGGGGGGGTGGGGAAGGCCCGTTTTTCTTTCTTACCTGGCTCCAGATCTTCTCTATGTACCTGCAGAGGGCAAAAATATCCTTTCCCACTCCCTTGGAGGCCTTCCAAAGCCCTGAAAAAGCCCATTTCCCAATTCCCAGTGGGACAGCAAAAAGTCACTTCCTGTCCCACCAGGAGTTGGGAAATGGGCCCTTTCAGGCCTCTGAAGGAGTGGGAATGGGCGTTGTCTTACCTGAACGCCCTTTCTGGGGACCCTTCCCAGTTGCATAGAGAGGATCTGGAGTTAGGTAATAAAGAAAAACGGGCCTACCAGGCGATCACATGCCAGGAGTGGGGAGGAGAGGGGTGGTTGCACATGCATGTGCAGGGCAGGGCACATAGAATTATGGGTGTGGGCACCCGTACATATGAACCTCCCCCACTGACTCCCCACTCCTGGCATGTGATGGCAAAAAGATTAGCCATCACTGACATAGGGCATATGATTTGGTGAAGAGCCACTAAATTTGTTTATATTTGTGATAAAGATGGAAGTAATTTCTTTCTTTTCTGTTCTAATACACACACGGGAGAGAGAGAGAGAGAGAGAGAGAGAGAGAGAGAGAGAGAGAGAGAGAGAGAGAGAGAGAGAGAGAGAGAGAGAGAGAGAGAGAGAGAGTTCAATTGCTTTGAAATCTGAATTTGGTACTCAACATTTTGACATGAAAATTTTGTCCCAATATTTGTCATTTGCTTGGTACTCGATATATAAACTAGAACCTGTAGTCATCATGACTTGCTATCCTTTCCAGCCAGAACAAAGAGTTATATAGTAGTCACAGTTTGTTTGGTATTCATTTTTAGTAGTTGATGAATTTCCCAGGATCAATTAATGAAAAGTGCCAAGGTACCTGTTTTGTGTTTGTCTGTGTACGTACATATATTTTCATTTTTCTTTCCTTCCATTTTTCTGGTGCTTTTTTCTTTCTATTTCTTTTTTTAAGTTTAGTTTGCCTTAGTTTTGCTATTGTAAATATTTTAATAAGAATTATTTTTTTTAATGGAAAGGCAATATAGCATATATATCATATTGAATCACAATATATTACTTTTGGTTCATTATGAATTAAAGATATGAGAGACTACCCCACGAAATAATCATTTATAGAATATAGGTGATAGATTTGCATATCAAATTAAAAAGAAAGTCATTAGGTACTATAATATATCAATTTAAGCTATGTTAAACTTGAAACCTGCCTTCCATTACAGTCTTGATTTCTAACAGATTTGACAAAAACAGACTGTGGTATAGTAATCAAACAATAGTCAATTAAATCTGATACAACAAGCAATAAACAGTTACATAAGCAAGGAACAAGGGATATTCAAATAAGAGTTTATGAAAGTTGAATGGAAATACTAGATGTTACTGATGGGAATTTTATGTCATCGTGTTTTACAACTGCCAGACAGAAATTAATAGTCTTCTTAGCTATCAGATAAGGCTATGTTCTTTGGCAAAGCTTGCCAGTTTACCAGAAGTACAACTTACATTAACTGTGAAAGATGTTTTCATATGAATAATATAAAGTGTTTTAATTTCATATTATGATACATTAAGTTAATTCTTAGTCTCCATATTTTAGTAGTTTAAAGGACATTAACAACAGTTGTCTAATGAATTTATTTATACATTTCTTGAAAGCATTCCATATTTGTAGTTTCTTGTTCTATTTTTATCTGCTTACAGACCTGATTGCTTAGTCCTTTGAGACACTTTGTGCAAACTGGGCCAATTATTTCATCAGTTCTGAACAGCACTGTTTAAATAAGGTCATGTTTAATCTCAGCATAATAGTGTCAGGTCTCAGAAAAATACTGAATATATATGAAACTAATATATTACATTTCACAACAGAATTCACAACATAAGATAAGTCTCATATTTCACATATACATTAAGAATTATAAATCATTCTTGTAATAGATTAAAGAGCTGAGAAACTTAGAACACCAATACTACAACAAATGAAGAACTGTCAATGATATACAATTTCAGTATTTTCTGATTGTTTCAAGATTTTTTAAAAAAATCTTGAAGTAAAAAAGTAAAAAACAATACTTGATTTAAACATCAACAATACCTGCTTTAAACATCAACATTATTCCATAAATCCAATTATCACTTGGCTGTCATAGAAGAGATTTTAGCTGCTCATATTGAAAGATAATTAAAGGATAGGAAACTGAGCCATTTAAATTACTGAAAGCTTTGTATTTGTATGTCTTTTTTCATTACAAAAAAGGCAATTATTTGCAAATGTAAATTTTAACAGTATATTTCCCAACCATGTTATACATGGTAGGAAAGGGAAACAATATTCCTCTACATTCCCTGAATTACAGGGAATTTCTGACCTTTGGTCATGCTAAAGATGTAGAGCAGAGGTCCCCAACCTTTCTGGTTCTGCAGACTGGCTGGCAGCAGTGGCAGGAGAGAGGACGGTTTTGTGCCAGTGGTAGGCACGCACACGCACATGCAACTCCATTTGTGCAAATGAAGGATGTGTGCACCTGCCACTTGCACAAATGGAACTTTACGTGGGCACGTGCACACTCGCTGCTTACACAAATGGAGTTTTGCCCACTCGCTTGCTGCTTGTGCAGGTTGTCATTGTCATTGTAAGGTTTGGTCTTGGACAATCACAATCAGTCACTATGTCTCTTTCTTCAATTTTCCTGCACCTACCCTTTGCCAGGCCTTGTTATTTATTTTGCCTGCTAGGTTTTCCATGTACGAGCCATGTGATACTTTGCCTTGCCTTGCCATGTCTATTTTCTATTCTTCATTTGGACTTTCTTGTAAGACGAATTTGATCTCTCATATTCAGTAAACCTTCATGGTATATTAGCTTCTGTATATATTCTTCTCTGACCCAAAGGTACTTTTTTTTTCAAGAGGCAAATGGACTTTCTGGTTTTTGTTTGAAGACGTTTGAAACATCTTCAAACAAAAACTAGAGAGTTAATTGTCTCTTGAAAAAAAAGCACCTTTGGGACAACCATTACCTGGATGACTGAGAATCCATAGTCAATCTTCTCTGACGTTCAGATATTCTTCCAATGCCCCTTTTTCTTCTTCAAGTGTCAGGTGTACTTGCAATATTCCATGCCCACCCATTTTCCTTAGTAGGTAGAGTCTGTCGATATCACTGCATGGATGAAGGATATGATTCACTGTCATTATTTTTCTCTCTTCCTATACAGGGCTTTCACATCTACACAAGTGCAGCTATGTATTTATGATCAGATTTGGCCAGGTGTTAATTATTTTGATGTATTTCCTCCAGTGAATTTGGACATTAAGATCTCACATGATGGTAACAAGTTGATACTATGTCCAGTGGGGGGGGGGGGCGTGTTATCCTGTTAGTCGTGATTTAATATAAGAGGTAGTCCTCATCTCCATTTTTTAAGGCAAAGAGCCAGACAAAGGTATTTCCATATGGCATCATGATTTATTCAGTTTTCACTCTTTTCACTGTTTGATAGTGGGCATGGCACATACAATTTGTTGGCTGTATATATGAATAGTGTTGAGTAGTGATTTTCAATGTTTTTCCATTCAGCTTCAGATCGTCGATGTAAACGAGATGGGTATAGTCTGGCAAATTTAATATTTGGTAATCATGACCTGACATATTCAATATTTTTGACAGTGGAATCGGTGAAATGGCAATCAGTATTGGTGACAGAATAATTCCCCTTGAAAGATTCCTCTCTTGAAATCTCCCACTCTCCCATCTCTATCACTCTACTCCACCATTGGTCAGGAGCTGTTTTCCTTTGTGCCACATATATTTGCACAAGTTTCTAATCTTTTTATGACTCCTAGTATTTCTAGGCACTTGATTACCCAATCATATGTCAGGGAGTTTAATGCCTTCTTATAATTATTCCAAGCTACATTCAAGCTGATTTTCCTTCTCTTGCAACTTTCCAAAATGATCTTTATTCTTCTGTTGTTTGAGAAGTTTCCTTTCTGCTCAAGTGAAAAGAACTAGTTTTCAATTAGATTCTGATAGACTGCATCAACCACCACATCAGTTAGCAATCTGAAAGCTGGTAAGGTGATGGGCTTATGGTTGCCTGGTACTGCCCCTTTTGTCAGATCTTTCTTTAAATGTTTTACCAGATGTTACCCAATCTTCAACTTTACCATCTTGCAGCATGATGTTAAACTGCTTGCAATGAGTAGGTACAAATCAGTCAAATGTTTCACCAAAATGTATGCAGTTCTTCACCCGGCACTGATCAAATTTTGATTATCCCTGTCTCTTCTCCATTATTTCTGCTGCTATTTTAAGTGGCTTTTTTAAAAATTTCAGTTTCTTTTTTATTTCTTTTTTTATGCAAGCTGCATTCGTGTGTTTCTTTAGGTTGTTGTTTAGCTGCACTATTTCTTCTTTCTTGGGGATTGACTGGTTCAGTGCAGTCCCTCCATTGATGGATTGGTAGAAACATTTCTGATTCACGGAAATCGAAGATTCTGCCTACAGTATGCAACTGCTGATCTTCTTTGCTTTATTTGCTGTTTTATTAATTCCAACACTTCTTTAATTTTCCTTGTTTGTGATATTTCTTAATCATGTGTTCTTTGTTGTTCTTGTTCTTCAATTTATTTTCTTTCATCTGTTCTAGCTTGCTTGCATCTGATCTCAGCTTGCTGATTGTCTATTCCAGACTGATCTTCCATGTTGATAGTGCATTGTTTGCCTTTTTTTCTTGTTTGTTGATTTGCATTCTAGATATTCAGTTATAACTGCAGCCATGCTGAGCATTACTTGGTATGTCTCTTCCAGTGATTTGGTGCTTATATTTAATACTATAGCATTGGAATCTTTTAATACTTGTGCTAGCTCTTTCTTTGGAACAAGTTTCAATGCAAGCAACCTTACTCTGTTTTTCTAGATGCTCATTATTCTTTGTTTCAGTCCTTTTTTAGTTTCAGGCCTTTGTTCTTACTGAGGATTAAACAGAGGGAAAGGTGCCTAGATTGTGAATGAAAAGGATTCAATACCTCTGCTGACTCCCCCGGTTTGCCTCTGCAGTCTAAACTAATTCTGGCAAATCTTAGATGCCTTTGCTGTAGGTAGACCTTTGCAATTTTGCTTCTGTGAATACTTTATTTCACATAAATAAACATTGATCAGCTAATCTTTGTTCTGTTATTTCAGATTCTGGATCTTTTTCTTTCCAGAACTAGCATATCGTTTGATATATTGACTATTCACTAGACTTGATTTATCATAACAGATCATTACTTCTTTGTTTTCATTTTTTGTATATTTGCAATGGGTAATTAATGCAATATTAATGCAATATCATGGGTTTTCAATTCAATTGTATAGAATGTGAAGGATGTGTGTTTGTGTTTTATTTTTATAGTTATAATGTACACTGAAGATGGCATTTAATTTCATTGTACGAGGTGCAATGACAACAAAGTAAACTAAACTGAACTAAACTAAATACCTTTTCTTCCAGTTTTCCTGAAACTGCGGTTGAACTTGGTTGCTCAGCCAAAAATCCTAAATCTTGTACCCATTTTGTCACCAGGCATCCAGGAACTCCCAATTCCTCCTGTGGTCCTTGTTGATCTGGGCGACAGTCGATCTGGTATGGATTTCTACAAATTACATCTCACGATATTGCTTATAGGAGACTCATCACTCCTCATCTGGTTCATCTGTAATACTTGTCCAGTATGGTTGATCCTCTCATCTTCCTCAGAGCACACAGGAATTGCAAGCCTCATGTAAAAGTAGTTCCTCATGGAGGGATTATTACTATAATGGTTTGTTGAACTGCCAGCCCAATGGAATTATCCCTCATGGCCCCGCAAGAAAGTCCTACTTTCCTATCCCTCCCCCACCTCCTGATTTCTGCAGCTCTTCAGAGGGTAAGTGAGGGATTGTGAGAGGTGGAGGTGGCTGTGGAAACCCCAAGGGTGGGAAGCGACCATAGGATGTCTCAGGGAGAGGAGGGAAGCCATGGGAGGCCTAAGGCAGGCATCCCTGAGACATCCTATGTGCACTTAACAGCCTCTGCATTTGTTTAACATATGCATTGGGGAGATCCAAGATGGAGGCTCTTTCACATAACAAGTTTGATTTAACTGGGTTACCATTTTAATGGACAGACTCCATTACTATCATAAATTGAGGATTACCTATATTATTATTTTAATGCATTTAATGGAAGCTACCTGGAATCTTCTTATGGGATATGTTGTAAAAATAAATGTCATACCTTGTATAATGAATATTGAGATACCATACATTAACAATTGAATATTGTCATTCAGTGGTCTTTCATTTATAATTCTTTATAAATATAATCAATTCTTGATGAGCTTTACTCTGCAAGATTAAATACCAGGAATTGTGAAACATGTTATTTTAACTGCTTTGAAAAATTATTAATTAACTAAGTAGAATATGTATTCTTTTGTTGTTTTGTTCTTAATGTTCACAAGCACACAATTTATTTTTTAATATATATTAAATATACATAAAATTATACTAAATATTGTTTTAAGTATGGAGGTATCAAATGAAAGTGAAATTTACAAATGTTGTTAAGATTTACAAACATTTCATCACACCCTAAAGGTGAAGCAAAGTTGACATTAGGATAACAGTTTAAATTTCATATTCACATACTCGTTTATTATTCGCAACAATCACCTCAGAAAGGTAGATACTAACTTCATATAGATAACTTCACAGTATTAACAGTGATCATCTGCAATTATTTTCATATTTAGTCTTAACTGTTTTCATAGTTACAAATACCACTATAGTGGTAAAAAGAAAGGAACTATGTGATGCTTCTCTGAATGATATTTGCTAGGAAACTTTCCACAAAAATATTTTGAGAGAATTATAGAACCAGCAACCAAAATGGGCATTTTTCTCCTAATGTGAATTTTAAGTGGGTTTTTCCCCTTTTTTTTGCTGGAATCTCTCTAAATACTAATATAAAAATATTATATACTCAAATTGTAATTTAGGTTTTCAAGACTTAGATTTTTTAAAAAGAATATCTGATTAGATAACTTCCAAACAAAACTTTTAATGTGCTAAGCATAAAATACAAATTATAATAATGTACTTCATTAGATTTTTTCATTAGGCATTAGGATTTTTCATTAATCTTTTTCTAATCAAATACTTTAACTGACTGAACACTTTTGGGAAAATGTTTAAATACTCATAAAATACACATTTACTAAATATAAGTCAAGCACTAAACATCTATTTTAGGCCAATAGATAATTTTTTAAAGAAAAAGACCAAACAAATGGCAAAAAATAAAAAATAAAAGTATAGCTGTCTATAAATTTACCAATGCTTGCACTGCAAACATATTTAAACTGTGTAATAGTGTGTGTGTGTGTGTGTTTCACAGTATATGAAAGAGGATACAGAAAAATTTCTCTGTTCTGACAACACTGTTTTGTTATCCAATTTTTCCACTGGCGTCCTTCAGTCTCAAGAGACTATGGTATCGTGCTCTGGAAAGAGGTCCTAAACAGCATCTAGTTTGTGTGGAATTGATTGCCACTCTCGAATTGGCTTTTTAGTCACACTAGAATGCTGTTTTAGGTTATCCAATTAACCCTTATACAAATGCATAATTAAAATATTATAGTTCTTAAAATTCAAACAGATAATTTATGTCCCTTACTGCATTTTGATTTCATCCAGGCATTCCTGGCTATTTAACATAAGATATCTATTCTAACCAGACATATTCTAACCAGATATTGGTGGCGCAGCAGATTAAAGTGGTGTTAAATGACACCAGCTGCCTGCAATTACTGCAAGTTCAAATCTCACCAGGCTCAAGGTTGACTCAGCCTTCCATCCTTTTGAGGTAGATAAAATGGGGACCCGGATTGTGGGGACAATAAGCTGACTTTGTATAAAAAAGAACACCGCTTGGGAGGGCCAAGAAGGGTGGCATGTAAATCGAACCAATAAATAAATAAATAAATAAAACTTTTGGTTTTGGATAGGAATCTACTTTCTAATTCAAGTCTATTATACAATTTGTAGGCTCAAAGCTCCTGCTCAAAAAGCAGGTGACAGTTATAGCCAGGAAGGCCTTTTAAAGTTCACTTTATATCCCAGTTATACCATTTCTTTGACCAGGTGATGGTTACTCATGCCCTAATCATCTCATAATTGGACCACTGTACATAAGGCTGCCCTTGAAAACCATTTAGAAGTTACAGTTGGCTCAAAATGCAGTGGTATAGCAATAATAGGAGTTCTTCATTATTCCCAAGTGTCAGTACTGCTTCACAAGCTGCACTGGCTACTAGTTGGCCTCCAGATACAATTCAAGGTGTTGATCATCACCTATAAAGTTTTTCAGGACATAGAACTGGTTATTTGAGGAATTACCTATTTTCAACTGTTTCTGCTGTTCCAATACATGTAGTAAGACCTCCTCAATTAAATATTGTCAGCTTGTGATATAAAGACAGTGTATTGTCTCTGTTGCAACCCCTACCATATGAAAGAGCATCATCCAGGCATACATATGGCCCCAAGCCACAAATCTCTTATATCCCCAGGCCAAGGATTTTTTTGGGGGGTGGGGATTCATTACATAGGATCTTAGGGCTGGAAGGGATCTTGGAGGTCTTCTAGTCCAATCCCCTGTCCAAGGCAGGAATCCTTTTACCATCCCAAACGAATGGTCATCCAATCTTTTCTTTAAAACCTCCAGCAGTGGAGTACCCTCAACTCTAGGAGACAAGCTGTTCTACCGAATAATCGTTCTTACTGTCAGAAAATTTCTCCTTATTTCCAGATTGAATCTCCCTCTGATGAACTTTCACCTACTGCTTCTTGTCTCAGGTCCGCAAAGAATAAATTGACACCTTTCTCCCTGTGACATCCCTTCAAGCACTGCAAGACTGATGTCTCCCTGAGCTTTCTCTTTATTAGGCTAAACACAACTACTTCCCTAAGCTGTTCATCATATGATTTAGCCTTCAGACCCCTTATCATCTTTGTTGCAGTTTATGTGGTTTTATCTAGGCAGACATTTTTTAAAATTATATACATTTTTAAATAAAGTAAAAGGTAAAGATTTCCCCTGTCCAATCATGTCTGATTCTAGGCGGCGGTGCTCATCTCCATTTCTTAGCCGAGGGTACAAGTGTTCTCTGAAGAAATTTCCATGTGACTATGCACTGAGGCACAGAGAATGCTTTTACCTTCCCACCAAAGTGGTTATATATCTACTTGTATCTGCATGCTTTTGAACAACTAGATGGGCAGGAGCTGGGGCAAGTAATGGGAACTCAACCTGTTGCACAATGCTTAGGTCTTGAACCTGGGCTGTCAGCTTTCCAGCTGACAAGCTCAGTGTCTTTAACATGGTAGTTATCGCACCCCCATATTTTTTAAATACTGTATACTTAAATAGTATACATATTGTTAAGCTACCCAGAGACTTTTCAAACTATCAATCAATCAATCAATCAATTAATAAGATTCACAGTTTGAAAATGTACAATTTACATCTACTGTCTAGTATTGTTTCATATTTAGATTTATAATCTATTAAAAGGATTCCTGAGTAATAAATAGTATTGCACCTAAATGCCCTACATATATATATATACTTTAATATATAGGTATTTGTAATTTTAAAAATAAAAACTGATTCAATAACATATATATTCCTTTAGTCTGTCCAACCCAAAAGCAATTACCAAATGTCATGTCTGAATGAGATACAGAATACAAATGCAGAAATAGAATATGGCATTGACATATACACTGCACTGACATATGTACTTGAACTTTAAGTTGTTACTTTAGATATTCAAACTGTTATAATAGCCTCATAACCAATTCACATTTAATCTTAATCTCTTGTCTATACTGCACTGTAGTAAATTCAATCACATTTAAGAAGACCCAAGCCTAGTGAACCATATAAAAACCTGCCCAGTCCAGCACGTATCACCTCTTTGTAGTTTTGTTTTCAAGCAAATTATATTTAGGATATGCTGGTTTGGAAGCTGCAGGTATCCATAATGATTAATAGCCACTGAGATTTATCTTCTATTAATTTAGTTAATCCATTTTAAAGTCACCTAATTGTAGCCATTGCTACATCTTGCCATGGTAAATTCTATATACCGATATACATATCTGAAGAGGTTAGCCACCTTTAAATATACTAGAAATCAATTTAACCCTGACAATCTCAAGATACCAAAAGAAATACATATTTCTTTTTCATGCATTATAACATTCCCAACATCCATGAACACTAGAACTTTTTCTTGTAGGAAGGTGATTACTGACGCTTTAGCATTTTACTTTTCTTCTTTGCAACTTTTCTAAGTTTACAGAATCCTTCAGTAACCAAGATTAGAACAGTATATGGTATTCCTAATGCAACCACATCAAATATTTCATAGCGGGAGGACCACAATAGTAGCAATTTAATTTTTCTCTCCTTTTTAAATGGTACCTTGCACAGAATTTTCCCCTATCATCTAATTCATCTGTGCTGCTTGGGCACAGGTTTACACATTTAAATTGAAAGCTATAGTTTTTATTCAATATACTAGAACAGTGATGGCGAACCTTTTAGACATCAAATGTCCAAACTGTGTGTGCTAGGTACGGACATGCACATGCACAGACATGCGTGCATAGAGACCCAAAGACCAGCTGGCTGGCAGGAGGCGGGGCTTCTCAACAACGGCAATGTGGCAAGAGGTAAGATCTTTTTCTTTCATGAGCTTCTGTTTCGTTTGCAAGAAAACAGAAGCTCACGAAAGAAATGCCATGGAGTTCTGACCTGGGGCAATGGCGCACGTGCCAGCAGAGAGGGTCTGCGTGCCACCTCTGGCACACATGCCATAGGTTCATCATCACGATACTAGAATATATAGCTTTCTCCTGACACAATAAATAAATTAATTCATTGTATATTGCTTAGATAATTCCACGGAAAAACAATTCCACAACTTTAGAACTATAGAACAATTCCACAACTATAGAAGTCATTCCCTCTCTTCATTAATTTTAATCATAATAAATATAAATAAATCATATTATTGGAAACAATTAAAATCTTACTGATTATTCAAAATTATCATGGCTTTTTATAATATACTTTAAAAAAATCAATACAGATTAATTCATGGATAAGCAGAACGTAATCATGCAACATCAGTTTAATTTTTCTCCTAGAATCTTTCCATCTTCCAATTAGAGTAAAAGTATTAATTTCTTCAGAATGGAATTTACAATTCCATGCAATAATTTAACCAAGTTATCTCAGCTTTTCTTCATTTTAGCAGTGTTAGCATTGTTTGTGGTGGAAGCAGAAGCAGGAAATAGATATGTTATTCCTGCCATTGTTGAACAGAAAGTCAGAAAACCTTGATAATCTATGGAACTCAACAAGAAATGTAACTTTATATTGCAGTTGTTAACTACTTTCTTCCCACCATGAGCTAATAAGTATAAGGAAAGAGAAGAACTTAAAGATAATGGAATTTTTCACTTCAGCAAACAGAAATAACTAAAATGTAATATTTCCCATGGATAAAACCTTTAAAATAGCCTTGCTGAAAAATCACAGGAGATAAGGGAAAAAATAAACCCTTTGTATACTGATCATGTTCCACAAATCTTTTCAGAACCAGTCTCGGCCAATCACTCTCTCTTAACTCTAGGAAGAAAGCAATGGCAAACTACTTCCAAAAATATTGCCAGGAAAACTGCTTAGATTTTTTCCAGGCAATCATCAGGATTCATGATAAACTAACTCAAAAGCATACATAAACAAAACTCCTTAAAAGGTAGAGCAGGATCATAAAAATAATAATGATGACATGGATTACTACAAATATAATTGCTAAGAGTTGACAACCACCTGGTTTCATATAATCAATCTAAGGCAGGGGTGTCAAACTCACAGCAGCATAACATGACGTATCAGGGCTTTTTTTCCCTTTGCTAAATCGGGCATGGACATGGCCTGCACATGATGTATCCAGCCCGTGGCCCACAAATTTGACAGCCCTGATCTAAGGACTCTAAGATATATAGAAAATGACATCCCATTGTTTCTGCCATCCAGGAAGACTTTTGAGGCGCTGAGCAGGTCCCACCCTTAAAAAGTGTCATATGAAGTGACACAGACAGTGTGTTTTCTCTGTCATGCCCTCTGAAATAGTTGCCCCAATACCCTGACCCACCTGCTATTTAAATGAACCTTGAAGATTTGGCTCTTTCATCAAGCACATGATTTACTATTGTTTGTCTTGGTGAGACGTTTTATTGATGAATTAGTTTTAGTCCACAAGTTTTCATCTTCTTTCAGTTTTTACCATACTGTATGTTGCTTAACTTGTCTGTGACCTAGAGTTGTAATGAAAATACTGAGTTGTACTTAAAAAATACTAGAAAAGATCATCAAGCTATTGGTTTGCAAACACTTAGAAAGGAACTAGTGATTATCAAAAGCCAGAACAGTTCATTAAACATTGATCAGACAAGACAAATCTTACTACTTTATTTTTGACAAAGTAATTAGATTACCAATGACAGGTGATGGATTTGATGTATCTAGACTTCAATAAGGCACCTGATAAATGGTTCTTCTATCAGATTGATTCACACTTCATTGAGTAATCATACTAAATACAGAATCCTTAATAAATCTACTGTATATGTACACAGAGAAAAGTACATGGTAGTCTACCTCAGGGTTCACAATGGACCAGATACTTTTTAACATTAATGACTTAGAAAAAATGATAAAAAAGATGCTTATTAAATTTACAGACAACTCAGAGCTTGCAAGAAAATTACTAACAGTTCACAAGACAGGTTCAAAATGATCTTTATACACTGGGACATTTTCAGTTTGGATACTGGATATTTTCTCAAAACAATGAAGTGAATGGAAAGTAGGATTCTACACTTACATACAAAAAATCATATAGGCTCAGCGGTAGTATTTGTGAAAAGAATCTCGGTAGCAATAGCACTTACTCGTATATACTGCTTCATAGTGCTTTACAGCCCTCTCTAAACTGTTTACAGAGTCAGCATATTGCCCCCAACAATCTGTGTCCTCATTTTACCCACCTCGGAAGGGTGAAAGGCTCAGTCAACCTTGAGCTAGTGAGATTTGAACTGCCAAATTGCAATCAGCCGGCAGTCAACAGAAGTAGGCTGCAGTACTGCATTCTAACCACGGTGCTGCCATAACTCATCTTGATCTCAATAGATCATAGATTAAGCTTGAGCAAAATGACATACTCTAGCTGCCAAAACTCTCTGTGCAATATTGGGCTCTATCAACAGAGTTACAATGTTGAGATCATAGTAAGTAATAGGTCTGCTCTATGCTGGTCAGATTACATCTAAAATACGATCTATCTACATATAAAATACTGGTTGTCTTAATACAAGCAAGATGCTAAGGAACTAGAAAGAATGCAGAGAAGAGTAACAAAGGTGATAAAAGACTAGATTAAATATATGAAGAACTGGGTATTCCAGTAAATAGAGCTGGGTATTAAACATACAAACTTCTAAAGGAAAGACAACTAAGGAGCCTTCTGATAGTCATTTTGAAATTCAGCTTGAAACAAGGAACAATTTTTTGACCACAAGAGCTATTCAGCAGTAGAACAATATGACTCTTGATGTCATACGTGCGTCATCACTTGAGGTTTTCAAAAAAAGATTGTACAGCCATATTTGCCCGAGGTAGTCTGAAGATACCTGCTCTAATGGGTTATAAGATTTCCAATATCTTCCAACCTATGTTTCAATAAAACACTATTGCAAATCATAAATACAATACTACAACATTATAGCACTATTGCCTCAATTGCTTGACCAAATTAGAATGTCTCTTATTTCACTACACCTTACTACTCAGTTTTCAACTATTTGTCTATCTTCTCCAAGACAGTGATATAACAATCTAAAGATCTTCTAAACAGTCTTTAGAAGGTCATAGAATTAAGAGCCATCCTTGCTCATACTCTGTTTCAAAGTAGTACTTATAGAGAATGCCTGCCTTCATGCCTCTTTCATGTCACCTTATGCAGTTAAGGCTCAGAACAGGCATGTTGTGCTTGTACAGACTAGGCAGCTAAAGTATCTGGGGCAGGCCACTTCAGAAGTTCCCAGCCTTACACCAGACTTTATAGGTGATAACCAGCACCTTAAACTGTGCATAAATAGCCAATGTTGCTCCTCTATTAAGATAGCTTATTGGTTATTGGGGGCGAATCACTGGCCCCACGGAAAGGGTGCGCAACTTGGGCGTCCTCCTGGACCCACGGCTGTCTTTAGAGGTTCATACGACAGCTGTGGCCAGGGGGGCTTTCTATCAGGTTCGCCTGATATACCAGTTGCGGCCCTTTCTAGATCGGGACTCCCTACGCACTCAGGCGCTCGTCACTTCTCGCCTGGACTATTGTAATGCTCTCTACATGGGGCTCCCCTTGGGGTGCACCCGGCGGCTCCAACTGGTGCAAAATGCAGCCCCGCGGGGGATTATGGGAGCGACAGGGCGCTCCCATGTGACACCTCTCCTGCGAGAGCTGCATTGGCTGCCAGTGGACTACCGGGTGCATTTCAAGGTGTTGGTAATCACCTTTAAAGCGCTCCATGGCTTAGGACCAGGGTACTTACGGGACCGCCTTCTGCCACCAATTGCCTCCCACCGGCCGGTTCGCTCCCACAGAAAGGGCCTCCTCAGGGTGCTGTCAGCCAGACAATGCCGGCTAGTGACCCCCAGGGGGAGAGCCTTCTCTGTGGCAGCTCCCACCCTCTGGAACGATCCTCCAGAGTTGAGAACGATCTCCGACCTCCGGACTTTTCATCGGGCCTTAAAAACATATTTTTTTCAGCTTGCCAGCTTAGCCTGATCCCTGCTAAATTTTTAGAATTTTTAGAGTTTGATATCTATTTTAAATCAATTTGTTTTAATTATCGGCTAAATTTATATTTGCTCTTTTTATAATATTTTAACTTTTGTGTACTTTGTTTTTATTTGGCTGTTCACCGCCCTGAGTCCACAAGGAGAAGGGCGGTATATAAGTCTAAATAAATAAATAAATAAATAGCTGCATGACAGTAATTATTTTATTATTTATTTGATTTGTTTGCCACCCATCTCACTACTTAATTAATTATATATAGTAATAATCATAATTTTGTGAAGCTTCTGTCTGAATAATTTTCTTAACATTTCAACTCATACATATATATAGTTTTAAAATTTTGAAGTTTTGATTAGGGAAAGTGAAAGATATTAAAGCTGGTGACAAACTATTTCAAACTAATTTCTGAGCATAGAATTTCAGAGGCCGAGGGAACACAGAACAAAGGACCACAGAAATAAGGAAAAGCATTTCCCAACAGAGAGAGGGAAGACAAGGAAAACATGTAAACCATCTTCCTTCTAAATTCTGCTAAAAATATAGAAAGAGAACTCATCAAGTGAAAGAATAGCAGCAATAGTAGCTGACTAGAATCATGACACTCATAAACAGAATAAATATGTTACATTGAAAATTATATCCCTCCAGCTATAAAAGCATTTCTTAAAAGCACTGCATCAACGTGATATTATAACTAAGCATAAAGTTTAATATAGTTAGAACATTATGAGATAGGAATATGGAATTCTAACTAGATCCTACATAAATGTTATTCCCTGTAAATTAACTTTATTACAATTATTTTTGAACAATTGCTAATTTATTCAGTAATGTTTTTATGCAGCTAATATCTTTCTACAAGTTCCACTCAGCAAAAGTTTAAGTCAGACCAAGAGGCCTTCATCTTGCAGCTACTCTAATGGAGGTTAATTATGAACGTCCTCTAATTTATTTATTTATTTTTATTTATTTGTCTCTTTAAGCCAGTCTTGACACCTGCTGATTTCCTGAACATGTCTCTGCACTTTTCTTGGCAAGATTTTTTTTCAGAAGTAGTTTGCCATTGCCTTCTTTCAATGAGTGGGGGATGGTCACTGGGCCAGGCTACCCAGTTGGCTTTGTATCTTTAAAATTGGAGAAAAAATTATGGTTTCCCAGTCTCTAGCCTGGTGCCTTAAACCACTACACTAAAGATCCTCTTTTTCCCTAATTAGATTCTTTAAAAGTTATTCCTGATTTAAGCTCTGAAAAATGCAGTTATTACACTAAAAATTAAAGTTCATGGAAAAGAAAGCTGAAATTGCCAAAACTTATTAAAAAAAACTAACTGGAAGTTGCACTCATTAATCATACTGTCTTGATCAAGGAAGATGCCCTTAAACTGACTGAAACTTTGTGTCTTCAGTGACCTAAACTTGAAGTTTCCTAGCCTTTCGTATTGCCTTCTTCTAATATGTCTCAAGTAACCAATCCAGTCTACTGTCCTGGTATTCCCTGGTAGTCCCATCAGAAAGGGACTAATTTGTCCTATCCCTTCCAATCTTAGACAAGGACAACTACAATCACAGTGTCCTGGATCAGATGTAAATTTGCAAGTATAAAATGTTAAATTTAGTGTTAATTTTTTTATTATGACTACATATAATTGTTTATTTTGACAACTTCTTGTTCTCAGAACAACCCAGCACCATTTATAAGAGAATGAAACTGTCTTAAATGAAACCATCACAACAAAACTAATAAGGTTATGAACAATAAAATTCAAATTAAAATAAATTTGATTTAAAAACCAAGCAAAATAATAAACAATTGGAAGCACAGTCTGCTGAAGTTCACACAGGACATAACTGGAGCACTGTGTTGTGGAGACCCCACTCCCACCCATTACACAATAAACTAAACCACTAGCTTAGTTGATCAGAAATATAGGTGAAGACATGGGAGACTTACTCAGAAACAAACTCTTGAATTGTTTAGGGTTTAAAATTTAATGTTAACCCTCAGTTCACAGTTCACAGAAGGCTTTTTGATCTGGCAGAAGCTTCTATAAGTAGAAGAGACTAAGACTTTGTCTATCTTTCCTTTCTGAGTTCAACTCTTCTCCAAATGCATTTCAATGGCTTGGAAGACTCTTTCAGCAATTTTAAAAATGATAACAAAAGCACATAGGGCAAAAACTAGTTCTTTACCTCTTATGGTCACAGAAATACACAATGAAGCAAAGCATGCTAATGTAATAATAAATAAAACATAATAAAGCCATACAACAGGATTTCCTTCAGTAAGAATTCTTTATAAAATAGACAAGATAAATGATAATTAAATATCTCAATATTTTATAATATTAAAGACTGATTATCTTTTATTTAAAATATTAATTTAAAAGATTAAAATATTTAATCATGTCCTTTTTTCATTTATATATAGTCATACTTGCCCCCAAGCTGTTATTTGTCCATCTGAACATTTTCGCTAGCAGACCTGTAGATTAGGGGGTAAGGGATGGAAGAGAAAGAATCAAAA
Organism: Masticophis lateralis; assembly: GCA_030761175.1. Classification (NCBI taxonomy): domain Eukaryota; kingdom Metazoa; phylum Chordata; class Lepidosauria; order Squamata; family Colubridae; genus Masticophis; species Masticophis lateralis. The sequence continues at coordinate 294,522,054 of JAUDYJ010000001.1, forward strand.
TGACAGCATGGGAGAGGGCCAATGCAGCATTTTCACTCTGAATTCTATTGGGAAAAGCCTGTTTTAAATAAAAACAGAAGTATTTCTTATATTATTGATTCCTTGGATATAAAGTATGATATAAGTAATAATACCTCTGAAAACAAGTACAAAATGTAATATTATATTTCATAGGACAAGTTTCTACTTGATTCAACTAATTATTAAGTGAATATTGTATTAGTTTTATTGTGATTAAAAGAGATGATTATTTCTTGGTACTACTGTATCTGAATAACTGAAACTCTACAATAATGAATCATTACTTTCAGAAATGGTATTTTAACCTGCCCATGTACCAGTCTTAACCTTGACTACATTGTAGTTGTTTATGCAAGATTACCATCCAAAACAAGAACTTTAGTCCCTTGCTTATATCTAAGGCAACTGATATTATGTGATGTCATTCCAGGTACTTCTACACCAATGGCTGCTATTATATCACATTTTGCTTGTACAAAAGTTACAGCAGAGAGAATACAGAAGAGAATATAATCGCAGCTTTCAGAAATAATCGAAACCTTCAATTTTGAAACTTAAAACATTTATTGAATTGCATAAAGCAGCAAATATAAAGTCTTTTCATACTACATTTAGTATTTTTAAAATTTATCATTTCATATCACTTTTACATTCAATATAACAGTGAAATTTGCATTCATTTTTAGTTGGAATTACATGCTAAAACTGCTATTATTCAACATGTAGACATAAATATAATTATCCAAAATATTGTTTTTTCTCTTTTTGCATTAATTGTAAAAAGAATGCATATGCTACTATTAAAGATAAGTTTAACTCCAGACCTGGTAAACTCTAATAAGCTCTACTGTTTTCTAATTTGTTTGTTAATAACAAACTTGCAAAAGCTAGTAATATCAATATATGGAACTACTGCCTCAAAATATATTATCTAGACATATGTTGATATTTGTGGGATATTTTCTCTTGGTTGTATTTTTTCGTTTGTTTTGTTTTGGGGGATTAATTTGACCATCCAGAGTCACTTTTTCCGAGTTGTGTGGCTATATAAATTCTTTAAATAAATAAATAATGATAAAATGAATAAAGCTATGCTTAAGGTTAAACTGACAGTATCTCCTTAGCAGCTACAGGTTATCAAGTTTCAGGACATATAAACCACAAGCCAAAGAAAAGAAATAAAAAATGTCCATACGTCCATATCTTAAAATATTATCTATTAATTATGATAGAATGATGTATCCATGTTGACCGAAGAGGCAATATGTAATGTAGCACAAAATAAATGTCAGGGACCATATAAAATTGAACAGAAAAAAAAAATGATGACATCATTACTAAATGTTTTAAACTATAGAATGCCAGTTTATATATGTGTGTGCTTTCAAGTCAGTCTTCATTCTGAAGAGCTACATGGAAAGTGGCTTGCCATTGTTTCCTTCTCACAGCTAAGAGGGAGTGACTGGCATCAAATCACCCAGTAGTTTTCATGCCTAAAGCAGGACTGGAACTCACAACCTACCATTTTCTAGCTAGTCTATTTAATCACTGCACCAAAGTGGTTCTCATGTAAGATTTTATCAATATTAAATAAATCTAGCATTCTTAAGAATACTAGATTTAGTACTAGAACACTAAAATAAATTAGTTTCTTAGCAATATTGTTCAGTAAGTGTGATTTATACAATAAGATGTGATTTGAAATTGGCAACATACAAAGTACCTTAAGGAAAGTTGCACTTGCCAGGCTAGCATATTTGGCCCAAACAAAATAAAATATGTAGCTGAGTCATAACTCCTATAATGCAAAGTTTTAAATATCTCTGAAGTTTGGCAATTATTTAAATATTTAGTAGTACTGAAAAAAAGTATGATAAAGTCAGAAACACGCAATTTTAAATTTCAACTGCCTGAATTGTTAAAATTAACCGGAAAGCTTACAATTATGCTATTAAAAATTGTGTTAAAACTTAATATTGACAAATACTTTTACACTGGATGTATATTTTTTTTCAAAATAGCATTCAATATATAAAACAGTTTTGGTCAGATTCAGGCAACAAAATAATTTTAGGAGAAATAAATATGTATGTACTATTTAACGTACCAAATTAAATCCCATGTAATAAGTAAATATAAAAATATATCACTAATTGTGAAGTCAAAATTATATAAATCAAAATCTATATAAAGAATACATTTCTATGTAAAGATATGTATTCTACACTGCATTCAATACTGACTCTAATCTGGCATTTGCCACAGACGCTTCTTCTAAATAGTTCTTACTGATTTCAACGCAATTTCTTTCAACAAAAGAATGTTCAAAATACTTATCCAAATGTACAAACACATCTTGCAAATTACAACTATGTCTAAAAATCAAAAAAAAAAAAATCAAACATTTGTCCTTATCACAGTCAAAAGCGAAAATAAATGATCAGCCATTTTAAAACTGTTTTTAAAACAAGTGCATGACAACAGCACTTCAAATCTGTAGTATGTATTGCCTTTTATGCTATGACACTGCAGCCTCTAAGGGTCAGATTAATTAAGATCAACAGCAGCTGCAGTGCAACGTGAGAAGTGCACTGCCATAATTCCCACCAGTCTAGCCCAATTACCTGCAGCATTCCAACACAGGACAACTGACAACCTTCAAGTCTACCAAGTCATTCATTCCCACCAGATTGGTGATACATAAAAGCAAACTAAATTCTTTCTCAGAATGATTACTCCACCTACACCTGCTGCAAAGTACAAACATTATCAAGTTTCTACAGATGTTGTTTAAACTGGAACTATGGCTAAAGGTGATTATTACATAAAGCCTCCATTTAAATCTCAACTTCACAATAATTTGTGCTTTCCAACTATGCTGTCTGACATACAAAAACAATTAAATAATACATTATTTTCTTTCCAACCATGTTAAGAACTAGTTCTTATTGGTAGAAAAAAAAACTGAAATAGAATGATTTTTTTAAAAAAATTAAATAATTGTTTGATTTGGGAAATCAGAGAGAAAGTTAAAAGAGAAATGTTCTCCATTCACTTCAAAATAATTTTGTTTGGTAAAACACATAGATTACAATGAAAATTTTGAATGACAACATTATATGACTTTTATTTAAACGAACATTTACCAAATTATATTTGAAGTAAGTAAAAGTCTATTTACGTCAAGAGAAATACCACTTGGTATTTCTACTTTGGACATAACTTTTTTTTAAAAAAAGAAATAGGATATCAGTTTTAAGTATTGATTGAAATAACTTAAAATGCTAGTACACTGAGCTTTTACATTCATTTCATCACTAGCATAGAACGTGAATAAAAAAAGAAAGATTGAACATAGTAAAGATTTACCCTAAACTGGATATCTTCCTTTTTAACAAAAATAAAAACTGCTACATGTTTTTCAACAAGAGAATACATATATTAATCATGTAATTATCTATTGCTACATCTAACAACTGTGTTAAAATAGAAATTTAATAAATTGATAAATATTAATATTTCAAAACCTAGCTGAAGTATGTATCTTCTTTCACAGTTTTGTCATTCTCAAAATTCAGTAACTCAATACTGATATGTAACATCTGCAAAACAGAGAAGCAACTTTGAGAAATTTCTCAACTATACTCATTGATAATCTAATCCCAAAACACATTCCATTAGAAATCACTTCCAAATGTTTAGTTTCATATAAATACACTAAGCTTCTTTGACATAACTTGGCAGAATACATCATACTCAGAATATAGCAGCATTTTCATTTAAGAATCTTGCTTCAGGAATTCATAGAGATTGATAGCTTAATTGACTTGAAAAGAGAGCAAGAATTAACAGTTCACAAGGTGATACTTTAATCTTTATAGCACTGTTTATATATAAGGCTAAAATCCTGTGCACATTTTACTAGAAGACAGTTTTAAGTTGTAGTCATAAATAGTTATCAGACTCTTCTGCGGTCAGGATTCACTCTAAATATAAATAACAGACTTTTTTTAAAAAAATGTATATTTTTACAAGCGCACAATTCAACTTAGCACTGAAAGAATCTAGCTATTCTCTATCAACAGTAAATGCAATCAGCAAGTCCAAAACTCTAACTCTGTTAAGCGTTAACAGTTATAAATATGTGGTAAATGGTAAAAATCCATTGGGTAAAAAAAAGCCAACAAACAGAAATATTCTATACACACAAAAAGTAAATCAAGCTGCCCCCACAACATATATAAACAACATTAATATAAAACAAATAGAACTATTATTAGAAACAATCCTTTCATTTTTCTTAAAACAGAAAGTTAAAAAAATGTACAGCTGAGAATTATACCTTTGAATAGCTTGTATTCGATGACTGGACACACAGATGTAAAAAGAAAATCATTTTGCAGATCACAAGGCCCATAGTGATCCAATTTGAATATTCAGCAGAACTATTTCTTTATGAATCAGTTCTCAAGAAGGTTGTCAACATCAATACAATTGTAATAATGTTCTTTTATTTAAGCAACATCTTGAGATAAAGAGACGAAAGGCAGGGCAAATGCTAAAACTTAAAAGACATATAATCTCGTTGTTCCATTATGCAAAATGACATCTTCACTGGAACACATCTTCAAGCATCAGACTGCCAAGTTATACAATCTCTTCATGCATTAGTTTTAAGTTTCAACTTCAATCTTAATTATGCATTTAATAAACACTTTAAAAATAAAATCATGAAAAATGATTTGATACCATTTTAGATTTAACCTCTATTATTTTCTAATTTCCTTAACATCTTTTATTTTTGTGTTGCACAACACTTTTAAAAAGGTCTTCTCTCTGATTAGCTTGAGATTATGAACCCCAGACATATACTGACATATAGTTGGCTATGTATGTGAGCATGCATTTGCATGTATTTAAGATGAAACAGAGAACAAGATTACATCCGCACTTTGATTTATTGTTCGACATTATTTACTAAATTTTCTTAAAACCCTCTCATTCCACACTGGATTAGGATGAGATACTAAAATCAAGCAATTTAAAATATTCCTTACAAAGTATAACATATCAACTCACCCTCTCCCATAACTAGTATTTTAACTAGAACAGGGTCATACATATTGTTGTCATATGCACAAGTACATATATAACAGTTTTCAGAAGAAATACTTATTGCATTTTACAAAAATGAATTTCAGGAAATAAAGCTATTGATTTTTCACACAGAATGCAAGAAAATATCAAACCAATTTACAGTTTATCAAGAAAAATGACCAATATTCAATCATGTCATTTCTTGAAAATCTTCATTTGGAAACAATTTGCAAGTAGGAAACATTCATTAACAATTTATTTAGTTATATGCATGAATAATGGTAATCATTTCTGAATATCTGGCCAGTTTCATTTAAACTCTGAATGAAAATTTTATAATGAGAAAATATAGTAAGTTTTAAATACTTACGTTAAGTTTTTAACACGAATTTTAAATTGTTTTTTTTAAAAAAACAGTTTTCAGTACTAATTACAAGCATTATTTAAAGACTTTTTATTTACTGTGATCAGTAACTATTTATCACATGTAGTATATAATAGTACATATAGTACTATATGTACTTGGTACATATCATACACATATAGTACATAATACAAACATATATTATGGATTACATAATTTTATTGCACAATATGCCCCCAATATGCACATAAAAATGCTTAAATATTTCAGCATCCACTATGAAACTAAGTATCAGCCATTTGTAGCACTAATAATCATAGTAAAAGTAGTTCACAGTATGAAATTACTAACACATTAACTGAAATTTTATGATTATAAATATGAATATCCATTTTAATTTAAGAGTAGCGTAATATTAGCATAGTTCAATTTAAAATTTAGTTTGAAATAAAGCCAAATGTTGTCAACCTAAAAAATGTTAAAGTTGATTAAGATTTTTCAGGCTTATGGTTACAAGGAAAACAATTTCTAGCTCAAGTAATAACTAAGTGCCTCACGTATGTCCATCTCTTCAGGTAAGAATCTAATTCATGTATACCAAATTTATGAAAGCTATCCTATAGTGTAACTTCAGTCATACAGCAACATCTACACCTGTTACAGATTACAAAAGCTAACTCCATGCTATCATTTCCTTCAAAGGGAATGTGTTTACGTCACACAGGAACACAATGTGGTAAACCTCTCACCATCCCTTTTGTATTTTTTTAAACATAGGCAAAGCTTCTATTTTCAGCTGAAGCTTTAGTAAAGTGCCTGCCTAAGCATCCAGGAGTCAATTCAATTAAACATTTAATGATTATTTAAATTAGGAGGGAAATTCTTGTAAAGAAGCAGACAGAAGTAATCTTGCTTCGCAGTATATACTTAAGCTGAATATAATTTCAAATTTGCACTGTCAGTCATAGCATCTCTTCCGTCACTCCATCATCTCTAATCTTCTTTATGGATCATACAGATATATAATTTATATTTAAACTATTGTGTCCAAATCTAATTTAGCAGCTCGGTTATTATCTCAGAACTGTTATTTTCAGTATTATTATCTATACATTATGTCAACCATATATTGTCGTCCATGCTTACCAAAAATTATATAAACTGTATCATCAAATTTTAAAACATTTCACGAGTGGAATTTCACCTACACATATCTGTTTATAAAATCACAAATACTTAAGCACAACATCTGTATCCAAACATAATGTAAACTTCAAAATGCAAGATAGCAAAAAATGAAATATTCCTGATGCTTCTTTCAATTACCTTCACAACTGCCTTTTAAACTCATTTTAAAGCCCAGACATATCTCTGAAAACAATCAGCAAATGCAAAGCAGCTTTCCTTTCACTACAAGAAAAAAGGCCATCTCAATGGAAAGCTACCACTGTTAGAATTACAAAATCAATGCACTATCGGGACTATAGCTATTACTGCTATAAACATTAAGAACTTGTTTTAATTTATATTAGATAATCAGTATCTATGCAGGAATTCAGAAATCTTTAAAAAATATTATGTATATGATACCACTGTACATTATTCACCATGTTGTGAATAATATGCAATGTGCTAATGCTTATGCCCACAGTAAAACTACATCTATCTCTTTTTCTCATTATTGTTGATTATTTCATAATAGGTTTCTATTAACTATCACAACTAAAATAACCACATACCAAGGAAATATCTGAAGAGCACCACTTCCTCTTTTATTTTGACTAATATAAGTGAACAAAGAAATGAAATAGAACCAAAGTATATAGCAAATTTAAGGTAAATGGCCTATTCTACAAGGAGCACCCAAGTTTGGTTTAAACATATGGCTTTGATCATAATATTTGACATTTTCTTGAACAAAATACTAAAGGTAAAATCTAATTTTTAAAATATTTATTGGAACAACACAGTTGGTACTAGATAATAAGCTGATTTTTTAAAAAACAATAACCAAAATCAGTATTTGTTCAGAATTACATTTGATAATTCACTAATGGTAGTGATATGATTCTTTTTAATTATTCAAGAAAAGAACTATGGTTTACACCTACCTGGGTAAAAGTCTTTGGATTTAGAAAGCTTGATGGTAGCCCCAGTCTCTTTCTGCAGCTGAACAATTGTCTGTCCTCCCTTACCAATTATAGATCCAGCCGCATAACTAGGTATGAGGACCTTTAGAAAATATTGGCCGTCCTCTGGAAAAAAGAGACAAAAGGTTAATATATGTTCGAAAACATTTTCTCTCAGACCTATAAAAAATACCTTTATCTTACAAATATTAATACACCGTTCTTTTGTACAGACTGCAGTTGTTTAGCCAATATTAAATTAATATCTGTTCTTAAATTTGTGGTGCTATGGGATACAATGACCTAATTCAAGATATAATTCTAGGCATAAAACTGTTTCTGTATGGCTCTATTTAACTTGATACAGTAACATGAGCCAAAGTGTATTACACACATACACACACACACACACACACATGTACAACACACAAACATGTACACACACACACACACCCCTAGGGGCAAAGAAAATGATCAAGAAAGATCAAAGTCCTTAAAATGGTACAATCAAATTAAAGAAATAAAATTGTTAGAATTAAAGGCTATGTATTGTTGCCCTATGGTCTTCAAAGAATACACTGTTTTTTGTTAAATAACCCGGAATCAGAAGCATTACTCAAAGTTATCCTGAAGAAAACTCAAAATAATGTGGTTATGATAATTTGCCTAAGTAATCCTGATGTATTTCTTCAACATTTCTTGGTAGCAATGATCTCTTAAGCTCATTAAAGGACATTAAGAAGAAATTTTCTCAGTTAAAAGGAAGCTAAAACCCTGCATGCATTTAAAAAGTGACTGTTAATGTAAATACTTTCAAAGTAAGAGTTTAAAAAGTCCCAAAATAGTTAAGAATAATCAGTACTATGAATAAAACAACTTTTCCTTTATAACTGAACAATTGTACTGCTTCCTTCACAGGTCTTACACCATCAATTCTATGGACTAGGAAGAAAAAAAAACCCCTGCTCTGACAGGATTGCATGTAAAACCAACACACATTTTAAGACCCTTCTTTATTAAACAGCCCAACTTTGTTTTTTTGTTTTTATATATTAAATGCATCTTAGAAGTTTGCTTTCATCAAGGAGCCACCTAAGAGCAGCCTCACTTTCTCTCAGAGTCAACGTCCCAGTTGATACAGGTGCATCCCCCCCAAAACATTATACAAACGTTTAAAATACATCAGCTATCTACTACTGCTGTTTCTTAACGCTGGATGAATAAATTCACCTCTGCCTCGGTGCATTGTTATGAAGACTCCAGTACAAATGAATAGAGGAGATGCTGGTCCCGTTATAACTCATCTCATCCAGGAAGAGCAGGATGTTAACTAACAAGTCACCGCACCAAGACAGACAACTCCCGCCCTCCCTCCTCAAACCTCTCTCTGACACACACACGCGCGCTTACACACACCCCATCACAGTGACCCAGCCCCAGGAAGCACAAATCTGTGCAACATTTTCCACCGAAAAGGAAAGTGGTGCCAGGAAATAAGACAAGTTTTGCTGCCGCCGCCGCCGTTTAATCTACCTGGCGACTCACAAAAGGGGGAAGAGGGAACCGGGGGTGAAAGTGCCTTTTTTCCAGCCGCCATTTATTCGTTTAGTTCTTCCAACTGTTAACCACGCGTGCAAGAGGGTCGGTGCAAGACGACTTCTGAGCTCCTTCGCCCAGAGGGTCAAGGCTGAAAAGCGCCCCCCCCCACACACACCACTCCGCCCCGCCACTACGAATATGTGAAATTAAAATAAAACAGGGCTGCTAGATGCTTGAAAGGCGACGCCATTTTGATGAATGATAACATTTGAGAAATAAGGAATGTTTGGGGAAGGAAAAGAGGGAGAGGCGAGGCGAGGAGGCAGGTAGGAAAGGGAAAGGTGGGTGGGGAATTGGGTAGTGGCAGGAGGAGGAGGAGGAGGGGGAAATACCCACCGCCCGTGTTGGTCCTTTTGGTGCTGCCGGCTTCAGGGGGAGCTTCAAGTGGTCTTTTCCGAGAGTCCGGCGGGTCCAGGTCTATGGGTACCCCAGGATGGGTCCCGTTCTGCTGGATGGGAGCTGCCGCCATCATGTTTGCTGCCGCCGCCGCTGCTAGAAGGATAACTGGCTTCTCCCTTCGGGGTGGGGGGAGCAGGGAGGGGGAGGAGGAGGAGGAGGAAGGGGCTCGTCCCGCTTCTTTCGCTTTTCTTCCGTCCTCTGAAATTTCAGGCTAATCTGCGAGATCGGTCTGCTCCCCCCCCCCACCAAAAAAAAGATGCTTTCTTGGAGTGGGGGGCAGGCGCTTGTTTGTCTGGCACCGGTGAAACGGGCTGGGGGGGGATAGAAAAGGGAGAGGAGGAGAGGGGGGGGAAGCAGGCTGGACGGCTGGCTGAAGGAGCAGCTGCAGTGCAGTGCCAGCAAAAGCTGAGGTTAAAAAAAAATTAAAAAGGGGGGAAGTGGGGTGGGAGGGGGAAGCGGAGACAAAATAAGGGGAGAAAGAGAGGTAAGGGAGGCGGGGGAGAAAGTGAGGCGGAGGAAAGGAGAGGGGAAGCGAGAGGAAGAAAGAAAGGAGGGGAGAGCGAGGCGGGGAGGGGAGGAGGGGGAGAGCGAGGAGGTTGTGGCGGGGGGGGGGTGAAACTGGATTCAGGGAATGTGACTCTGTGGCCCCTCCAGAATCCCCTCCCCGCCTTTTCTCTCCCGGCGCTAGTCGGGCGCTTGCAGCTGGCGAGGAGAAGCGGCTGCCGGAACCGAGAAGGGCTGTTACTGCTTTCGCGTTCTCACGCTCTCCCAGTTGAAGAGTCTCAGGCGCGCTGTCGGGCTAGACTCTGTCAGGAGTTGCTCTCTGAGAGTCTCTCTCCCTCCCCCCCCCCTCCCCCCGTTTTCCCGGCCGCACTTTCTCCTCTTTCTCTGTCTCTCTCTCTCTCTCCTTCCAGCACACACTTACGCGCAAAAAAAAACTCGTGTTCCCGCGACTCGGGTTGTAAGGGAAGGGGGCTCGCCCTAGCTTTCTCTTGCGGACACACTTTCCGAGCCCAAACACTCCAACGGGGAAGGGAGGGCAGTGAGGTATGTATTTATTTATGTATTTAAAGTGTGTGTGTGTGTGAGAGAGAGAGAGAGAGAGAGAAAGAGAGAGGGGTGTGTGTGTGTGTGTATACACAATATACGTGTGCAGGCCTTCCAGAGAACGGGAGAGCTGAACCCAATCGAGGGAAAGAACTTAAGGCTTGGGTTGGAAGGTTAAGCCAAAAAAGAAAGAGGAAGGGTGCCTGATGGGTGCAGTTGAATCCTGCCCCTGATTGTGCTAAAATGAGACCATTCAGGAATAAATAAAAACAGCCGATTTCCAGTTCTGGCTGCCCCACCTTAAGAAGACGGCAGAACTGTGTTGGGCCAAAATAGTTGATCGTGTACTTTCTGTGATGGAGTAGGATGGTAGGAAGGAGGCATCAGATTTTCAACGTTGTTTCATTTCCTTCTCTCCATATGAATAGGAGCTGGGTTAGATGAGCCTTGTCCTTTCCCCAGTATTGTGCAAAAAGCAGGAAAACAAACAGAAGAATAGAGTTACTCTTCAAAGCTGTTTCCTCTTATTTTCTACACACTTCCTCTGGAGCCTGACTTTCCAGCAAGCATCTTACAAAGAGAGGTGTGTCAACAGGTAGAAGATTTGCACATGCCCATATGACTGAAGACTGCTCCTCCTTTGGTATTCCATTCTGAGAGGAATAAAGGGCAGTGGAATAGGAATGGCTTCTTTTGATCTCCCCTGCACACCAAAATACCAACATTTTCAAGTGGTGATTACAAAGAGCAATTACTACACTTCAGATTGTTTATATGCATTTTCAGTCCGGTATCTACTTGGTTCCTTGTTTTCTGGTTGGACAATACACAATAAGAGCTGGTTAAATCACACTTAGAGCTACAATAGCATTTTACCAAAATAACTACTAGATAGGAAATAAAAAAAGTAAGTTGTTTCTTTGCCGTCACTGCTGCTATCTAGTGGCTATATGGTTTTTTGAAGCCCAGATATATTATCACTGATTCATCTGCTTTCGATGCTTATTGAAAACCTTCCAGATGGCTGATCATGCTAAGAGATACCTTATGGATATCAGGTTAGAAAAAGACAGTGTATTACTTTTTATTACTCTTTCCATGAGATTCCTCCCATGTTTCCTTGTTCATAATTTTTCTCTCTTTCCTCTTTCTCTAGGACTTTACAATAAAAAAAATACACTTGCTCAGTTCAATCCCTGCTGACAGAGTCTCCATGACTAGTGTGTTTTGTATAAATTGCTATCCCTAACTTTCTGATATATCTTTACTCATCCTATTACCATTTAGAGAAATTGATGAAGTTTGGACCAGTCCCCCTTTGCTGTTCACAGAAAGAAGATGACATGGCAGAAATGATTGCTTGGGCTCTTTGGGGGGAAAGTTTCACAGGGCCAAATAAAGCAAGGATGAGATACAAAAAGACTGTATTGTCTTGTGTACATGTTCTCTCTGGGCAGTTTGTTTCTAATTCATTTTTTTTCATCCTATCACCTGAAAGGTTTTCCAGGCTTTTTCTCCTTTACACTATATAAAAAGAATGCAAGTAAGTTTTTTAAAAAATAGTTCTTTTTTGGATAATTCATCACTCCCTATTCTTAAAAAAGTGTCTTCAAGAACGAAAGGATGGGTAAGCAACTGCAGGACAGACTGTTCTTTGCTATCTCAACTCTTGATTTCACGAGTGACCTTTGGTGAGCTATAGCTGCCCTGTGGTATCCTACTGTGTGAGGAAGGGATAAGCATTACAGAACATGGTTCATAATGAGAACAGTTCAGGCAGCATAGCTGTAACTAAACATGAATTCTAATACTACAGAAATACTATATCTGACATTGGTTGTTACTACTTTTTTGTATATCAATATTGAATTGTTAATCCTGAAAAAGGAGTAATTAAAAGTAATTTAAATAAAAAGGAAAAGTGGCTAGAAACATTTATCTATATTTTCCAGCGGTGACACTGAAAAATATTAACTACATACAATGGTAATAAATGTATCGGGTTTCCTACTTATTTGAAGCATTTTATTACCCACACTTGAAAAAGTAAATCCCAGAATGGTACATAAAGATAGATAAAGCAGAATTTGTCCGATGTGCATAACCTATATCCATCTATAGGTCCCAGGGCATTAAAAACAAATTTCAGAGAGATGTCTGCTGGATAAAAAGTTCTGTTGGGCCCCAGAATTAATCTCAATATGCAAAGATGGCTAATGCTATTCCTTTTTTTCCCCCATCCTGTTACAGTCATGAAATTTTCTTTGTCCATGTCACCTTCTCAGAATGATAGATTCTCTGGTTATTATTTGAAAGTAAATTCTAATTTACACATTTCCTACCAGTTAAACAATTAAAATCATGTTTACTCAAAACTATATTTAAAGTATAGAATTATATTTTAATGTGTCACAATTTAGATAAGGACAGAGACGTGTTCATTCTACAATGTTCTCATATTTTCAGATGGTTTGCTCTAAATCACAACATAGGAAAAGTAAGATTTCATCTGTATAGCAAGACTTGCTAGTTTTCAGTAGTGAAAACTAATAGCTCGAGAACTGAATTCCCACTGTGGTGGGTTTGTTTCCCCATTGTTTGCAACTGATGCTGTTGTTTTCCACACAAATTTAGGTACTGCAATCCATGTTCTAGATTACATGTATCCAAAACTATCACTAAAAGTTTGCATCTTTAAACCAAGATAATTGGAAAGTACAAACCTCATAATTTTACATATGACAAAAAAGTGGTCAAGCGCTCATCCTCAACAGTTCTAAAACCACTATCATATCAGCTCATATATTCAGAACTAAATGCACAATATGTATTATACGTTATGATGGTATAAATGTCGTAAACTGGAAACCAAAAATAAAGTGCAACTGACTATTAAATATCTTCTGTCATATTTTACCATTATGAAGATGTCATTCAAATTTTCCTCAAGTGAACATAGTGCCAAACAGGTTTATAATGGTCATTGGAATACGTTCCAGTTTTCTCATTCTTCTCATAAGAAATGTGGGCTGTGCTTTTAAATCAATATTTATTGTAAGAATAGTGCATCCAATTCCCATCCTTTATTTGTGTAGCACGTAAACTATTTGTTTATATGGCATTATATATGTTTAGTATTTAAACATGCTTTTACATAATGACAAATCATATAAATTAAGTATACTATTGCATTTGATTTAATATCAACTTCTTTCCCAATATTGTGCTGAGATGTCATCTTAAAAAGTGCTTTGGAATAGTTTCATCTTTGGAGAAGAGGTTTTTACTCTTGAAAGCAGTTTAAACAATGTTTATTTATCTTATAATTTTATATAACACCTTTGCTTTACAAACATATAAATAAGATCATGAACGGTCAAAAAATAACCAAAACGAAAAACCAGTTTACAAAAAGCTATAATCTGTAAATGTGTAGCCCCAGAGATCACACAAACAATCACATTTCTTCCAAATTATAAGATGACATAATTCATGCATTATCCTATGCTGACAAGATGACATAATTCATACATTATACTCTTAGCTTGATTCACTCAAAATGCTAAGGCATAAACCAGAGTATATAAGCCTCAATGGTGGAGTTCACAAATACAATAAGCCTAAACCATTCATTCTGTGAAATAAATAAACCAAAGGAACTTTTTTTGCAACTTTTGCTAAATGTAGCTGTTCCAATGACTGCTTCATACACAATTTTCTTTCAGAACAAAATTTTTAGTAGAAAAATGTGTAAAGTGTTGCCCAAATGTTTGTCACACAGTTACTGTTTTGAGCATTCACAGAACAATAAAAAATTGCACTAAAACTGGAAAAAAAAGCACAGAATAGTGGCAGTCTACATCACGAAATCATTCCACAGTGGTCCAACAACTGAGCCTGTGGCCTCTAGCCTCCAACAGCCATGTGATATAAGATTAATTGCCTAAAAATTCAAGCTAGAAATATGGTACAATGTACAATAGGGCTGTTAAAATAGATCACTTAGATAGCTAGTGTCATTTTGAACCCTATCCATTGAATATTTTTAACCCAGGCCTTTATGATTAAATAAAGACAAGCTGATTTTGCAAAACTAAAGCATGAGCCTTTTAACAGCCGTTAACTAGTAAGGTCTCATGGATTTTAACATTATTTAGCTTGTTTTTTTATATATATGATTTGCCTGCAGTCATTATCACTTTAAACAAAAAGGTGATCTATAAATATTTCAATTAATGAGCATAGACCTCACTGTAAACCTGCTTCATTGAACATGGTGATGTTTAGTAATAATTAAGTAAACTATGGACTAAATGTTTAGTCAAGTTTTTAAATCAACTAAATTAAATTATCTTTCCCAAATTTAAAGTAAATTTCCAATTTTAAACTTAATAGTCAAATTATTCCACACATAAATGATTACTATTTATTAACATCTGTTACATAATTTGGTGAGAGTTGTACTTCGGTTCGCACCTCAAAGTATATTGTCTTTTCATTCAAATGTATCAAACTAGCCATCGTAATTTGTACAAACTATGGGTAATAAGCTATATGTGAATTTAAACTACACCTTGGAGATAGCCATATATAATATTATTGCCTCATAGCGAAAATGGAAAGGGTATAGTGGGATGGAAATCATAGGATTTATGTTGTCAAGTCTGATGTTTGCAACACATCATGTGTTCTATGTTATTGTACAAATACCTAGATATATGACTGAATCCTCCTGTCCTGCAAGACACTGAAAATCTGGGTCTTTCGTCAGGAAAGCTAGGACAGGGTGGGCATCCACTCTCAGAGATGGTTATATTTATCTTGAAGTTTTTCTTCACTTGCCATGTTCATCATTTTATTAGGGGTTTTTTTATGTAATGTTCTTTAATTCTTGTTATGATTCTCCAAATCACTGACAAATGGCAATCCTAGAAATTAACTTTATGAATAAATTAAAAATAAATTATGATTGCAAGGCCTCTTTTGCAAATTCAGTTACGGCAGGCCCCAGACCTTTTAATTTTCAATAATTGTCAAGTCTGGTTTATTCAGCAAATTATGATTAATAAATTATAATTTAAATCAATGTATGAATCCAGCATAATTATAGCAATACAGGACATGATTATAGTGATTCTATTTTGATTCCTATCTTCCATAATTGTTATTAATTTACCTAAAATTTTAATATTTGGTAATAATGAATTCCGTAAAAGTGAACCGATACTTTGTGAATTAGTGGTAATTAAAAAACCCATAAAAACAGCTAATTTCACTGGAAAACCATGTCTAATATTGTGAAAATAAATGCTTTTTGTCTTTTCCTACCTTCACTGCAATGGGAGGTATAAAAATTTCTATATTTATTTACTTCTGCTTATTTTTTATAGAAAATTTCATCAACTACCTTAGCATTTCACTACACTTCTTTGCACTTTCTATCGATCTCCAATATCTATAGAGGAATTATTTGCATAGATCCATATAATCCTTTATAACGTCTTATCCTCCTTTGTTCTCTGACTCTTTAAACAATTCCTAACACCGAATTTAATGTTTTACTACTGCAGCAAAATGAATTGACATTTTTATTGTGCTTTTAAGTGCTTTTTTTCAATATTCTTTTTTCTATTACAGCTAATTTAGAATCCAAGAATCAGAATATGTTTATTACTTTATCTATGGGCAATATAAATAAAACAAACTATCAAATGTAAAAAGAACTTATGAAATATACAAATCAATTATTTAGTGATAAAAACAAGTAATATGCAATTATTTTGTAGGAATAAAATTCTAATTAGTAAATTATCAGTAATACATGTAAATTCAGCACATGAAATACATTTACTAATGTTGGCTGATAACATTTACAAATTACAAAAACTTCCAATAATTACATAGTTACAGTGGGGTGCAGAAAAGAAAACCTCTTTTTTTTTTTAATTGATGGGATACTCAGGCATTTTTTCCTTCTGCAGAGATATTCCGATAGATTCAGAAACAACAGATTGTATTGAAAATGAAGAATCCCCTCCTGCCCCACCCTATGAAAGGAAATTACTACATTCTTAATAACAGAAAAAACTCTTCTGTCAAAGAAGTTTAAGTATCTGTCAAGGAATTCTCTAGTGCCTGCTTAAACATAAACAGCCTGTACTATTTTTATTCCTACCAGTAGAGTTAGATCTTTCAGGATAGCATGTTGCTTCTGCTTTTAAATTCTCCCTATTTCTCCCAGTGATTCAAATTGAGTAAAGTGTTCTTGAATTAATCTTTTGAAATGCAAGTAGGTAAAGTAGAACAAGTATGCACAAGAGAGAGGGAGAGAGATGTTTCTAGAAATAATTTTTAGGAAATCAGCCAGCAATTTGTATACTTTTATTCTAATAATATATTTTATTTGGTTACAATTTGAAATTTCATGTTATTTGAGATTTTACCATATTATTTCATCTTCATATTTAGGTTATTTTTCTTCTTGGTTGAAAAACTATTTGAAAGTATCATTGATTTGTATTCATTTGAAACCTAAAACTAGAACAAAAAGCTGAAAAGATTTTCAAAGTATTCTCAAGATTTTTCCTAATAATCCCCAATACAATGCTACACAGTAGTATCACTTTAACAAGGATTTTTCTTTTTAAGATGCGTCTGTTGGTGGACACCATTTTTTCCACAAAATCCCCATAATAGCAAGATACGTTTATTATTTGTGGAAATAGACTTTTTGGAGAACTACAGCTATAACATAATTTTTATCAGCTTCCCACAACTGATTTTTATTTATTTATTTTTTGTCTTTAAGGAGCAGCAAATAGGTCTGAAGTAAGACATTTTTAGACAGCTCTAAAATTCTGTTACATCTCTTTTTAACATGTTAATATCTCCCACATTTTCTTCAGAGTCTACACACACATACAAACATATACACAAAATAGTACTTTTTTTATATGGTCATATGTCTGATCAATTCTAAACTTATAATAAAGCAAGATTGATTTTATGCAGACTTTATTATTGTTTACCATAAAAAGTAGTTTACTATTAAACTTTTCACCTGCATAATGTTAGGCAAATATCTTAACAGTTTTGTTTTCTTCCTCTTTCAACTTATTTACCTCTTTGAGTTCCCTAACTCACTTTATAGATAATTCTCATGTGTGTGTGTGTGTGTGTGTGGTCTGTTATAGTGTATATAGCAATAGCACTTAGACTTTACAGCTCTTTCTAAGCTGTTTCCAGAGTCAGCATATTGCCTCCAATAATCTGGGTCCTCATTTTACATTCCTCGGAAGGATGGAAGGCTGAGTCAACCTTGGAATCAGAATTGAACTGGAGCGAGCAGTGAGTTAACCCTGCAGTATTACATTCTAACTACTGGGCCACTACGTCTCTGTGTATTGCACAAACTCTAGCCTGAACAGTGAGAGAATCTTAAAAAACAAAAACTGTTAAAGCTGGAATTTGACAGGAAGAGTAGGTATTGTATAACTAGGGGCTTCCATATCTTTCACTTCATTGTTTTATATTGTGTATGTATAGTGTGCATTCATTCGTTCATTCTTTCATTCCTGGATGGCTGTAATGAATCTACAGTGGGAGAGAAAAATCTGTAAAATATCAACCAATACAATGTGTGACTCATTCATTCCCTTTGAGAATTTTCAGAATGAGGGAAGAAAAGTATGAATCTTTGACCACTTCTTAAGTCTCAGTTGCAACAAAATAATGTCTTTCTGTGACCTTTAAGCTGTTTATCTTTTTCATTCTTACCAGTGATTTAGTAGATTGTTTCAAAAATGGGAATTGAGTATATCTGTTCAAAATGGTTTCCCATTTTTTTCCAACAACAACTTGTTCTTTTATGAAATGACATGAACATATTTTGCAAATTTGAATGGGGGTACACTGGAAGTTATTTCAGGATGATAGTTCAGTGCCATAGAAGTGACATTGGATGAAAATATTTCATCATCACATATCAGAATAAATATGGTATTTGGAATTATTGTATATGTATTTGGAAAATTATAAATTGGCCTAGTTTGAAAATCCAATATAAAACATGATCAGGACAGAAAGGAATGAAAATTTCAAATGAAATTATTTCACTTTCTACAACCAGTGTCAGTATTTTTAGCAATGAAAGAGGCAGCAATGACCTGTTTTTCATTGCAAAAGACTTAAATCCCAATCTGCAGCATAAATCAATTAATTCTATTTATTGTATTTTAATGACAGATTCTGAATCCAGATTTTATAGTAAGAAATTCAACAAAGCGTATTGTGAAAAACATCAAAACATGGAGTAATATGACTATGTACCTTTATTCATAATACGGCAAGACTAATAAACATATATATCCCAGTATTTTGTTAGTTAAGATCAAATCTCAAAAATGTAATTGGACTGATGCCTCACTAATTTTGTGTGCTTTGAAAAAAACATGAGAAGAAGTCCTTTGGATCTATCACACAACACCTCTCCGGTATTCATTAATGCATCCTAATTTTTCAGACTTCTGCTTCTTTTCTGCTTTTTTAAGGAATTCCATGGTCAGGCTAACAGCATCCCTTTTGTTTCTGATTTACAAGAAAAACTCGGATGTCACAACTGAAAAAGAACAACATGGAACGTTATCCATCCATTATTTTTAAAAAAGTTCTCATACAATCAGGGATGTTCTCTGAATCTCAAAATTACAGTTTAAAACTATTTTTATAATTGGATTATACAACAGCAACAACTCAAAAATGTACTAAAGAGTCAAACCAGCCTTATTTCTGATTTCAATACACACCTTTATATTAATAAATGCAAGTGATTTTAGACCAGTGTTTCTCAACCTTGACAATTTTAAGAAGTGTGGACTTTAACTCCACACATCTTAAAAGCTGTTAGGGTTAAGAAACACTATCTTAGACATTCATACATACAGTATATAGATTTTAAACATATCACTAATTGTGATACTGGTATCATTAATGGAGTAAATTACTTGACTAACATACCATTGATTGGCTTAAAAAGCCAATTAATCATATTGAGCCAATTATATTGCACATTTGGCCCAAAACCATGAGACAGATAAAAAGTTGCACCCAGAGCCAGTCAGCACAGAACAGAAAATACTAATCAGCCATTAAACAAGTACATAGCTGTTATAGAAAAAAAAGTTAGAATATTGGAAAAACATAATAACTGCAGTATGGAAATTGATCATCAAAAACAACAACACTCTTTTTGACTCCTAAGAAAATTATTTGAGAAGTTGCCTCAAAGTGGACGGGATCTATATATTTTTCAAAGCACTGGAGAGCAGGACAAGAAACAATGGATGTAAATTAATCAAGGAGAGAAACAACCTGGAATTAAGAAGAAACGTCCTAACGGTGAGGACAATTAACCAATGGAACAGCTTGCCATCAGAGGTTGTGGGTATTTTATCACTGAAGGTTTTTAAGAAGATACTGGTCAGCCACCTGTCTGAAATGGTCTCCTCCTTGAGCAGGGGGTTGGACTCCAAAGTCTCTTCTAGCTCTATTCTGATTGATTGATTGATTGATTGACTATGATGAAAAACATGCTTTTTTTCAGTTATTACATTTGGAGAATGAATAGAAAAAAGGCAAACCTGTTTATACAAATGAACTACAGAAGAGATCATACTGTTAACTTTGCTTTCCACTTTGAAGAAATTAAGATGATGTCTAACTTTCTGCTATAGATCATAGTTTTGTGCAAAGGAATACATGAGGACTAAACAACTGTTAAATAAAATATTATCCAAGAAATTCTAAGCCAATTATTGAAATCAATTAAAACATAAACCAGAGGCCATGACTAGTGAAACAATATCATCATGAGAGATCAAGGTGAAAATGAATGCTTTCAAGATGTTGATTTACTTCGCATATTGATTTACTTAGAATTAAAGGCATTAACAGTCAAATATAATTACAAGGTAAAAGATAAACTACAAATAAAATCAAAAGCGGTATGTTAAACAAAGCAACTTCCATAGTAGCACAACAAATATTGAACATAGTTCTTATTAAAACCCATCAGTTTGTTTTTTCTTGATATCTGGAAATGTCCAATGCATATTTAGCTGCCATTAAAAGCTACCCCTCATTAGAGTGAAATCCAAAAATGCAAACTAGAAATGATCATGGAATTAAAACTCAGCAGGAATGTACAACATGATGCAATATTTTATAAAATATAATTAATATAACAAATATTATTTTGAACATAATCCATAATCTCCGTGCTCTCACCATTGTCATCCTCCTGAGCTGGCAGTTATGCCAGCTTGGATTGACTCTTTGTCTCACCCAGGCTCAATCCTTCAGAAAAGGCTTTAGGAAATACTCCTGATCAACTGTTGAAATATATACAATACTCTATGCATGTAACCCAATTATGCCCTCCAACTGTATTTAGGGATTTGTTTGAAGGACAACAGAAGATGCTAGGCAGAATGTTGGGCGAGCAATGCTGAAAATAAAAGTTGTTCTAATGTCAGTTTTTTAAAAAAAGGATTCATCAGCCATTCTCAATAGCTTCAATACATTGAAAGGCAACATAGTGGGTGCTTTATCTCAGGGAGCAATAGGTCTTAGGCTAGATTAGCAGCCAGTATTTTGAGAACTGAAAGGTTTGGAGTTCTTATGAATTATTCTGTTCTTAACACATGTTCTTAACACCCAAACAGATTTTCCAAGCCTAAGATCAAAAGATACTGTGCAGACTTGGATATGTAAGAATAACTTACAGTATGAAATAGACCCAGTTAAACTAAAACTTAGACACGGTCTATGTATGAGTAAATTGAGTTAGTCCTCAATTTACAGGCATAATTGAGGTTGGAATTATGGTCATAAGTCACTGCAATCATAAGTCAAGGTATCGTGACTGGACCTGATTTTTTTACACTTTTTGAGGTAGTTATTAAGTGAACTCCACAATTTTTAAGCAAACGCCACAGTTGTTAAGTGAATCAATTTTCCCCAATGGGAATTTTTTTGCCAGAAATCAGAAGTAAATGTCAGAAACCAGCAAAATAAATCTTAAATTGTGATCCCGTAAGCATGGGATCTGCAAATGGCTGTAAAGGTGAGTTTGTTGCCAACTGTTCAAAATGTGACTATATGACCATATAGAAAGATGTAGTCATTGTAACTTTGAAAATGGATTGTATGTAATTTTTGGAGGTGTCTGTTATAACTTCAAATACTCATTAAGTGACCAATTGTAAGCCAAATACTACCTATATAACAGAGGTGGGTTTCAGCAGGTTCTGACCAGTTCTGGAGAACCAGTAGCGGAAATTTTGAGTAGTTCGGAGAACTGGTAGTAAAATTTCTGACTGGCCCTGCTCCCATCTATTCTCTGCCTCTCGAGTCCCAACTGACCAGGAGGAAATACAGATTTTGTAGTAACCTTCCCCTGGATTGGGGAGGAAATGGAGATTTTACAGTAAAAAATTTACCGGCAGTAAAAAATTTTGAAACCTACCACTGCTATATATCATAGTGTGATTCAGATAAATCAAGGATAATACAGTAAGGGGTATAGGCACTGTATGTCTGTATGTGTACAGTTTCAGAAAGCTAGATCTTTTGGAAGAAGGTTGTTCTCCCTCCCATTCTCCTAGATTGTATGTTCAGAGATTGAAAAAGCTTCAGAAGGGGGCATGATGAGAGAAGCTGAGGAACTCTGAGCCCCTTAACACACACAAAACCCATTTTATGGTATTTAGGCCAACCAGTTCCATGTGGAATGTTAAAAATATAAGTCCTATTTAATATCACTCTCTATTCAGGATGGCAAATGAAGCATGTATTATTTGAGTACAATCATGCAACTGTAGATTCTGTGGAATGAAATTGAAAAATTTAAATAAAAAAAATTACATTTTTTAAAAAAAATTAAAAAAATCTGTAGCAATATTTCTCTCGGGGGACTTGAAAGTTAGAAAAGAATTCTACTCATAGAATCTAAAGTGTTTTTCACAATGTTATTTCTTTCAATGGTGGGACATTGGTTTGTATCAAATGCTATTAAATAGCCATCTAGAAAAGTTGAAATGTAATTTGAAGTATAGCATCACACGTTCACATAAACATTGGAATTAAAATTTCTTTATGAATCAGCTGTTTGAAGTGAAGCCCTATAAGGATGGAGAAATGAAAGTCAGGAAGAAATTCATGCTGTGTATTAAACATCACACTGCTTACAGATTCATCATTGCTCATGACAAAGATATTCTAAGTGGACCTCCTGCCTCTCTGCCATGCTGACATTGTTTTGTATGGGCTGCTGTTAGATTCCTGTAATCCTGAGCCTTGGGATCTTGTTCAACATGTTTGCCCCACTTGGTAGACATGTTTGTAAGCATTTAAAATGGAAATGAACTCTAATCATTCTGTGTGCTTGTAACAAGGAATTTAAATCCCCTTACATAATTTAATATTTAATGTAATTGGTTTTTTCAAGCAAAGTTTGTCTTATACAGAATTTGTAATAATCCTAGATAAGTTGCATCTTGACCATAAACAATGTAAATGGCAGTTTAATTTTAATCAGTAGGTCTCATTCACAGGTCAATAAATTTGCAATTAAGACGCTGCAATATTCTTTGTCACTAAGCTGTTGAGCCATTACATGCCCCATTTCTAAACTGTAGAAGAATATGAGGAGGATACAAATTTATCAATAGTTTTGCCACATTAATGTAAAGCCACTACCACAATGTTTGATGGTGAACTGTGAAATATTATTGATTTGTAGCATAAAAGCAGATGCTAACCTCAAAGAAGAATGAAGATGAAATATTAGTATTCCAAATCATATATTCAGTTAAAATTAAGGTAACAGAAAGTTGGCAGGCACTTTATTTCTACTCATAACTGAAGTCCCACAGAATAAATAGAGATCTTACTTTCCAACCAAATGTTGAAGAATCCATTTAACACTAATCTGGGGCCACAATTCTGCAGAAATTGCAAAGGAAAGGTGAGTCCTCCCCCATTTTCTCTCTTTAATCCAAAAATATTCTCTCAATGTATTTGTTTCTCCATTCAGTGGTATGTCTGCATAAGGCACTGCCTCTTAATACAAATGATGTGGATCCTATGACTTATAAATTTTCCTCTTTTTTTTTTTTTTTGCTGTGAAAGGACACCTCCAAAATTCTAAGTGTCTTCATTGTAGTAATAATTTTTATGCTATTCTTTCTTCATTTTCCTATATAGCTGAACACTATACAAAGTGAACC
Source organism: Masticophis lateralis (assembly GCA_030761175.1). Taxonomy (NCBI): domain Eukaryota; kingdom Metazoa; phylum Chordata; class Lepidosauria; order Squamata; family Colubridae; genus Masticophis; species Masticophis lateralis. The sequence continues at coordinate 294,545,996 of JAUDYJ010000001.1, forward strand.
ACTTTTTATTCTTCTCTTAATTGCCATATTATTCTCTGGAACTCCCTGCATCTATCTGTCTTTGAATTCAGTGTATCACTCCTAACTCTTATGTCTTTCTCCTATTTTTGTAATTTATTACCTTTCTGAACAAATAAGGTACTTTCTGTACTCTTTGTCTTTTCTCATTGAATTGAACAATAAACTTCTCATACATTATTGCTTTCTTATTTGAAAACAATAATTTGCTTTGTATGCTAGCTTTAAATATTATTTGTGCTGTATTTCCTCTGAACTGTCAACTCTTTATTATTTGATTGCCTTAATTAGCCTCAAATGCTAGTTAACATGGTGTTTGATTATTAATTATGGCTTCAATTTTGAGCGTATAAACCTGTCTAATAACCTCTATTATAAAGGTCACAAGATAATTGATGTTGGGATAGGATCCAGTTTGCAATAATCCCTTTCCTTAAAATTGAGGTGAGGATATAATCACAAAAATTCTAGGAAGAGAATGGAATTTTCCATTTTCACTTATATGTTGCCAATGTTGCAAGTAAGTCACAGTCTTTAATGGAAGAACACTTTTCGGCAGGGTTTGATTTCTTTTGTCAGAATATTTTTCTACAGATCAACTAGACTACTAATTCCCCGAAGAAGGGATATAAAGACCCCACCAAATCAGAATTCCCCACTCCAAGTTTAATTAACTAATTGGGTAAAAGTTCAAGCTATCGCAACATGTACTTTATTGAACTGCACCCATATGAGAATATATTTTTTTGTACATGGATTTTGACCTGTAAGCAATCATGAGCTTCAAGAGTGGTGAGCCAGGTATGGATTCAACATCTGCATCTTCAAGTTTATTGAAAAAGACAAATGAAAGGCACAAACCTAAGTGTGAGAGACATGCAGTTGTAAGTCTCCAGAACCAAAAAAGTCCATGCATTATTTCACTAGCAGTTCCTTTGCCACAAAGATCCAGTTTTACTACAGTTCTCTTAGGATCAACTTGTCCATTAATCAAAGATAAAATTCACATCTATTTTATATATTAAAGCCTACATTTAGTATCTCAAGAGAATCTGTGATAGCTGTGACAAAGATGCTCAGCATGATAGATACAGAGACATCCTGTTTCATTTTTTATTTTTTTAAATAATAAAATGTAGCTTGCTCACACTATTCAGTGCCATTTTGGAGAAAAATCCAAAATCCAGCACTGAAAATACAGAAACATGTAAGATAGAGCCAAATTTTATTAGCCCTAAATGTCAAATGTGTTTTGTTTTTGGTTTGTTTGTTTGTTATAGGACCTTATAGGACTTTATAGTGCAATTGCCTGAACAAAGCAAGACCATCCCAGAAAAAACAATTCTTGCACTTTTCTTTGGTTAAAATACATATGCAACTATTGCTTGGGGCTTTCCTCCTGGCAAGGATGACAAAAAACAAACAAACAAACAAAAAAACCAGAACAAGAATGAAAAGATGAACACACAATTCAAAGGGGGATTCCTTTCTTTCTTTCTTTCTTTCTTTCTTTCTTTCTTTCTTTCTTTCTTTCTTTCTTTCTTTCTTTCTTTTTTTTTGTCAAGCATATATAAGATAGCAGGTAAAAGTATAAACATAATTTGAATACATGAAAAGAGTAAGAGTAAAAAGAAGTATTAGGACAGGGATGGAAGGCACGCTGGTGCACTTATGCACACCTCTTACAGACCTCTTAGGAATGGGGTGAGGTCAACAGTAGACAGTCTTAAGAAACCACAGAGTTAGGTAGTGCATTCCAGGCATTGACCACTCTGTTACTGAAGTCGTATTTTCTTCAATTGAGTTTGGATCTTCCAAAGACCTGAAGAAAAAGACCCAGAACTTTAAACCTTTGTGAAACACCAATAGGGTGAGGGGCCATCAAAATCTTAGGACAACCTCATTCCAGAGGGCAACTTAGTTTTGTCAACTAAAGTTTCTCAGTATCAACATCAGATTCCTTTAAAAAAAATTTTTTTTTTAAGTTGGAACAGCATCTGTTCTTTTTCAGTATCTAGCTTTATTATTTCTCAAAGATCACAGAAAGGCTTTAGGGTGACATCTGCAAGCTCCTTCAAATCTCATAAGTAATCACTGGAGTGCTGGATGCATCAACTTATTTGCACTAACTACATATTTCCTTACCACACCGTATCTTGTGTACCATTTTGTCAATTGTTCTATTTTGTTCCATTTGTATACAGTTTCTCTTTAGTGAGAAGCTCAAAACAAATTTAGTCTTCAAATTTTCCAAACAAAGATCCCATCCTTTCCTTTTTATTTCTTTCACTACCAACCGAGCCAGACGAAAGTCATTTGTGTTGATTTTAACTTCCCTTGCATGCTTAGGTTCCTTTTATGCTTTGGCCTTGATTAAATGAAGAGGCTTTGGAGGAGGGGGAAAAAATGGAAAAAATGAGGATGAGAAGAAGATGTTGTATAATGTGTATATATAGAGAAAAAACAGCTTCAAAGAACGTAGCCAAGGGGAGCAAGCAATAGTTAAGATTAAATATGAGAGAGAAAATGCAGAGTGAGTTTGATGGAAAAATATTCCTTAGTAGAATGTTTATTAAGATGAGGAAATTAGTAGGAAAAAATTAATACATCCATATGCTGATAGAATGCGGATGAATGTTGTATGTGGTCTCTTACACAGAATAAAAGCTTGTCAGAAGGAAGGAAAGTGGCTGTGAACATACTTCTGTCTACTGCATTATATAGCATGTGAGTGTTGGGTGGATGGAAAAAATGAAAATAATTTGAATAGGGTTCATAAGAAGTGTGTATGGCAAAACAAGAAGAGAAAGGTGGGGAGGAATGAATAGATACTACAAGTGTGCAGGCTGAATAGCAAAGAATACATTGACGTGGTTTGGTCAAATACAGAAAATCAATATGGATAAAATTGCAAAAACAACATATGAAAGTACAATGAAAGGACTGAGAGAAAAAGGATGTATTTTCTGTGTACTGAAAAATAGCTTGGTAATGAGAAAGGATAGTAAGTCAGATGTGCAAACAAAGGTTGATAGCCCCTTGATCAGGCTTCCAAGTAGCCACTATGTATTCTCCTCAGGATATTTCATCCAGTTCCCCTTCCATTTGTTTTCTCCACTAATTTTCCAATAATTGGCCAGCATTCCTTAACACACTAATTCCTGTCTATATTATTTTGAGGAGTGCCCACTTTAGCACTTTCATTTCCCCAAAAGATACTTATCTATATTTACATGATTATTAAAAACAATAAAAAAGAAACAGTATAGTATATTTCTTTAAATAAATATGCATTTCTTGTTTTTGAACTCCTCTGAAATTCTATGTACTGTATCTATATTTGAGTTGAGAACTGAGTTCTGTGTGAGCAGACAGTATCTGACTACGGTGAGATCTGACTACAGCAGTTCCTAAATGCATGGAGACATTATCTTAAAATTATACGCAGATATTTATCAGAACTGTGAGTCAACATTGCTGTTGGTGTTTGCATTTTCTGTTTTGTATAAGTTGTTTTAGTTGATTCTAGTCAAAGTTAGAATTCCTGAATTATTCTACTCAAAGTTCTGTTCTTCTAGAACTTGGTAATTTGCTTTGACTTCACATTTCCTGACTTTCATGTTCTTTTTCTTCCCTTCCTAATTCTCCTCCCTTCCCCAACATTGTTCTCACTGCATATCTCAGAGGATTTACTGTGTTCCTTTATTTGATATTTTCATCTCACATTTTAATTGTCCTTTTCACCTTTAAAGTTCCTTTATCTGAAGGTGAATTAACTTTCCAATTGATGGGCAAGCTGCCACATTTTTTTTGCCCAGATAGTTTTTTGTCAATTATGAGTTATCCTGAGACATTTCATTTCAGCTCTTATTTGCTTCATAGCTTCCCTAGAGTTTCCCATGCTTTCACAGAAAAAAAGAATAAAGTCTTACCAAAATGGCTTAGATGAGAGTGGAAAGTGAAGTAAATGTACCCATTGGAAAAGAGCAATGACCTCTAGCGATTCACATATTTTAACAGCATAAGCAGAATGTTGTCCTTCAATCACTGGTTGAGAATTATGGGAGTAGTATTACGGCACATTTGTGGGGTATGCATCTGGGGAAATATCCATCAGTGTTTCTAATATATATTAGTTTCTTATGGATTTATTCATAATTCCTTCCTGTTGTATTTTCACTTGCACATGAAAATCTGTCTGTCTGTCTGTCCATCTCTATCCAGATATCTAGCTAGCTATTTCGTATCTAGCTAACTAGCTATCTTTCACAAAATATAGCTTTTTTTGTACTTTTTTTTTTTTTGTTAGTTGCAAAGTTGTGTCCGACCCATCACGACCCCATGGACAATGTTCCTCCAGGCCTTCGTGTCCTCTACCATTTTTCCTGTCCTCTACTATTTTAGGCTAAAATAACATCTTAGAATCATACAGCTGGAAGAGACCTTGGAAGCCCTCTAGTCTAACCCCTTGCTCAAGGCAGGAGTCGTTATACTATCTGGACAAATCGCCATCCAATGTTTTCTTGAAAAACTCCAGTGAAGGAGCACCCACAACTCTGGAAGGCAAGATGTTTCACTTATCGTTCTTACTGTCAGGAAATGTCTCCTTATTTCCAGGTTGAATCCCCCTCTGATGAATTTCCACCCACTGCTTCTTGTCCTGCTCTCAGGTCTCTAGAAATTAAATTGACACCTTCTTCCCTGTGACAACCCTTCAAGCATTGGAAGACTGCTACCATGTCCCCTCTGAGTTTTCACTTTATTAGGCTAAACATATCTAGTTCCAGTGGTGAAATGTAAAATTTGTTACTACTGGCTCTGTGGGCGTGGCTTGGTGGGGGCGTAATGTGACTGGGTGGGCGTGGCCAACTTTTTTTTTCTTCACTTTAAAAAGCATTTTTTCTATAACCTATTCAATCGAAGAGGTTGTTAAAAAATGCTTTTAAAAGGCTCTGATGATCAGGCAACTCAGCTGGGATTGTCAGAGGCTTTTAAAAGCATTTTTTCTACAACCTCTTCGGCCGAAGAAGTTGTAGAAAAAATGCTTTTAAAAGGCTATGACGATCCCAACTGAGTTGCATGATCATCAGAGGCTTTTTTGTTTGTTTGTTTACTTTTAAAAGCATTTTTTCAGCCGAAGAGGTTGTAAGAAAAAATGCTTTTAAAAATAATTTTTTAAAAAGCCTCTGATGATTGCACAGCTCAGCTGGGCATGGGGGGGGGAGGGTAAGGATTTTTGCTACCAGTTCTCCAAACCACCCACCACCATCACTACCAGATCGGGCAATCTGGTCCAAACCGGTAGCATTTCACCCCTGCCTAGTTCCTTTAGCCATTCACAGTATGATTTATCTTTGAGAGCCCCTATCATCTTTCTTTCTCTTCTCTTAACTCTCTCTGGGGCCTTACCATATTAATTTTAATCATAATGACCAGAACTGGATGCAGTGTTCCAAGTATGGCTCCACCAGTACAGTATATAAAGTGGAACTATCATTTCCCGTGATCTTGATGCTATCTCTCTGTTGATGCAGCATAGAACTTTTTTGGCAGCTGCAGCACACTGCTGATTCATCCTTAAGTGGTGATCTTGCCGATGGTTTGAAGATTCATTAAACCAAGAAATGTTTATCTCTAGCAACATCCATTTGTGTAACAAATAAACATCTAAAATATTCTATTTCTGATCTACTGTTTTAAGAAGGTATCTTAAAGATGTGAAAGAATCTGGGATCAGAATAGAGCAATGACAGAAATGTTGGACTAGAGATGAGAAAGCTGAGATTGTGGTCCAAAATCAGCCATAGAAACAGTAAATGAATTTGGTTCCATCATTATTTCTCGGGATAAAATTGGAGGAAGAGATATTGTCAGTTCTAGAAGAAAATGTAGGATATACATCTAAGAAAGAAATCGATTCCAGAATTTTATCTATAAAATACAATGCAACTTAATCACTATGGGCTTTCAAAGATTCCACCTGCTGATGTATTAGACCTGTATCAAGTAGGCTCACACTTATAATTTTTCAGCATCATTTGAAATATAAGTTTGTCTGCAGAATATAGATTTTTCAATACTATTTGCTGAAAAAAGGCAGTACCTTGGCTTTTCAGCAGGAAATTAGACAAAAACAACAACCCTCAGACATCTATGGGCTTTTTTGTATGATTGTGATTATATTACAATTCTTAAGGAAGAATTAATGTTATGACATGCATCAGATTCAGCCATGTTCACTTTCAGTTTGCAAGCACTGGACAGAACATTAGGGGCTCCAATTCCAAATTCAAGAAACATTAAATGGCTTTTAAGGCAAAGTATATTGCCTATCCTTGAAAGTGCACATGTCATCATTGATGCACTAAGAAAGAAGAACAATGTTACAGCAATGTTAGATTCAAACCTTTGCTCATCTATCCAGAAACGTAATATGAAAAGATAGCATGTTCTAAAACTATTCCTCTGATATATTTTAGAATGAATGGCTAATGACTCATAAAAATAAATGTTTTTACTTGGGTATAGCAGCTGTATTTGCTATAAGGGTTTCTTTTAAGCATAAAAGAGTAATACTCTATTTATTTTCCTGTTCACCACTGAAATATTTCAGTAAACTAGCTGAAGGTCTTTGAACTAATTTTAAATGAGTATTTTTATCCTAGTAAAGTTCATTAAATCTCTTAATGCATCAATAGCAAGTATGGTAAGTCAGTCCCAAAATTAATGCAAAAAGCTTTAAATTGTTCATCCTCTTAAAATGGTTTAAAATGTGCTTATGCACAATAATGGTATCTGCAATGTATTCTCATTCAAATAAGTGATTTATAAAATTCCAGTACAGAGAGCTTTCATTTACTAGAGCTACTTTGGAAATAGAGAAGCATTTGCATTTCACTGATGTTTGCCATTTTCCTTTCTTTGGCTTTTCTGATTTAAAATAATAAATATTCTACATGTAAACTACATATTTCAACACGTTTCAGAAGACCATATCTCAGAAATGGCACTGTTTAAATTCTTAAAGAATTAGAATTAGGAAATTAACAGATCCTTTCTTTCTGGAAAATTATACATATAGAAAGCTTCCACTGAGGACAGAATTTTGGACATTATTTTAATATAATCTGATGAAATTATAGAAATGCCTTGTTGGATAAAGCAAAGATCAATCTGTTTTCTAGTGGCTAGCCTAAGATGGAACTTTTACTGATTGTAAGATTTGATTATTTTAATATTACCCACACAAGAAAGGCAGATTTCCTAAATGCTTTAACACATAATCCATAGTATGTTCATTAATGTTTCTATGACACTGAAAGGAACTTTGAGACCTAAGAATCAAATCATATGCTTTTCCTCTGACATACGAAGCAAGTTGTGAGTGATGATCATCTGAACTGCTTCTTTAGTCTTTGGTTTCTTCTTCTTAAGTTTAAAAGAATGGTTAAATCCCTAAATAAACTAAACTGGCATGCAAAATTAATTTTTTGAATTGTGGAGACCTTGAGCCTCTCTGAGCTTTGTTGTTTACTTGAAGCTTGAAAGCTTGAAAAACTTGAAGTTTTTGTTATCAATGTTTATATACAGAAACTTAACCTGTTAGTATTGGGGGAGGGGAGGGGAGGGAAGGGTGTAAAATTTTTCACCCTCTTTCCTGATGGTGAACATTCAGTTGTGCAGTTTATTAGATGTTTGTATCTGACACTGGTGGGCAGAGCTATGCTATTTTAGGCAATCATGCAGAAAAAAATGGTTGTTACGTGGTGGAGATTTGTCTACATGCAAATTTCTTGCATGTAGCATTACTTGCAGAAAGCAGCATTTGCATGCTTTCTGAAGCATTTGAGCCAGGGATGAAATTCAGTAGGTTCTGATAGGTTCTGGAGAACCGGTAGTGGAAATTTTGAATAGTTTGGAGAACCGATAGCGGAAAGTTTGAGTAGTTCAGAGAACTGGTAGCGAAAATTTTAAGTAGTTCAGAGAACTGGCAAATACCACCTCTGGCTGGCCCCAGAGTGGCATGGGAGTGGAGATTTTATTTATTTATTTATTTATTAGTTCAATTTATATGCCACCCTCCTCCAAAGACTCAGGGCAGCTCACAATGCATTTATAGCAATAGCCTTCATTCTTTTGTATATACCTGCTTTATTAGGGCTTTTGGCCCCCATAAGTGATGTTTCTACAAAGTCAGCTTATTGCCCCCCCAATCCGGGTCCTCAATTTACCTACCTCTGAAGGATGGAAGGCTGAGTCAACCTTGAGCCTGGTGAGATTTGAACTTGCACTAATTGCAGGCAGCTGGCAGCTAAGTGCTTCATAACAGCATTTAGTCCACTGCACCACCAAGGCTCTTTTGCAATATCCTTCCCCTGGAGTGGGGTGGGAATGGAGATTTTGCAGTTTCCTTCCCTATGTTGTGACCTAGGCTTCCTGAGTAATTAAAACACATGATTAGTCCCAAAAACCTCTTTTACTGCAACAACTGTGAATTACATTCATTCACAGTTAAGTCCCAATTAGTTGCAGAAAGTCCTTCGGGAGAAGTCCTTTGGGATAATCACCAACCTTTATCTCCCTTGACATTCTGCCAAAGATCTACTTGGCAAAGCCACATGGATTCCAGAATCAAACAGAGGTGCTGACTAGGAACAGAATTAATAATGTTGCTTTCCTGCAAAGTGCCCACGTGCCTTTACACCTCTTTTAAGCCTTATGGGAGGCTTAAAAAATGGTAAACCCAATCATTTCCAGGCCTTACTCCCAAGTCATCCCTTTTGTTTTAACTGTTTGTGCCTTCTGGCAGCTCTGCACATGCATGTACTAGGATCAGGCTCCTCCTGTTCCTCTGCCTCTCTGCTGTCCAACTCTGGAGGCTCCGGACATCACTCCCAGATGGCCCTGGCCCATCTCTGTCTCCAACGTAGAGCCCTCATCCACACCTTCCCCAGACTCCAGGACTTGCCCATGTTCCTCCCCAGCCTCCTCACTGTCCGACTCAGTTGCCAGCTCTGCAGGCTGCTGACGGACCACAACACCCTGGAGTGGGGTGGGAATGAAGATTTTGCAGTATCCTTACCCTGCCACGCCCACCCAGCCACGCCTACCAAGCCACCCCACAACCACAAAGCCATGACCACAAACCGGTAGTAGAATAGTTTGGATTTCACCACTGATTTGAGCCCATATTGAATTATTACTGCATGTCTGATTCAATGTATCCAAAATTTAAACAGCAACAACTTGATACTTCCTATTAATGCAAACAGAATAATAAGAACTGAATTGACATTCATCTGCTACTGTTAATTTTTGGCAACCTAAATTTATATAACTTGACAGCTTATAGGAAATAATGTCTTCAAGGAATAGCCATAAAAAATAAATAATGAAAACTACATATTTCTCATGGTTTCATTTTACAAGGAAAGAGATAAAACTTCTCTGATGTTGAACTTATGTCCTCCATGGACACTACTCTAGTTTTCTTGGGAGTGATTGATGATTGCCTTCTTCTTGGATGTTCTTTTACCTCCTTGAGACTTCATGATGATCTTTCATCCAATTACTACCAACCAAGTCTCACCCTTTTTAGCTTTTTCATTATCAAGATAGCACTTGTCCTTTTGTTCTAAAAACTTCTAATACACTTTTCCTTTACCGTTCTCATGTTCTAGTGATAGAATTGCTTTTGTAAATATATATTTTACCATTTCCTCCTTTCATGTCTTTGCATGGACCAAAATTTGGGGTAAAAAATTCTGAAACTAAAAATGACCTTTTCAACATTGAACATAATCTTCTTAGCCAGATCATATAAACATTCAGGCTGTTTCTTTCCTCACCAAGACATTGGAAAACCTTAGACAAAGACTCTCTTTGGGCTTTGCTTCACAGAAATAAGAGGATGGATCCACATAAATAAATACAATGAATAATATAGGAACAGGGTCTGCTTGTCACCCCTATTTTAAAGCTTTATGCTTCAATGGTTTTGTAGTTTAGCCACAAATCTGATGCAGCTCTGAATGATAAATCAAGTTTCCAAAGACAACAACATGTAATAAATATCATCACTAAGTTGAATCTTCTTCTAGAATTGTGTATATTAACTAAATCCTTTCAAGAAATTTGTTGAGATAGTTTTGAATTAAGTTTCTTTTTTTTAAAATCTGCAGATATGTATGCATTGCAGAAATAATGAATAGATAATAAATGGCTCAACACTCCAATATTTTAGTGATCAGTTCTCTAAGCTTGGCACAAGCCAATAGAGTCACAAAGAAAGCCTGCTTCCACTGCTTTAAAAAAAATATCACCCAAAATAAAATAAACCTTCAAGATAGTGAGTCTTAAAATATTTAATGTTTCAAGGGAATGGTCTTCAGATTATAAAATATCACGCACTAAAAATGCGTTTCACCAAAGTACTTTTCTGAAGCAAGAAAATTTATTTTTGCCTTTGTATTCCCAAGATACAGTCTCTCACAACAACAACAACAACAACAAATATTTGATTTCTTTTCTTTCATTGTTTTTGTCTTGCCTACCCTCCCTGTTACCTTGACCAAATCTTGAGATAGAGAAAAAAAAAATCTCTCCATCTCTTTGTTCATCCCTAAGGAACAGTAATGTTGAATATTATCTCTGGCTACTTGTTCAATATGTTGAACTGGTACAAGAAATTAATAGCTCCATATGATTTCAATAGTGGGGGGATATATATAGCAGGTATGACCTCCTTCAGAAAAAGAGTGTGCAGATATACTGGAATTACAATAAAAATATTTTAAGGTATTATCTCTTCACTGTTTCACATTTATAAGATTTTAAAGCCTGCTTTACAAGGTTCCTTTCTGTTGTGATAGCAACATTTCCATAGTCCTACAATGAAATTAAAATCAAAAGTGTATTTGGGGGAAAAAAACCAAATAGTGTAATCTACTAAGCAGAACCTCCCTTTAATCCATGTGCTAATACTAAAAAGGGGCACATCCAAAAAAACTCATCCATCAGCTCCTATCTCCTTACTGTTGCTCTTTCCTGTGGAAATTAGGATTACATTGTAAACTGCAGATTAAAATAAAAGTGATATCCAAGCAAGCTTAGTTGAAAGCAATCACTTTCAAGAAGCCCCAAGACTTCTTTTGACTTCATTTATTTGGAATGAAAGCTTAATATGAAATGTTCATTTGAATGTGTTTGCCACGCTTGCTTCAGTCTCTAAACTGTGTAATCTATTTTGCAGCAATTCTTTCAAAACATTTAGCATGGTCCTCTCTACTTTCCCTTCCTTTCTCTAGATGAAATGAAGCTTCCAGTCATCCAATGAAATTATGACTTTTAGGCAACAACAGTACCTTTATATTCAAAACACTAACCCTGATTCATCTTCTCATTCATAACGATCAGACCACTCTCACAACATTGATTTCATCGTCAACATGTTAAGTCAGGAGCAGCAACCTTTCAATGATTGGAGGCCAAGCTTTACAATTTCAATTTTTTATTTATTTATTGACTGAAATTTACAATTGGCAATGTGAGCATTTATTTGCTGGCAATAAATGTAACATCGGAATAGATGAGAATTAGATTTCTGAAGGGTTAGTTTGGTGACCAGAATGAATAATTTTCTATGAAGTGCTGAGTTTAATAGAAATAAAATGTTACAAAGCAGATTTCCCCCCCCCCACCCTTTTTCTTTTTTCCTGGCAAAAACACCGAAGAACTGTGGGTTGAAAACCATACCATTTCATATTCTGACTTTTATTCCATCATGAATTTTTCAGATTGTAACCCGAATCCTCAATTTTATTTATATATCAAATGTTTTCTAGATGCATGATAACTTTCAAATTAACTTTTAAAAAACTATACCTGCAACATTACCATACTGAAACTAGAATGCTGCCTCATGAAATAGGAGAATTAATTCTGATAGAAACTACATTGTTCCACATGCAGTTCAGCAAAACTCTATGTTCTATGCTTAACATACAAACTGCAGAAAAGTACTGAAAAGTACAGAAAAAGTTTTCCTGGGCTTCAGACCTCAGACCTCCAATAGTGATCTCCCAACAGTTCTTATTATAATCTCTTCACAGGCTACTTTGATGCCTGGTGACTATTATTAACATAAAAGCGCAGTGTCTCATGATGATAATATCACATCAAGAACAAATTGCTTAGGAAGACAATATTTTACTCAAAATTAATGCTTTATTGGTTATGTCAGAACTTTCAGTAATGAACTACTGTTCTGAACTACTCCATCCCACACTCCTTAGATGCAGTCTAATGAGTGATTGGATCCTGTCTTCAGGACAATTCTTGAGTAGTTGAATGTTTCAAAGGCACAAAATCAGATTGAAAAACTGATTTAATAAGAGCCAGCACAAAAAGAGATAAAAGACTAGCTAGTCAGCAGTTCAAATTCACATTTATCACTAAATAATTTTAAGAAAAATATTTGTCTTTTCAATCTTCCATTGGCCTAAGTAACAATGGTAGGGACCTACCTTACTACCTTACAGTGTTTTTTTAAGATGCATTGTAAAGATAAGTCTTCAGAGAAGTAGTATTTAAAAATATTATTTGAAAGGAAGGCTGTATTAGGAGAGAGGATGCTTACTTTTACATCTCTCTCTTTCTTTCAGCATACACTGGCAGGATAACACTAAGTTGGAGGGGAATTCAGCTCTGGTCTGCTGCTCCCCAAACTACCTCGTTGCATTGTGTCTTTAAACCTCCTTCTGACATCTTATGATTACTACATCTTAAAATGTGCAGAAAGTAATACATATTAACAAACATCTTATTTTCTCAAAGTAGAGAAACAAACCTCATTTCAAGTATCTTGAAGTTCTTCTCCTGCCAATTTTATTTCTCCTAAGACTGCCAATATTACCTTTATATCTGTCTTATCTGTCTTTTGCTCCAACCAGGCATCTTAAGCATCCATCTTTGCCAGTCAGTGAGAACTGATCATTTGTAATGAGTCCATGGGAATAAAGATTTCAGATACTGATGGTGAATGCCACAAGCATCTACTGAAAGCTGGAAGCACTTGTTTGATTTTCTAGTCTGCGCTTTGATGAATAAAGAAAGGAAGTGTGTAAAATATTGAAATACTTACAAGGCAATACTGTTTGAAATATACGTTCCACTACTGTGAAAAAAATGGTTATAGTATGTGATTGAAAGTTAGCATAAAAATCATCAAAATGTTGTGTGAGCACATGTGTGTGTTTATTTGTGACAAAAATAATAATTGATAATAATTGAATAATTTTTAACTGGAAGGGTTTTTTAACATTATAAACATATTCAGAGATATCACTGAACATCTCAAACAAGGAATTCTGCAACTACTGTGTGCTTCCTAAATTAAAACAGCTCATGGTTTATGAAAATAGGGAGTTCATTGAAACTGCTAAAAGAATTTCCAACAATGTAGATAGAAATAAGCATCTTGACAGTTTTTCTTTATAAAATAATAAGTTGACTTTTGCAAGTATTTTTAACAAAATATTGATGAAAATGACTCACCAAATTAAAAAGGAATGAATGAAAGTGTGATTGAATTCTAAAGTAAAAAAAGAACAACTAAAATACAATCAAATATAAAGATGGAGAACAGCCCCAATGCAAATTCACTCTTTCATAATTGTAAGGATTGTCCTTTGTTTATTCCTTCTTCAGAAACATCAACAACAAGCACTGCTGTGTGGTCAGATTATTTTGGAAACAGAACAAGCAATGGTTGGCATCACTCTAACCTAATAACACAGAGAAGACTCTTTAAAGATTCCATCCCATCCCAAACGATGGTCAAGTAATGGTAATATTTAATTATTTATTTATTAACTTATTTATTCATTCATTCAGGTTTTTTTTAAAGCTATGCATCTTATCTGGGTGGCAGGCAATAACAGATAAAATAAAAGCAATCATATTTTGAATGCAATAAATAAATACAAAAATTAAAATACCCAGCAGGTGAATTACCTTGTGGTAAGATAGGCAGCCAATAAATTTTACAATAAATAAATAAAGCAGCACAGACAACAGTGCTAAAACAGTCAGGGGACATGTCCTTTCTCACACTTGGGGTGTAGAATCAAGTCTTTGGTCATTCTTCTAACCCAAATTTTAAAATAAAGTATGTTATTCTGGAGGAATATTTTCTGAAGGAAAAGTATGTTATTCTGGAGGAAAAGGAAAAACTTTGGAGCTGAAATAACCCAACTATTAAGTACAAAGAAGATATACATTTCTTAAACCTATTTTTTATCAGATTTCTTACATAAGGACATATCTATGGTGCACATTAAGTACACAAAATAACTTTAAGTCAAAAGAAGTGAATGATTTATGTTGTTCAAATAGGCAATTGATGTAGATCTAGGGTCTCCAAAATGCTGGCTTAGCTAAAAATATACCAGCACATACCTATCTTATCATCCTTCAGTCTCTGAGTCCTATTTGACTTTTAATGTTAAAAAGAAAGTTTTACTCAAAAAGCACATGAAACTCAGATGCCACAATGCAAAGCACAAGTGCAAGTATTGCCCATCTTTCCATAAAGCCTGAAATGATGAATGATTGCAATTGTATGTTTTATTTGGAAGTGTGTCCATATGCTGAAGAAAAAAAGAGAGAAAAGGAATATAGGGAGCATCCTGCAGAAAGAGAGAACAGAACAGAACAGAACAGAACAGAACAGAACAGAACAGAACAGAACAGAACAGAACAGAATAGAATAGAATTTTTTATTGGCTAAGTGTGATTGGACACACAAGGAATTTGTCTTGGTGCATATACTCTCAGTATACATTAAAAAAAATATGTTCATCAAGAATCATAAGGTACAACGCTTAATGATAGTCATAGGGTACAAATAAGCAATCAAGAAACGATATCAATATAAATCCTAAGGATAAAAGGAACAAAGTTATAGTCATAAGTGGAAGGAGATGAGTGGTGGGAATGATGAGAAGATTAATAGTAGCACAGGCTTAGTAAATAGTTTGACAATGTTGAGGGAATTATTTGTTTAGCAGAGTGATGGAGTTTGGGAAAAAAACTGTTCTTGTGTCTAGTAGTTCTCATTTGCAGTGCTCTATAGTGTTCTTTTGAGGGTAGGAGTTGAAACAGTTTATGTCCAGGATGCAAGGGGTCTGTAAATATTTTCTTTTTGACTTGTGCAGTATACAGGTCCTCATGGAAGGCAGGTTGGTAGCAATTTTTAGATTGAGTGGCAGGTAACATTTTACAAAATTGGCTCTTTGCCTAACTCTGCCTGCTCTCAAAAAGATGAGCGTAATTAATTCTTGGATACAAGACTACCAGGAAATGTGGCAGATACAGACTTGATAAGATGGAGTTAATGAAAAGCCACTTCCATTTTTGGAAGTGTTTCTTCCAAGTGTTTCTTCCACTTGTTTCTCCATAACAGCTATACTGGTGGATATGTGTCATATATGCACAGGCATGCTGCTTAATCTTTGCATGTCTGAATTAAAGGCAAAAGGAAAAATTAATATTAGAGAATATTAGAAACATCTGTCTGTCTGTCTGTCTGTCTTCTGTCTGTGTTTGTCTGCCTGCCTGCCTGCCTGCCTATCATCTATCTGTCTGTCTGTCTGTCTGTCTATCTATCTATCTATCTATCTATCTATCTATCTATCTATCTATCTATCTATCTATCTATCTATCATCTAATTTATATAGCTCTCCATCTCACCAGAATTCACCTTGGGTGATGTTCAACAGATTAAAAACCACACTATAAAAACAACCGTTATAAAATATGCTACTTTTATAACATAATAACAGTGTATAATAAACATGTGAGAAAACCAGAGCCTGCTTTTTTGCCTAAAAGTTAGACTTAGAAGACTTAGAATAACATTACTGTCACTTTGAATGTACATTAATCGCCATACATTAAAATGAATTCATTGCATACAGCTCTCAAAGGGTCTCCACCTCAAATATATACTACATAAACATGACAAAACAAACAAACAAATAATTATACATATACCCTCATATATAACATGGAGAAACAACACAGTCAAATTCAGATTTATACATGTACATGGCGAGAGAAACGATTCTTGCGAGTTTGCCAGACAGATGGCATAGGGAACAAAGCTATTACAGAATCTGGTGGTCCTGGAAGAAATACTTTGAAACCTCCTCCCAGAGGGGAGCAACAGAAACAGACCATGATGTGGGTGTGGGGTCTGTAACAATGCTTTGAGCTCTCAGCACATAGCACTTATAAGCAGTATCCTGAATGACTGGAAGCGAGCTTCCTTTAATTTTCTTGGCTGTCCTTACCACTCTCTGAATGGACTTTCTTTCTGAGGCACTGCAGCCACCAAACAAAACAGTGATGCAGTTTGTCAGTCGTGCTTCTGTAAAAAGTGGCTAGGACAGGAGGAGAAAGCTGTGCTCTCCTCATCCAACACAGGAAATGCAGACACTGGTTTGCACGCTTCACTAAGAATGACGTGTGGAGAAACCAGTTCAGATTTAGAAAAGATCACACCTCTACCTGTACAGCAAAATCAAACACAATACAAATATGTTATACAAATCTTATATCAGGGAGAATAAGAATAATTTTGCTTTCTCTGCAAATAATACATTGGAATAATGTTGGATTAAGATTATTATATTGTTGTCTTTCATTTGCTATTAATTTACACATTAAGTAACAAGAAATGAAACACAACAATATAACAATCCAAAAATATAATGTTTTTTTCCTTCCATTCAATTGTGTTCAATTTCTGGAAACTGCTTGGACAAGTCCCTGCAGTTTTTTTGGTAAGGTTTTTCAGAAGTGGTTTGCCATTGCCTCTTTCTTAGGGTTGAAAGAAATTGACTAACCCAAGGTCACCCATCTGGAAGCCTGAGGATCTCCCAGTTTTGTTCAGTTAAGCCTGATGCCTTAACTACTACACCAATTTGGCTGTCAAGAATGTATTATAATAGCCAAAAAGTAAAGGAAAATTATACAGTGGTCAATCCAACTTTTCTGAGTTCTAGAGATGGCTTATTTTTCAATTATTATTATTCCCCATGTGGTTGGGTCTTCCATTAAAAGTATGAGCATCCTGAGGATCTTTCTGCATTCCTCCAAATGCTAAAAGCAGTGTTGTACCATCTTGTTATAAGGTCCCTCCCTTCAGCACATGTGGGCTACTCCATGTGGGCATTACTGAATAATAATAACAAAAAATCTTACAAGCCAAATTTCAAGCTAAAGGAATGTGTTTCTTACCCATACACACTCAACATTTATATTGTACAGATTATCTTGTTGGACCTCTGTCAGGGTTTAGGCCTGCAAGCTTTTTTCCAGAAGCTCTGAAGTCACCTTGTTGTCAATTGGTAGATAAGCACTTCTAATTCATTTTAATATTTCTTAGCTTATCTAGTACAAGAATCAGAAATGTCCTGTTAATCCACATCAAGCATTCACATACTGTTTTATTCAGCAGCTTAAAGAATCAATGAAACTTTCCATCATTTGGCATAAATTATTTCCATAACTACCATTTCATAACTATCATTTATGATTAAAATATGACAGAATATTCCTTGTATAAGCCAACAAGAATATCAACTCCAATATTATTTTTACCTTAGTTATTTTTATAGATGTATGATTTCCCCCCAGTGGATTAGTTACAGCTGAATGAGAATCCTACTCCCAAATTCCCAGGCAGAAGAGTGAAAATTACAGCCTTAGCACTATTTTTTATAAGACTTTATTAAGTTTCAGCAGAAGATAAAATACAAAAACACAGAAAGAAAAAATTAAAGAAAAAAAGAGGGTCAGGGAAAAAACAAAACTTTTGTTATCAAACTTGCAGTGAACTCTCTGTAATTGTGACAGCAATTGACCAGGGTGCCTTGAGAATCTGTCTGGATTCAAATCTCATTCTTAAACAGTGGGTGGAATGCATGGCCACTAGATTTTTGTGATACATTAGCTTTGGTTGATACATTCGTCATAGCCCTGGGTAGACCTGGAAACATTGATGGTACTAATTTCCACTCCTTATTACATCTTTTTGGACAATGCAATCTTCATTGTGCTGGGAAGTTACAAGTGGTACAGAATGTAGTAGCCAGGCTGCAAGTTAGAAGAAACCAACTACTTTTAAATAATATGTAATTACACAGTTACTGCACTAGTTACCAGTAGGCTTCTAGGCTCAATATAAAGAATTGCCCATTGACTCCAAAGCCTTATCCTGCATGGCACCAAGTTAATTTAGGGATCACTTTATTTAATATCCCGTGAGTATACATAAGGATGATTGTGGAAATCTCACTTCCACAAGAGGTGAGGGACATGGATTAGAACAAAGATACTCTGAAGACTTGGCTGTTCAAGCAAATAGGCTGACTCTGATTCTGGGTTTATTATTTATCATTAATTAGTTATTTGATTTAAAGTACAATTTTATTGTACATGTTTCTTAACTTGTGTTCGCCGCCCTGAGTCCTTCGGGAGAAGGGCGGCATATAAATACATGTAATAAATAAATAAATAAATACTCTGTGGTTGCTCCTTACACTGTAGAATAGGGGTGTCAAACTCAATTTCATTGAGGGCTACATCAGGGGGCTGTGAGGGCATGGCCAGAGTGGGAGTGGCCAGCTTGATGTCACTTGTGTTGGAGGCACCAGAGGTGGCCTGAGCACTCTGCCAGTGAAAACAAGCTCCTGAGCTCCATTTTCAGCTGTGACAGCCTCCTGCAACCCTCTGCCAGTGAAAATGGAGCTTGGGAGGGCCACATGCGACCCTCCTGAGCTCCATTTTCACTGGCAGAGGCACTGTGGATTTGTCCTTCACTGTTTCCAGGGCAGTCCCATGGGCCAGATCTAAGCACCCCGTGGGGTGGATCTGAAATGTACTCACTCCCTTACTCTTTTCAGGTACTGAAAATCTTTCTTTGTACATTTAGGCATTCAACATCTTTTGGGGAGGAAGATTTGGACAAGTTTATTTTGATTTCTGGTGATCACATGACATATCCCTGCAGTTTTATTGGCAATATTTTTGGAAATGAGATAGTGTGACTAGCCCCAAAACACCAACTGGATTCCATGCATGTTTCCCTTCACCTATTTCAGTGCTTTAACCATTGTAATGAAGGTAATAATTTGGCAACCATTTCAATAATGTATTCAGTGAGTGGAATTCTTTTTTAAAAAAATACTTGTGATATGGTAGCACCTCATTATTATATTAAAGATGCTTCAGTGAAGACAGCCATTCTTACCTTGATTGACCTTGATTGACCTTAGAAAGTAAGCAAGCTTGGATTAGTTCAAGCAAGTCATGGAATTCATGGGGCTCAATGGCTATTATACTCCTGATAACAGTAAAATTGCCTCTGAAGGCCATTTGCTGGGACACTAGATTTTCTTGGGCAGTTGATTGGCCACCATGAGAACAAAGTTCTGGATTAGATGGGCCAGGGGTCCAATCCAGCTGGGTACTGCTCAAGTTCTTAAAATTGGCACTTGAAGGGGACTGCTGGATAATCCCACATTTGGGATGACAGAATGGAAAGTCCCACATCTCAGATGACAGCAAGGATAATCCCTCTCTTCAATGCTTTCAAGAAAAATGTCTGGATGCAATCACCACAGATAGAAAGGAGGCTGTCTTTCCTTTTAAAATGCATTCACCTATTAGAACAATTTACACAACTGCCCAATTGATGTGCAACTCAGGATTAAAAACATGAAACAAATATTATAACAAAACATGTAAAAACGTCAAGCAAAGGCAAATACTCAATAAGAGCCATATTTGGTCTAAAACCCAGTGCCTGGAGTAAAGCCATGGCTTTTCAAAAGTCAGGGAAGGCCAAGACTGTGAGACTCTCAGCGAGATGACAGCTTTTCAACAAGGCAGGTGTGACATCAGAAAAGGCAGGTGTCCTGTGTTCCATGGGCTGACACTGCTTAAGTAACAAGCCCTGGAGTGTGATCACCTTGTCAGATCTTATTGGATGTATAGAAGTCACGAGAGACAGGCAATCCTCAGGGCCTGTGGCATTTAGTATTTGAGAATATCAAACAAATTACAGTTAATACCTAAAGATCTTCAACAGTAATTAACAGAGATACTTGTCAGACCTGCATGTCCCAGGCCATCCACACAGGACTGGAAGAAAGAAGAGGCATTTCCATGTGGGCGCTGTCTTTCATCAGATATTCCATAAATATCTGGAATATATTTATGGACTATCAGGCTCTGCTGGATTTGCAGAAAGTGTAACAATCAGCTAGAGAAAACCCAGCTTTACTCATTTGACATTAATTACATAAACTTCTCATTTTCTGTAAGTTTAGTCAAATGTTGGGTTTGAGCTATATTTTATTTTAATGGCTCTATTTTGTAGCACTCAGCTGGTTTTAGATTGCCAATAAATTGTTGTTTGTGTTACTTCTGGAAGCTTCTCCTGATTTTTTTTTAATCAACACAATAATTCTCCCTGTGCTGTGACACCATAACGCAAGGTATGGCAAACTAAGGGAATGAATTGTGTTCCACAGTGCTTTCCTTATCAAGCATTTAAAGCAATATGTCTTTTCCTCAGTGTCTTTACCAGTTCATTATCCTTCTCCCTTGATTATTTCCTCTCAAGGACATACTGATTGCTTTTGGGGGTTTTTTTAAGTGGCATATTTACCTTTTGGTCTCTATAACCTGTCTTTTTCTTTTTAACTTTTTAACTTTTTACTTCATTTAATTCATGTCAGACCTCTCTGCCATTAATTTGACTAAGAAAAACCTTCAAGATTGACTGTTAGTTACAAAGGAGATAAAATAATGTTTGTTTGTTTATTGTGTCTTTTGTTTAAATGCAACTATGTAGAAAGCAGAATCCAAGGAAATAAATGCCAGACTGTTTTTACAGATGGACAAACCTGTCAGTTTCATTTTTTCTTCAATCAGTCTTTCAAAAAATGAAAAGAGAGAAAGTACTTCATTCTATACTATTTGTAAAGATATTTGCAAATTCTGGGACATTACCTTGAAAATCAACTAAACAAAACCCTCACTTATTTTCACTGGTCAAATTTATTAGGCGCAACTATACCATTTGAAAAAAAAAGTTAATGCCTCCGGGTTCTACCTGATTCCCTGGGGGTTTGAGAGATAGGGTCCCTGGGCTCAGACTGGTTTATTTTAATGCCAGGTCTGTGGTTAACAAAGCTCCCCACATCTGTGTATTGACTGAGGAGGAAAATGCGGACCTGGCTTGCATTACAGAAACCTGGCAGGGCTCGGAGGGAGGTGCCCCTCTGACTGAACTTTGCCTGCCAGGTTTTTGGGTGCTACACCAGTCAAGAGCCCAGGGCAGGGGTGGATGGTGGTGGCAGTTGTTATTAGGGAGGCCCAGGCTCCGTGGGAAGTCCCTGTTCCTCAGATAGATGGGTGTGAGTCCCTCCTCATGAGATGGGGCCCACAAGGGCAGTTGGGCCTGTTGATTATGTAACTATCACCCAGCTGCATATCAATGGCCCTTCCTGGGCTGCTTGACGTCCTATCAGGGCTGGTGGTTGAGTTTCCCAGACTTATTGTGGTGGGGGCTTCAATCTGCCTTTTTGGGGTGGGGCGTCGGGAGCAGCCCGGGAGTTCATGGCTTCCCTGGCAGTCATGGACCTGACTCAGATAATTCAGGCCCTGACCCATGTGTGGGGACACACGCCCAATCTTGTTTTTATCTCGGAACAGTGGCGTGCGGAGCTCAGTAGGGGAACGCCAGTCATTTACCCCCTGTCATGGACCGATCACTATCTCCTCCAGCTGGGCTTCCACTATGACACCCACCACCACTGGGCTGCAGGACCGACCACCTGGTTCCACCCCAGGCACCTGATGGACCCTGAGTGGTTCCAGATGGACCTTGGACCAATACCTATCTCTCTTTCCCACGCCCTGGTCGAGGCTCTGGTGTATGCCTGGGAATGGGTGGCCTCCGGAGCCCTCAACCTTGTCATGCCTTTGCAGCCTCTGACCCGGCGCAGATCCCGGTTGGCCCCTTGGTTTACTGAGGAGCTTCGGGAGATGAAGCGGTGGAGGAGAGGTCTAGAGAGTTGTTGGAGGTTCAGCCATTCTGAATCTGACCAGGCACAGTTCAGATCCTTCACATGGTCTTACCTAGTGGAGATGGAGGTGGCAAAGCATTTTTACTTCTCTCTCCTCATCACATCCGCAGATAATCGCCCGTTTAGGGTGTCATGCTACCTTCTGAATCAGGGAGTGGGGGATGACCCTTTGTGGGGTTGGGCCGAGGAGTATAGTCAGCATCTGCTGGACAAGATTGCTCAGATTCAGGACGGTTTGGACTCTGACTGGGCAGGGTCAGATGGGGGGGAGATGCTAGATCTTGTCATCTGGGAGGAGTTCGATCCTGTGACCCCTGAGGAAGTGGACAGGATCATAGGGAAGCTGAGTGCTACCACATGTGTGTTGGATCCGTGTCCTTCCTGGCTAGTTTATGCAGCCCAGGAGGTTACGTGTGACTGGATCCAGGCAGTGATTACTGCATCCTTGGGTGAGGGTAGCTTCCCCACCACCTTGAAGGAGGCCCCTCCTCAAGAAACCTGCCTTGGATTCAGCCATTTTGAACAACTGTCGTCTTGTCTCCAACCTTCGCTTTATTGCAAAGGTTGTTGAGAGCATGGTGGCACAGCAGTTCCTGTTTGCCCTGGAGGAAACAGAATACCTTGATCCATACCAGTCGGGTTTCTGGCCCGGATACAGCACGGAGATGGCATTGGTTGCGCTAGTGGATGATCTCTGGAGGCCCGGGACAAGGGATATTCCTCTGTCTTGGTCCTATTAGATCTTTTGGCAGCCTTTGATACCATCGACTATGGTATCCTGCTGCGACGCCTCGAGGGGTTGGGGGTGGGGGGCACTGTTCCACAGTGGTTTTCCTCCTACCTCTCGGGGCGCTCACAGGCAGTGTTGGCAGGGGGACAGAGGTCGACCCTGAGGCCCCTCACTTGTGGGGTGCCCCAGGGGTCAGTGCTCTCTCCTCTTCTGTTCAACATCTATATGAAGCCGCTGGGAGAGGTCATCCATGGTTTTGGGGTGAGGTATCATCAGTATTCTGATGATACCCAGATTTTTATATCCACCCCAACCAGCCCAGTGATTCCCTCGACGTGATGTCCCAGTGCCTGGAAGCGGTACGGACCTGGATGGGGAGAAACAGGCTTCGGCTCAACCCTGCCAGGACCGAGTGGCTGTGGGTACTGGCATCTCAGCTTGAACAACATATTCCATCTCTAATTATAGGGAGTGAAGTGTTATACCCTGTAGACAGGGCGCGTAACCTAGGTGTCTTCCTGGATTCACGATTAAACTTGGAAGATCATGTTATGCCTGTGACCAGGGGGGCATTTGCTCAGGTTCGCCTGGTGTGCCAGTTGCGCCCTAAAAACTCCATCCTAAACTGATGGAGTTTTTAATAGAACATGATGGGGTTTTATTGGATTTTTGTCAATTTTATCATGGACTTTGTTTTTAATGGTTTGTTTGCTTTGTTTATTGTTGTGAGCCGCCTTAAGTCCTGTGGAGATAGGACAGCATATAAATCCAATTAAATAAATAAATAAATAAATAAATAATGTTATATCTCCCTGCCATTTAACTGTGAAACCTAATTTAATATAAACCAATAATTGTAAAGACAGGAATTTAAGCCAGAATCCCAAGAACTAATCTAAGGGATTTTCTGTTCTTAGGCTATGAACACATATAGAATTGTGTTAATGTAGATTAGTGCTCTCACAAAATGGTTTCCAGGACTCAAATAACTGCAAAGTCATTTCTATTTCCTAAATACAAAATTGTAACATGCCTAGAAATAAAGAATGGGCTAAGATTGGCACTTAGCTTTATGCCATGCCACTTTCTTAGCTCACAGAGAGAAAGAGAGCGAGGTTAGATTTAAAAAAAAATTATGAAAAAGAGTAAATTTATTTATTTATTAGTTTATTTAACTTATATGACGCCCTATCTCCAACGGACTATCTCTAAAGTTATATCATAAATAATATAACAGAAGCAATGCTAATTCATAAAAGTAAAAAAATTTGAATTAGATTAGTGTTTCTCAACCTTAGCAACTTTAAGAACTGTGTAATTTAATTCCCAGAATTCCAGGTTGGTTAGACAATTCTTAGAATTGAAGTCCTTGCATCCTGAAGTTGCTGAGGTTGAGAAACACTGAACTAGATTTATAAACTACATTTAGCCAGACTTTATTTTCTTAATATTTCTCCAGTTCACTATTTCTTACTCCCTTTCTGCACTTTGCATTACAGTATTTAAAGTCTATTCTTACCAGTACCAGCCTGATTAGATCAGACAAAAACAAACTCTTATTGATCCCTCATTTTCCAGAGGTCAGAGGTCTTGTGTGTGTGTCTGAAGCGAGATGGTTCTGCTTTTCCATGGTAGCACTGCAGCCTCTTGGTGATGGTTAGGCTGGACTGCTCCTTGTTAATTTTTTAGAAATCTTTAAAGTCAGAATTGTTTCAGAAGCCTTTTCCTGATTTTATCATGCTATCTTTACTTTCTGTTTTATTGTTCATAGTGTTACATGCAATTGTGTTAATATTGTTTACCCCAAAAAGCAATGGTGGGATTGGTGTGAATGTCTATGACTATGTATCTATAATCTCAGAAAGGACAAGAATAATAGTTGATGTCAAAGAAATGTAAACCTTGCAAGGTAGTACAGAAAGAAGCGTAGCCAGAAGTACTAAGTCTATTTTATTATAAGCTCTATTTTATTATAAGATCAGAATTTTGCAGATTTGATCTCTCTCTCCTCGTCTTTACAACCCGACGTGCTCTCAAAACATTTTTATTTCAGCAAGCTGGCCTGGCCTAACTCTCCCTTTTAAATTTTTAAATCGTTAATTTGTTTTACAAATAGGGTGTTTTAAATTTGTTTTCTGCCAAAATATTTAATAATTTTAATGGGTTTTTAATGTTTGTATTATTTGTATTTTTATCTTGGCTGTTCACCGCCCTGAGTCCCCCGGGAGTAGGGCAGTATATAAATTTGATAAATAAATAAATAATAAAAAAACTAGGACAGTCCCTTCTCAAATGTTTGCCATGTCCTTATTCCTTCTGTGACTTTAACACCTCTTCTCTTTCACATTTCTCCAAAGTCATTCTCACATATTGTTACAGGAAGATATTTGTAGGCATATGCATATCCTTGGGCACCTTTGGAAACCCAAAGGTAAGCATAATAAAGTCATCTGCCTGAATGGAACATGCTGTCCAGTTCATCTCCCCCATCCTCCCATATTTATTAATACTTGCATTCATTATTTTTATGTGACCTAGGTAAGAAAAGTCCTGAACAAAACAATAAACAAAACCCTAGTCTATTATTAAGCTAAAATTATTTATATTTTTGTAATGGAAGGGGAGTGGTGAAGTCATTATGCTTTACAAGAATGACCATGTACCTCAAATGAGTTTATAAAAGTATAAGTTTGCTATCCTATGCTTTTTATTGCTTATGCTTAGATGATAAACTGGGATATATCCCTGACGAAGTATGCATAAATTGCATCATAAATGGCTAATTGTGTTTATAATGTAAATTCATTCCTGTACTTTCTTTTCTGTGATTACTATTGTTAGCAAGGGTCTGCAGGATCTTAGTCATAATTTACCAATTTTAGCTCCCATAAATTGATTGTGATTACACTTGTACCATTGCAGTACTGCATAATAATTCAACATTTGGAACAAAGAAGAAAATGAACATCAGAAACACATCATTTTATCAAGCAGAATTTTAGGATTCAAAAATGTTTTTAACAAGCTAGACTAATGCTCCAAAGCACAGGACAACAACCATGCATTCCAAATGAATATCAGATAAAAGTTACTTTTACATTGTTTCAAATGTTAAGCTATTGCTCAATGCATTGTAAGCCGCCCTGAGTCTCCGGAGAAGGGCGGCATATAAATTAAATTAAATAAATAAAAAAAACCTGTTGGTTGAATGTCTGAAAGAGCATACAAATTGACTTGCTGCCTCACTCCTGGCCAGTTTACATATTTTAAGTTTTTGAAAACAGAATTAATGGACACTTGGAAATCGTAGGGAAAATAAGAATTGTCCATGTGCTCTTCCTATGTTAGACTTGTGGTTTTTTTTAGGTCATCTTATGCTGTTTCTGTCCAGAGATGGAAATTTGGAACCAATTACAATCTTATTTAATACAAATAACTGAATAGCAGTAAGTGAAGTGAGGTAATTCTAAAGGGTTATACAGAGCAAATAGTGAATTGATTTGCCAATAATTAATAACTGAGTAGAATCTAAAATCAACATGGAACGCCCCACCTTGCAATGATTTCTGCAATGCTTTCTAGAAGAAGTAGAATCTTATGTCTATGTCTATGTCTATGTCTATGTCTATGTCTATGTCTATGTCTATGTCTATGTCTATATGTATATCTTCGAGACTGCCTTCTACTGCATAGTTCCCAGCGACCGGTAAGATCCCACAGAGTTGGTCTCCTCCAGGTCCCGTCAGCTAAACAGTGCCGGCTGGCAGACCCATGGGGAAGGGCCTTCTCTGTGGCTGCCCCAGCTCTCTGCCCCAGTTACTTCCTGAGATCCGGACCATCCCCATCCTATTAGCCTTCCAAAAAGCGATGAAGATTTTTTAATTTTTAATGTTTTCATATATGGTTTTTAAATGCACTATAAGCCACCTCGAGTCTTCGGAGAAAGGCGGCATACAAGTTGAATAAATAAATAAATAAATAAATAAATAAATAAATAAATAAATAAATAAAGTATACATATACGTATACATATATGTATATGTATAGGTGACAAGGCTTATTAATCAAATTTCAGAATCTTTGGACAGACAATACTCTTTTTGTAGACAAATTTTGAGATCTCTAGATCTATCAGGCAAGTGATGATGATAGGTGTTAATTTTCCACTGATTCACTTGCTCCTTGTGAGTGGATTGCCTATAGATATAAATTTTGTATGGATAAATATAATGAAATATCGAGCTCATTTATACACAATATAGTAGTGTACAAAGCATGATAGTTATATGTGTATTGAAATATATATGTATAATATGTGTATTTCTCTTTAGCCAAGTTCTTCCTATGTAAACCAAGATTTTTATGCAGCCCTAGTTCAGTGAAATCACAATCCACTAGTTTTTAGGCTTTTTTTCTGGCAGCCAGCAAACACTCTGCTGCCCATTGGGAGACTAATGTAGGAAGAACCTGGCTAAAGAGAAATACACATAAAGCCTATGAAAAGGAAAGAAAACAAATGTGTGTATTGTGTATATTTAATGTAACTGTTTACTGTAACAACATATTATACTTTATATATATTTAATATTATATATATTTATATTATACATTTATTTTTAAGCATAATAGCATTTTCATTATATATTTTTGTGTTTTGTACTTTTAATTTTTTTTCATATTATTTTAAAGGTAATACAAATGTATAAAAAACTATTTCTATTGAAGTCATGAAGTTTCAATGATCATACTATTAGAGAGCCTAGGAGGAACAGACTAAAGTTTGATTAGGCTGTATAGATTGCAATATTTTAGGTTACATCAAAAATTGTTGAGACATAAAAGCATATTATTATTAACAGCCAGAATCAATCCATTGCAAAATGAAGGTCTGTTATGGATCATAATTCAACATGTTGGTGCAGTTTATGCAAGGTACAGCAATGACGTTCTTTCAAGTATATCCAGGTCAGTCCAGATTCTTCAGGTTTTTCTGTCATGGAAGAAGATGGAACCTTTGAACTTCCTTTTTTTTTTAATATTCCTAAGGATACTTGCCATTTTTCCTTGTGTATAGTACTTAGCCTTTTTAGTTTCTCAACTGACTCAAATGTTACATATACAAAAGGCATAATTCATGGTATAACAGCTTTGCTTCCCAACAATGTTCTGGAAGAGACATGCTATCAAATGAAACCAGCAAATAGGAACTAGCTAATTGATCAACGCACTTTAAGTAAATAGAGATGAATTTATTCTTTGGCAAAATTTAATCAAAACAATGGTATCCTTACAAAACATGTCCCTATTAATAAAGCATTGCATGTGACTGATAGGACTGAAATTATAGTAAGGAAAATGTAATGGTATTATGTCAGTGACTTTACTTTCCAGAAGGAGGATTTCTAAGATTTGCAACAATATAAAATTGTATTTTTATATGGGGAGGAAGGCTATGGCAAAGCACACTAAAAAGTAAAGACATCATCCTGCCAACAAAAGTGTGTATAGTCAAGGCTGTGGTTTTCCCAGTTGCAGTGTATGGCTGTGAAAGTTGGACCATAAGGAAGGCTGAGCGCCAAAGCATTGAGGCCTTTGAACTATGGTGCTGGAGAAGACTCCTGCAAGTCCCTTGGACTGCAAGGTGATCAAACCAGTCAGTCCTAGAGGAGATTAACCCTGACTGCTCTTTAGAAGGCCAGATCCTGAAGATGAAACTCAAATACTTTCGCCATCTAATGAGAAGAAGGACTCACTGGAGAAGAGCCTAATGCTTGGAACAATTGAGGCAAAAGAAGGAGGGGATGGCAGAGAATGAGGTGGCTGGATAGAGTCACTGAAGGAAACAGTGTGAACTTAAATGGACTCTGGGGGATGGTAGAAGACAGGAAGGCATGGGTGAACATTGTCTACTGGGTTGTGATGGGTCAGACACAACTTTGTAACTTACAACAACAACAAAAGTATTTTCGGTAATGAAAAACATACTTTCTTTGCCTGCTTTAATTGTCCAATCCTAACAGAAGTTTCACCAATAAAATTAGTGCTCCATCTCAGTTTTGACTTACATACACAAGTAGCAATTCAAATTGTGGGGTAGGGGGGAGGGGAGGGGTTTAGCCTGCATCATTGTTTGCAAGATTTTTAGTGAATGGAATTAATAAAACAGCAAGAAAAATGCAAGCTACTCAGGGAGGCTATAATAAACAGATGTTCTTTCAACAATGTTTACCTGCTCTGAATTCCTGATTTGTACTATTTTTGTTTTCAGCATTTCAATCTTTACTTTTTTAGCGTGAAAATTCAAGAAAAAGAAGGAGAAGGACAAGAAGGAGAAGGAGAAAGAAGAATTGATTTTGTTGTTTCACACATTCAACACAGTTAATAGTATGAGTCTCCTGAGATTTTTCTCAGTCAAAACAATGGGATGTAGTTGAACTTCACTGTTTTTCAGATTCTAGTATTGTGTTACATTTACAAAATCAAGATCAGTACTCTGGCTGAAGTGGTTCTTTTCCAGAGGGAGAAAAAAGCAGAAACGTTGAAGATACTTTAGAGCAAAGTTAGCTGACAGAATTCTGTCTGTCTGTCTGTCTGTCTGTCTGTCTGTCTGTCTGTCTGTCTGTCTGTCTGTCTGTCTATCTATCTATCTATCTATCTATCTATCTATCTATCTATCTATCTATCTATCTATCTATCTTCTTCTTAATGCTTTAATCTCCTGAATATTTAGGCAGCAATGCCACAGGCTAAATTAGTTGAGGTGGGTGGGAGTATATAATTAATATTAGAGAAAAGTAAAAGTTTGGAGGTAGGACTTCTGTTATTGGAAATTTGAACACAACCCCAACATGACTCAATAGCTGAAAAAGTAAGATGGAGGGGCCTTATGAGGGGGAATAATAAATAGTGATTAAATGAAAACAAATACATGCTAATATTAGATGATGTTTATATTATGGTGATGATAGAGACACACTCAAGTCTATGTTGCCTCACTATGTTGCACACACTATGTTACCTTACTATGACTGAGGGGTGTTCCTAGGAGGATGAGTAAAGAACTCTAGGATTAAGTGCCAACTGCATATGAATCATCTAAGGCATGAAATACATCCTACAACCATGCTGAAGCAAGCAGACACCTATTTCTGACAGTAGTGATACAGAAATTTGTGGGAGGTAGATGATAACTTTAGCAGCAGATTTATCAGATTTGCTTTATCAGATTTGCTGATAACTACAGCAGATTTCAGTGTCTAGAATAGAGGTGCAGAGGTGTCATTTAAACTACTCAGAAAAAGGTAAAGCCTCCTGTATTTTATACCAAGAAAACCAGAATGATAGACAATATGAACTGATATGCTGTAGTGCCACATAACGGGCTCCTCAGTCAGATGACATTCAACATACTACAGAGGAAGAGTTTTTAGAGTACTAATGATGTTTATGACATGGCTAGATTAAAGCCAAATAGGTGTTGATGTTGCAAGAAAAGAAAATCTGACAGAAGCAGAATAATAATGGGTATGTGGACTGTAAGAAGCATGAATATGGTCATTCTCAACAGAGTTAATTAACTACATGTTGATATAGTAGGATCTGAAAAATAAAATGGAGTAGATTTGACTGAATAATATCAGCTAGGACTTGGTAAAAAATTCTTCAATATAGCAGTTTTTAAACTTTATTTCCCAATCAATGATGCAAAAGAAGAGGAAATTGATGTGCTTATGGTCAAATGCTATCTGAAACTGGTAGAACATGTAAACATCTAGTCTCTTGTAGTTGGAGACTAGAATTCCACAACTGGAAATAGTAAGAAGGTAACTATAGTTAGACTATGTGGCCTAGGTAACAAAAATGAAGCAGGACTATGGCTTATCACTTTCTTCTGTTCCAATGATATATTCACTACTAGCAAATTTTTCAAAGTCACACCTTGAAAAATGGGAGTCAGCAGATGGAGTGCTATCAAATTAAGTATATTATTAGTATAAAGAGATGAAAGAGTTGAGATTATAGTAGCAAAAACATGGTCAAAATATATTTGACATGAAGTGTTCATAGGCTAATTTAAAAGTCTATCTAAAATGAAAGAACAAATTCAATCAGTTTCTGTAACATGATCTTGACCATGAATTCATCCTTTTCAAGAATTGGAATGTCAGGAATCATTTTGAAGCCCTAAAATCAGGGGTGAAATCCAGCAGGTTCTGACAGTTTCTGGAGAACTGGCAGAGAACATTTTGAGCAGTTTGGAGAACCGGTAGCGAAAATTTTGAGTAGTTCAGAGAACCGACAAATACCACCTCTGGCTGGCCCCAGAGTGGGGTTGAAATGGAGATTTTGCAATATCCTTTCCCCAGAAGGGGGAGGGAATGGGGATTTTGTAGTATCCTTCCCCTGCCATGCCTACCAAGCCACAGACACCAAGCCACACCACACCCACATGCCACACCCACAGAACCGGTAGTAAAAAAAAATTGGATTTCCCCATTGCCAAAAATTCATTCATAGAAAGCCAACAGAACTGTGGAATGAAGTCATAGATGTTATAAATTTATAACATAGACCAAGAAACAAGAAAACACAAAGCAGTGGAACCAGGGGTGAAATGCTCCCAGTTCGGACCGGATTGCTCAATCTGGTAGCGATCTGGTGGGTGGTTCAGAGAACCGGTAGCAAAAATCCCTGGGCCCCCCCATGCCCAGCTGAGCCGCACGATCATCAGAGGCTTTTTTTTTTAACTTTTAAAAGCATTTTTTCTACAACCTCTTCCGATGAAGAGGTGGTTAAAAAATGCTTTGAAAAGTCTCTGATGATCCCAGCTGAGTTGCCTGATCAGCAGAGAGGTATTTTTTAAAAAGCCTCTCTGACGATTCCAGCTGAGTTGCCTGATTGGCAGAGGCTTTTCAAAGCATTAGAGAAAATGCTTTGAAAAGTTAAAAAAAAAAAAGTTGGCCACGCCCACCCAGTCACATTACCCCCCTGAGCTGTTACAGATAGTGAGTTGTGGTGAGTTAGTTACCTTAAGGATTAAGAGCTGTCTCCTTAAGAGATTGCATTGTGGAAGATGTAGTGACAGATTGCATTATGGGAAATGTAATCCAGGTCATGTGACCATATCTGTGTGTCTGATTGGCCACTGAGGCTTTCTGCCTGAGTTTTAGAACTAAGGCCTAGCTATATGTTGAATTACCTCAGAAGAGAGAACATGCTTTCTGAACAGGGGAACAAACTATCATCCTTTTACACTAGGAAATGGGATGGATTATGAAATAAGGATGCATCTCAACATGACTGTAAGTCTGTGTTTGAGGATACCCTAATAAACGATCTATATGAAACCTGTTTGCTAGAGTGTATCTGCCTGTTCCCAGTGGAGCCAGAGGCCTGGGGAACAGAACACCCCCCCCCCACACACACACACACCAAGCCATGCCTACAGAACCGGTAGTAACAAATTGCAAAATTTCACCCCTGGGTGGAACAGAATGTTAAAATTGCCAGGGAGAGAACAGAAGCTAAATCCAGGAAAGAGAAAGAACTCAGGAAAGAATTAAAAAAGACAGCTTTTAGAATAGACAAGGAGTAGTATTAAATGACCTCTGTAAATCATTGAAGTAAATAGACCCAGACAAGTAAGAAAGTCTCCCAAAAGATCTCCAAACTCAGAAGGAACTTTCAACCTCAAGCTGGTATGCTAAAGGATGCCAATGGAAAAATAGGAATCAATTCAAAGGAGATAAAACGAAGATGGATCAAGCAAACTGAAAATCTGTATAGTGGAGATGTCAATATCCAGGATACCATAGAAAAATTACCTACATACCTAATCTTAAATTTTGAACTTAAATCAAAACTCTGATCCTTACAAAATTGGAATCCTACAAGAATTGATGGAATATTTACGTAAAGACACATGGAAAGCAGCAAAAGTATCAATAAAGATTCTAACAAATCTATGCCAGCTAACAGATTGTAAGAAGTTAATCTACATGCCAATACCAAAGAAAGGAGACTTAACAGACATGCAAGCTGTAATACAATATCCTTGATTTCACATACTAGTAAAATAGTGCTTTGTATAATCCAATCCAGATTAGACCCCTTTATGGAAAGGGAGAGGGCAGATGTTCAAGATAACTTTAGAAAAGAGCAAGAAACAAGAGACATTATTGCTGATGGACACTGCAAAATTAAGTTAAACATTACAAAAAGGAAAGCAATATGTCTTAAATTGACTGTAGAAAAGGTCAATTGTATTGACCTTGTCAGACTATAGAGTGACTTTCGGAAAATGTGAAGCCCAGATATCTTCATTGTCCTAATGTTAAACCTATATACAGGATAGGAAGCCAGACCAAACATAGAGAAACAGACTGGTTTCAGGTGAGGAAAGAAGTGAGAAAAACACTTTATATTTTCTTATTATTTATTCAACCCATATGCTGAATATATATTGAAGGGGGCTGAGTTGAAAGAAGATAAGCATGGTTTTTAAAACTGGAAGAAGTAGCATCAATAATTGTGTTTGTGCTGATGACAGTACTCTGACAGCAGAAAAATGCAAATCTGCAAGCTATAGTAGTAAAAGTCAGGGAATACAGTGATAATTTGGGTCTAAGATTCAATATAAAGAAGAGCAAGCAGATACAGCAACTATGATAATGAAGACATTGAAGTAGCAGAGTAGCTTTGCCTTTTAGGACTGACTATCAACAATAAAGAGACCAGTAGTAAATAAATACATAACACATTAGAATATGAAATAATAGCAATGAAGGTCCTGGAAAAGATAATGAGATGTTGTGATGTGCATAGGCCTACAAAGATCAGAATCATGCAGAGAATGGCTATTCCCTGTGATAGTCTATGGATGTGAAAGCTGACCTTTGAAGAAGCAGGGTAGAAAAAATGTTGGTTCTTTTGAACTTTGATATGGAGAAGACTCTGGAGTATTCCATGGGCAGACAAAAAAACAAAACAAAAAAAAACAAACAAATGGAAAGGTGAATTGATGAAATAGGAAAACTGAGCATGAGGTAAATAAATTATTCATCTAACATAGTCATGCTTACCCTCTAGAAATACCTCAGTGGAGATAGAAATACCTCATATGGAAAAAAATATCTGAATGGGAAGAAGTTATAGATTTCATATTTAGAGATGAGAAAGTATTCAAGATACAGTAGATTATGTCGGCATAAAATTGTCCTCAGGGAATAGTAACTCGTTCCACTTTCCTGCCAAGGAAGCTATATAGATATAATTATGAAGTCACTGTGTATTCACCACAAATTAAGCTCAGTGTAAAGAAATCAACATTGTTTTTATTTACATTAAGTCTTTGTTAAACTCTTGTCACAAGAAACTAGACATTTTTCTTTTGTTTTTAAAATTAGTTTATAAAGAATAAGTCCATATGGAAGAAAGGAATTGCTTTTTTTAAAAAAAAAAATAGAATTTGCTGATTTTTTTTTTTTTTTTTTTTTTTGGCATTTGAACTTAATGCTGTGGCAAATTTTATTTTCAAATTTTGAAAAGTTTTTTTCATCCAGAAAATATAATTCTGCATTCTACCTCAATACTAGATTGTCACATTTTATTCAACCTTATGATTTCTTGACCTGAAATAGTCTCGAGAAGAATTCCATGTGAGGTACTTTTAGGATTTAATTTAAATATTGGAGGAAAGAAAGCTATGGATTTTGAAATGAACTGTGCAACACTTACATATCTTGTGGCTAAAATAATCAAAGCATTGTTGTGAATGAGGAGAGGGAGAGAGAGGAATGGAAGAAAGGAGAAGGAGAGGAAGAAAGGATAAGGGACAAGAGCAGGAGAGAAGTTGAGAAAGGGGCAAGGAATGCGGGAGAATAGGAGAGGAGAGGAGGAGGGCGGGGAAAGAAATAAGGAGAAGAAGGTTTGCTGTGAAAAGAGAGGGTAGAAGAACAACCCCAAATGTGATTAAAATGTCTTATTTTTATACTTTCGTTAGAAAAAAATATGTATATATATGTATGTATGTATGTATGCGTGTATATATATATGTTTTCTGAGGTTTTTGCGGGTGTTTGTATGAAGGTCTTTGGTTATTCGGGTCTTCTCCCGCGTAGAATTGGAAGTATCTTGGGGACGTTTCGACGAAGTCTCATTTGTCATCTTCAGGCTGGTATTCTCGGCTTCGATCATATATATATGATCAATTATGGATAAGAGAATTATATTTACAATATGTGTATACGAAATACAAAAAAACTTTTTTTTTTAAAAAAAGAGAAAATGTCATGGAGGGGAAAATCCACAATTTCTTTTAAAATTGAACCAGTTTGATTTTTTTTTAAAAAAGAAAAACAATAGTTACATTTTTAAAACACAAGTACGAAAAGCTTCCAACAATGCAACTCGTGTCAATTCTTGATACAATATGGCTCTAATATTTCAGTATTCTTCTCTAAGATCAGAGTAGACTCCTTGAAAAAAAACCCTATCTATATTGGCTACTTGTAACAAGCAAGGGTTTGTTTTTCCAAGCGAAGCCTTAGCAATTTTTAAAATTTGGAGGGAAGGAAGCAGACCTGTGCTTCAGATATCATTTCCAGGTTTTGGCAGCTGTTCTGAAATTTGTTTGCAAGAGTTGTTTGCAAATAGATAGTTGCTATCTGTTGCTGATAGTTTTACCATACAATCTCATCAAACTCCTCACACGCTCTCCTGCCATTTATTTAAGGGAATGCCTCTTTGAAATAAAATAGTGAGATGTATACTTTACATGCCAGGAATATTCCAAACAGATTATTTTCCTGAAGGAGGACAGCATTGCTAAACAAGTTATATTTTTTAATAAATATATTTGTTCTGTCTTTTGGAGAGTGATTTTTCTACCAGTATTTTATTTTTCAGATATAACTGCCTATTGTTGGCTCTCCCAGCCATTCTTGAATTATTTTTCTAAGTAAGCTGAACTGTGCTACCAGAGTGATGAGCTATTTCTTCCTGTTCTTTGAGTCCATCTATACCAGCAATTCTAACATTTGTCCTGCTGACACAATGACTTTAAAGTTTAATAAGCATCCCTTAGTGCATTATTAGACCAATCAAACTCATGGGATTGTAGGAAGGACGCCCACAGAGCAGATCAAAGAGGAAAATTTTACTCTCTATATTCACAAGGGAAATGTATTTTCTCTCTCTCCCTGAATGGCTGCAGATTGATTTGTTAGCAGACAGACTATAATATCAAGTTTAAAATCTCATAAAGTCTTAATGTGCCATTATCATCATATTAAATCATATTATCAAACTTAGCAGTTTTCTTGACCTAAAATAGTCATTTTACAATATAGACATTAATTTATTTCCTTTTTTCACAGGGTGTCTCTTAAACTTCAATTTAAAGCTACAGAGAAGTTAATAACCTCAAAGAAACTATTATGTAGCAGGGCAGCATGGTAGTTATATTGTTTGTCATCTCTATTTTTATCCTCAAGGAGATGCTACATCCAGTAGATCAGTATCAGAACACTAATTTAAACCTTCCTACAAACCCTCTGATGAATGAGTGAATCAGTATACAACACATGCATAAATTTACATGCTCATAACTGTCACTAGTGGCTTGTCATTAGCAATAAAATAGTGTTTCTCGAAATATTTCAGAAGAGCATAAAATCATGAAGACATGTTTCTGGTCCCACTTCAACAATTTAGCTCAGGCTATTTCAAAGGAGCATCACACCAAAATTATAATCTTGCTTCAAAAATTCCAAAGCATTGTATCCCCTCATTAATCAAGGGGATCAATCAAGATTGTAACAAGCTCTTTAAAAAATCATGTTATTCTTTGAGATAATCAAAGGCTATTGACAAGAACAGAAGCCAGTTCTGAATAAATGAAGCTGACCAGATATCAGGGGATAGAATGTGTGTGTGTTAGAGGAGGAGCAGTAGCAATTTTGTTCTGATTCATTTTTTAGATTATTAAGAACTAGTGAAATATAGGAAATAATTTGCGTACGTCTTTGGCCCTTCTGAAAAGTTAAATGTACCAAACGTCCAGTCAGTGGATATAGAAGCTTCTATATAAAAATCTCTCCTGAAGGGCCTTAAACCTGACTATATTGGTTGACTTGGAGCCCCAATAGGATTGTGCTCTGCTGGTGGTGGTTGGCTGAGTTAAAGATGTAGTCCACTCCTGAGTGTCCATGCTTTTGATTTTAACCTTTTATTTAATTTAGATTTAGATTTTATTCAATTTCTATACCGCCCTTCTCCCGAAGGACTCAGGGCGGTGCACAGCCAACAATAAAACAAGTCCAAATTCAAAATTTAAAAAAACATTTTAAAAAACATATTAAACCATATTAAACCTAATCATTAAAAATAAACCCCAATTAAAATTCATGTCTAGGCCAGCCCTGCTTGTTGGAATAATAGCGTCTTGAGGGCACGGCGAAAGGTGCGTAGGTCAGGGATCCTCCGTATCTCTGGGAACAGTTTGTTCCAGAGGGCAGGTGCCCCCACAGAGAAGGCTGTCCCCCTGGGGGCCACCAGTCGACACTGTTTGACCAACGGCACCCTGAGGAGTCCCTCTCTGTGGGACCGTATTGGCTGGTGGGAAGCTATCGGCAGCAGAAGGCGGTCTCGCAAGTACCTGGGTCCTAAGACATGGAGCACTTTAAAGATGGTCACCACCACCTTGAATTGCACCCAGCAGACCACTGGGAGCCAGTACAGTTTGCGCAGGAAGGGTGTTACATGGGTGCGCTGAGTCACTCCCATAATCCCCTGCGCGGCCACATTCTGGACCAGTTGGAACCTCCGAGTGCTCTTCAAGGGGAGCACCATGTAGAGACCATTACAGTAGTCCAGACATGACTACTGTAATGTTGTCAACCCTGTTGTCAACCCTGAAGACAACAACCCTGGCTGAAATCATCTTGGAGCTTCAGTGCTGCCACATTGAAGCTGAGGGATAGGGAGAGGGCATGAGAGATAGCTGAGGTTGTGTAGTCAAAATAAAACACTTTCTCTTGGGAACCAAGGACATTCTCACATGTGACTGGAGAAAGGAGGAGTGAAGTCACCAGACCACCAGACAGTGCCTTGATTGGACCATGTGACTGATTGTTTGGGGTTGAGGGCAAAACATTTACTTTTAACTAGGTGAAAACCATGGGAACTTTCTGAGTTGGTTTTCACCAGATTTGTGCCAAGATAATATATCTAATAAAGTTATTCGTTGAGGAATTCATCTGCCTCAGAGTTTTGCTTAGTTTGGGTTTGTCACTAGGAACCCTGACAAATGTGTTGTTAATCTTAATTTTAATGACTTTACGCTTTCATGCAATTGTAAGTGACCTAAAGTCACTTGAGACAGTGAGATGGATAACATATAAACTTAATACATAAACAAACAAATAAATAAAATATAAAAGCAATTTGGGAACATAGTATATATGGAAGTGGCAGAAAATAGAAGTGGCATACCCTGTTTTTCTGTTACTTTCTTCTATTTTAAAAACATCTTGCATCTAGTCAATTGTACTCAGAAGCTTGCTTTGTTCCTACTGCTGACAGGGTTTAGCCTTGTGATTAATTCAGAAAGGATTGGTCATTTTTAATCCAATCAGTACCTGTTGAAATCATCACATCTAAAAGTTACATAGCATATGCATGTGTTGAATGGTGCTATTTTGGTGTTACTGTACTGATAAAATAGTAAAATAAATATTTATTGGACGATCAGTTCTATATCTGCCCTGCAGTCTCCTATAGGTTGCCCAGTTCTGCTCTGGATCCTTGGGAAATCCTCTGGACCAGTTTTGGAGAATGCCCAGAAAACTGTAATGACCACACAAGGAAGAGAAACCCCTGTGGCAAAACATAAATCTGTTCACAAAATAATGGATAGTGTCCACTCTATTCATCCCTTGACCCATAATTTGTTTGGAACAGCTGCATGACTAATCCAGGAAAAAGAAATGATAAAGTAGTAGAAAAAAGAAAAAGAGAGTACCAAACTGTAGCAGATAACAGAAATAAAGGTAACCCCTGACAATAAGAATTGGAAAATATACCATTGTGTATGTATAGCAAGATACATCTCTTTGTGGCAGCTGCATGTGAAATATGTCAAAGATCCAGGATTAAACTTCTTCACTGCCATGTACTAGAATGCATCATGACAATTTTGAGTGAATGGTTGCAATGAGAGGTGACAATATTTTTTCTGATATAATGCAAGATATAGAATTCAAAGTGTTGATATGCTCTTGCTTTAGCTCGCAGCAGCTCTGAAAGGATGACTCTCCACAACATTTCTATGGCCTTTTGCAGCTTTTGCTTCTTTCCCAGGTCTATGCTTTCCAAAACAGCCACAAGTATTGAAAGATTGGTTTAAAATACTGAAAAACAAAAAAGGGAGAATATTTGTTTTTCTTTTGATTTACTCAATTTACTCATTACTGGAAAAGCAGATTCAATTAAACAATTTTTATATGCAAGGTGTTTGACAATCAGGTCTGTGCTTTTCAAGGTCGAAAGCACAGCAGTTTATATCTCTATGTTTGGTATGCTTGAGTAATGCTTACATAGTAATAATTTGTTTTCCTGGTTTATTTTTTTTGGTGGCATAAAGCTGGATGTGTTTTTGCTATCTCAGTCTGAGTATTTGAAATGCAGAAAAAAAATCATAATCTCTTTATCTATATGAAAAGTGAAGCATTGCAGAAGCACCAAAATTGTATTTTATTTTACTCTCACTGGAGGAAGGTCATCATAGGATAGGATAGGATAGGATAGGATAGGATAGGATAGGATAGGATAGGACAGGACAGGACAGGACAGGACAGGACAGGACAGGACAGGACAGGACAGGACAGAACAGGACAGGACTGGACAGAGTGGAGCGGAGCGGAGCGGAGCGGAGCGGAGCGGAGCGGAACGGAACGGAACGGAACGGAACGGAACGGAACGGAACAGAACAGAACAGAACAGAACAGAACAGAATAGCTTTATTTGGCCAAGTGTGACTAGGCACACAAGGAATTCTTCTCCGGTGCAGAAACTCTCAATGTACATACAAAGTAACAGAGTAATGGACTCTACCATTTTATTTTAGAGTAGACAAATCTGTGTATAACACTCCATAAACTACTAGCCAACACCTAGGTGGCTCCCTAGGTGGCTCAGTTGCTAAGACACTGAGCTTGTCGATCAGAAAGGTTGGTGGTTCAAATCCCTAGTATTGGTTTCCTGTGTGAGCAGTGGGTTGGGCTAGATGACCTCCAAAGTCACTTCCAACTCTATTACTGTTACTGTTACTTAGTTCAGTTCATCTAGTTAGCTGTAGAAAAAGATAAGAGAAAAAAAGATGCCAACACAGTAGGTTTTCTGTATAATCTAGAGTTGGGTTAAATGACCCCAAGATCCTTCCAATTATAACTTTCTAGAATAAACATACATTGACAGTATTGATGTAATCACAACATTCTTTCCTTTCTGCTCTCTTTATCTTTTCCTGATAAATCAATTTCTTATCACTACAAAAGAATTACCATTTGTTTTTCATTTGCAATTTAAATAACTGGCAGAAGGAACACAATGGATAAGAAATTAGATACATTAGGTTTTTAAGATAAAATTTTGGGTTTGCTGGACTAAAAGACCACCATTTTTAGGCACAATGTTGAGTATTGAATGAAGATTCAAACGGGCCAACCAAGAAAGAGACCCGGGAGTGGGAAACTTAAGCAAGCGTCAGTGGCTGAAGCCGCGGACAGCTCCTGGCTATAAAAGGGGCTGCCGTGGCTGGAATCACCATTGCGGTTTACAGAGCCAAATAAAGTGTTTGTTGATGACTTGAGTGTCCAGTCCTTCTCTGCGCCCACTATTTAACACTGGCGACAAAGGTGGGATACTGAAGGATGAAGAACGCAGCACTGCATCTACACAAGCAATCACCAGCCACCTAGATCAACAACTACCGACACTGATCAGATCATCGACTAACGAGAATGTCTTCAATCAGCCCACCCACACCGTTCAACCTGGCTGGAGAAGATTGGGAATCATACATGGAAAGGTTCTACATGTACATGGAGGCGAATGACCTATTGAGTCTGTCAGAATGAAGAGGGCTCTCTTTCTCACACATTGCAGACCCACCATTTTCAAAATGGCAAAAGCACTTGCCACCCCTGCCAAGCTGAGAACTATGACCTGGACATCCTTGCAAGGCATCCTGAAGGCGCACTATGCCCCCCCCAAGCATCATCCCTAGTGAGAAGTCACGAATTCTACTGGAGGGACCAGGGGGAGGGCGAGACAATCAGTGAGTTGTGGCAATTTTAAAAGCGATAGCTGCCGTGTGCGACTTCGCGAACCTGGAAGAAGCCATGAGGGATCAGCCAGTGCTGGGACTAAAGGACCTCACACTACAAAGCAGGTT
Source organism: Masticophis lateralis (assembly GCA_030761175.1). Classification (NCBI taxonomy): domain Eukaryota; kingdom Metazoa; phylum Chordata; class Lepidosauria; order Squamata; family Colubridae; genus Masticophis; species Masticophis lateralis. The sequence continues at coordinate 294,587,359 of JAUDYJ010000001.1, forward strand.
GCTTGCCAGGCCCCAAATAACATTTAAGAAGGCCATGGAAGAAGCCTCAGCAATGGAGGCATCCCAGAAATCTGTGGCGGCCATGAAGAAGGTGAACAAGGGGCCGCAGGGAAAGAGGAATCCTCAGTCCATTACAAGGAAGCAGAAACAGAATCAGAAGAAGAGGAGGATGAGAACGAAGTGCACCACCTCACACCGGACCGAAAAGGGAAGCCAAAAGGTAAAGGAAAGAAAGACTTTTGGTGTGTGGGATGCAAAGGTAACCACCCCAGGGCGGAAGGCAGGTTCCATGACACTATATGCCAGAGATGTGACCAAAAGGGACATATAGTGAGAGCCTGCAGACCATCCCAAACAGCGTCCTGGAGAAACCAAACTGAACCGACCACCCAACTCATCTCAAAACAGCCAAAAGTTCCAGACAAGTGGGAAAAGACAACCATCTGGAAGAAGTTGCAGAAGCGAGGATTCTGGATCGGAGAGGGGAGAAACCCACCAGTGGGTCATGAGAGCATGGGAAAATCAAACAAGATGGTGGTGACCGTCCTCACTGAGGGGAGATCCTGCAAGATGGAGGTCAACTCGGGGTCATGCCTATCCATGGTATCCTGGAAAACCATTAAGCAGCTGACCCCCAACATCACGACCTGTGCTCTCAAGCACCAACAACTCACACTAGTAGATTATCAAGGGGGTCGGATTCCAGTTCTGGGCACAAAGGATTTCAACATACAGTTCAAGACATTCCAAGGGAAGCTCCCCCTCACCATCATGGACCAGGACAGACCCAGCCTATTGGGCCTGGAATGGTTCAAACCGTTGGGATTAGCTGTCATTGGAATCAATCACATCGGAGGTGGCAACTGGGAAGCAGAACTGATGGAAGAATTCACAGACATTTTCAACGGCGAATTAGGCAAGTATACGGAGTCCCCGATATCCTTCAACCTAGATCCCCAAGTTGCCCCTGTCTGAATCAAGCCCCAGAGGGTCCCTTATGCTCTACGGCCCAAGATAGATGAGCAACTAGATAAGCTAGTGGCCCAAGGAGTCCTAGAGCCAATTGTCCATCAAACCAGATAGGTCATAGCATCTCTGCGGAGACTACAAAAGTACATTAAACAAGGTATTACAGCAAAGTGCATACCCTGTGCCAGTGGTCCAACATTTTATTTATTTTATTGTATTGTATTTTTATACCGCCCTTCTCCCGAAGGACTCAGGGCAATGCACAGCCATACTAAAACAATCACAAGACAAAAATTAAAAACCATTTAAAAAGATTCAATGTTTGGCTGCAGTTAAAACCCTAACTAAAAACCATTTAAAGCTCCTTTAAAAATTATTGACCCGTCAGACTGGTTTGATAGAACAACGGGGTCTTCAGACCACAACAGAAGGCACGGAGGTCGGGGATCTTTTGAATATCCGGAGACAGTTCATTCCATAGGGCAGAGGGCCCCACAGAGAAGGCTGTCCCCCAGGGGTCACCAGACAACACTGTTTGGCTGATGGCACCCTGAGGAGGTCCTCTCTGTGAGAGTGTATTGGTCGGTGGGAGGCAATTGGTGGTAGAAGGTGGTCTTGCAAATATCCAGGTCCTAAGCCATGGAGTGATTGAAAGGTGGTAACCAACACCTTGAAACACACCCGGAAGACCACTGGGAGCCAGTGCAGCTCGCGTAAGAGAGGTTGTACGTGGGAGCAAGATGTCAGCCCCATAATCACTTATTGTATCATAAATAATCATTTATTGCATTCATTGGGCCAAGGGAAAATGTTTGCCAAGTTTGATCTAGCACAAGCCTAAGAGCAGCTCCACGTAGACGATGCTACGGCAGAAGCGCAGATGATAGTAACACACAGGGGAGCATTCAAGTGTAAGCACCTACAATTTGGGGTAAGAGTAGCCCCGGGGTTATTCCAGAGTGCCTATTATAAGGGAATAAATGGTGAGAACAACTAAAGAAACATTGACCAGACTGAGGCCGGGGGACATACAAGCCAAAATCGACAAACTCCTGAGCATCCAACACATCACACCAAGTGCCACAACACACCGAAGCCCAGCCGAACTATTGATAGGAAGGAAGTTGAGGTCCACATTGGATAGACTACACCCACAATTCTGCACAGAAAAACCAGCCGATTCGATGAGTAGAACCAGACAGTTCCAGGTGGGGGACAAGGTTTACATGAAGAATTTTAGTGGAAACCCCTTATGGATACCAGTGGAGATCACCCAGATCACCGGTCCACTATCATACAGACTCCAGACAGCGGTCGGCAAACAGTGGAAAAGGCATGTGGATCAGCTAAGAGGACGGATAACCAGGGCAGAACCCGATCCGAGAGACATAAACCACAAACAGAGGGAGGAGAGATCCATGGATGGGAACCAGGCCCTACCTCAAACACCAACACAAGAGCAAACAGAGCAAGTCTCAAGGCTGAGCAATAACACTTACCTGAGAGTCGGGAGGAGGAACCAAGTAACAGGAATGGCAGACCAGTCCGGATGGGGGAGGAAGAAGTTAACATCCGGGAGAAGAAGACTATGCCAGTGACCAAGTTCGAGAGAGTTCCGGAGGCAACATCAGACCCACAGAACTCGACCTCACACTCGGACAATGCTGGAGGGACTGATCTGCACAGGTCCAGTCACACCACAAGACGGCCTGCCTACTTGCGAGACTATGTACCCTAACAACTTCAGAATTGGACAACGCCAATCTAGAGGGGAAGGGTGTTGAGTATTGAATGGCAGATTCAAACAGGCCAATCAAGAAAGAGACCCAGGAGCGGGAAATTTAAGCAAGCGTCAGCGGCTGAAGCCGCGGACAGCTCCTACCTATAAAAGGGGCTGCCGTGGCTGGAATTGCCATTGTGGTTTACAGAGCCAAACAAAGTGTTTATTGATGACTTGAGTGTCCAGTCCTTCTTTGCACCCACTATTTAACACACAGCATGCCTACAAAATTGAAATATGCACTGATACTTTAGTACAGAATTACCACTTATCCTTTTCTGTTGCTGCATTACCCTGAAAACAGCATACCCTTAAAAAATCCAGAAGGCTGTGACCTGTTAGCTTTTATAATGCTCCTATTTAAACCAGTCCTCTTAGTTGGTTTGTTTAGTTACTGAAGTTATACGGATACATAATAATATGATTTTTTCAATCCTGATCACATTATATCACTACTTTTTGGATACTGATTATTATAAATTGTATTATTACAGGTTTTGTTTGTTTTAATCTTCTGTATGTGCCTAGACTCATTATGGTCAAATGGGAAGCTATATAAATTGTCCAATTAAATAAATAAATACTCAGAAACACACACTTACAGTAGGAAAATTAATGCAAACCTGCTATATTAAAAGAAAGGCCTTTTCCTGTACAAAAAAAAATCCACACAAATGATATGCACACTAAGCAATGTGTATGCAAAGTGTTCCAAATTGCACCCTATTGAGTGAAATCCAACAGTTTAATTCTGTAAATAGAAGCAGTTCTTGAAATTGGAATAAGGGAAATTGTTTTTTCTCACTACATTCCTTACTTTAAGCATTTTCAAAATCTGTGGCACAAGATCACCAAGGGCTATGAAAGATTTGGAGATATATTCATTTCTTCAATAGGAGGAGATATAGGGAAAAATATCATTACATGACTTGCTTACATTTGTCTAACATTGAATTCCACACACTTATTTTATTTATGCATTTATTGAATCAGTTGATAAGTCCCCTCAGTTGCTGAAGCAACCATACAGTAGATGACAATACACAGTCTTATAGACTATCTTCCCCAATCTCTCCCTGAAGGCATTTAGAACATTTCCAATATCGCTTTTGAATTAAAATAGTAATAGAAAGAGGGATAATGATAGTGAGAGTTAGTTTGGTGTGGTGGTTAAGTCACTAGTCTAGAAATAAAAAAAACCCCCTGTGAGTTCTAGTCCCACCTTAGGCATCAAAATGAACTGGGTGACTTTGAGACAGTCATTCTCTCTCTGCTCACCTCACCTCACCTCACCTCACCTCACCTCTGTAGTGGTATTTAGCTGGTTCTATCCGGTTTGGGTGAACCGCTAGCGGCAGCTGCAGGAGGCTCTGCCCACCCACCCAGAGCAGGGGTGTTTCTACTTACCTTTACTACTGGTGTGCAAAGAGAGAAGATTCTGCGCTTGCCCAGAAGCGTTTTGATGACATCAGGGTCAATGGGCGGAGCCTCCCGTCGGTTTTACTACCGGTCCTATAGAACCGGTGCAAACCGGGGACAATCCACCACTGTCCCAGAGGCCATCACATATCCCATTTTCGTCACTCTGAACATACTCGGAAAGCCTTGCACATGCACAGAGATGGTGCATGCGAGCGAACCGAGCACAAACACGTAAACGCACTCGCATTTGCAAACCGGTAGCAAAGGTAAGTGAATACCACCCCTGCTCACCTCATAGAATTGTTGTTGTGAAAATTGAAAGAGGAAGGAATATTAGCTGTGTATGGGATAGAAATCAAATAAATCATAACATGAAATATTTGTTTTCTCACATTTTGTGCATTTCAAATCTTCATGGGAGGTGTGTATTATATTTTTCATGTTGTGTAATTATATACATGTAAATAATGCTACTGTTGGAACTATTACCACTATATTCTCCCCATGCAGGGACAAAATACATAGCCAGCAAGTTTTCAAATATTCAAATATTATAACAGCACAGCTACTTTTATTGATTACTGAGTCAGAGGCTGAGCTTGTATTTTCTACATGTAAAGTTGAAGTTCTAGTCCAGCGGGCAATGGATTGCAGGTTACAGCACAACTGCATCACAAAAAGGAGGGTGGTGAAGGCTGTAGGAATTGGCCCAGATTTTTGGATTCAACTACATCTATAGTAAATTTGCCCAGGTCAGTTTGCATTCATTCCACCATTGATTCAAATAATAATAAAAGAAATGGAAGAAAAAAATCTAGGGGAAGTAGACATGGAAAAATGGAATAGTTCACATGTATCTCTGGCCATGGGCCTGTTGGAAGAAATATCCATCTGGTTCAGTTCCAAGCCAGGAGAAAGATACTGGAAACATGGAGGCTGATTTGAAAGATGGTTTAATGAAGAAGCAGAAGCACATGGGTTCTGGGCAGCTGACTATGTGGAGTTGAGAGTGGGGGGTATTTATACCTTCTTTTGGGCTTTGCACTTGAACTTTCTGTTTGTCAAACCTGGAAGCCATCTTTCTACCTTTGTGCCTTCAGGCTTCAGGCCCGCCACAAATTCTACTGGGGGAAATTGGGAGGGGGGATTGCATTGAGGGAAGAAGATATGTAGTCAAAATAAAATTCTTTATAGGAAATCAAGGCCATGGTGCCTTGCAACTGTGTTGGGAAGAATGAGGAGGTATCTTCTGTTCCAGACGGTACCTGATTGGATGTGTGGTGGACATGTGGGAGAGCGGCATGGTCCTGAACTTTCTTTTGGATGTGGAAAACCCAGAAGCTCTCAGATTTGGGTTTTCCCAGATGTGCCAATATGACATCTCTAATAAAAGTTAACTTTGAGGAACTTCAAGCTTTGGAGTTTGATTTCATTGGGGGTGTTACCTCCAGTGTCAGGGGGTGGAACCCTAATATTGTTTCTTTGCAAGAACATGTATTCTATTGGCTGTTGTCAGACTCCCATTGGTCGATGTACAAATCCTAGGAGTTTGTCTGAGCTAAGTTTGGTTGAAGTTTGAACTGCTGGGGGGGTGGGGTGCAATGGAGATGATGCAGTGAAGGGGCTTTGGGCAATTCCTATTGTGGCTGAGGACTAATCATATCTTTGTTGGATCTTGGGTGAGGGTATTTGCTTATGAATAGAGCTAGCTATCTCTTTATCTCTTAAGTGCTGACATCTGCTCAGGGCTATTAAGAAAGGTGGAGGCTGCTTTCCAAGAGCATGTTTCTCCATTTCTCATCCAGGGTAATATAATATTCTGCCTTTTTAAATATTTCTCAAAATATTACATTTTCCTAGGAGAGGGGTTCTACAGGCCTCTTAAAGTCTTAAAAGGGATTGAAATGAAAGCCTCCCACTAACTTTCACATCATTTTAAATCTCTGCCTCATAAAAGTACATTTTAATTTACCCTAATTAGATATATGTGAGCAATTCCACTAGTTTGTCACTAACTCATTTATTTTAAGTCATCAGATTTCAAATAAATTTTTACATGGGGTTTTACAGACTGTATCTACTTTGGTTCTGATTAGATAACATATTCAATCAAGCTAGACACCATTCTCATAACCTTTGAAAAGTTAAATTGCTGGTTTTTATTTCAATTGTAATAATGTTGTTGCCTTATACTCCCTTTTTCCCCCTGTTATAAGTTATCTTGAATTTTCAAACAAACGAAGCAATTCCAAAAATTTTGCTTATTAATTTAACAATTAAATCCTACTAACTAATAATTTGACACCACCTTTTTATAACCATTTTCTAAATAACCAATATGGTTTATTGTAATTTGTTTAATCTGTCTTTCGTGTATCTATAATCTATCTATATCTACCATCATCATATTTCATTCAAAGAAAAGCTTTCAAAACTGTATAAAAACAAACAAAAGAAGGTTATAGTAACTATTTAGAACTTTATCTCAAAAAGAAAAAAAAATGCATCACTTATTTTTTAAAATGTGAACTTAATTGAACGAAGAAGATAAAACTTATTTTATTTAACACCAATTTTTCTCTTTAACTCCCCTTTCCTTTTCCTTAGCCCACTTGACCTTCTTTTCTGATTGTGCACTGAAAATATCTGCCATGGGATATGCTCAAAGGAAATGGAAGATTCTAAGGCAAACTTCTGCATTATTTCTGCTAAGCTCCTTAACTAAATCCTCCTTTCTCTTATAATTTGCCTTATCTATTCTATAGATTTTTCCTGAGTAACTTCTGTTGTTAGCTTTAAAAATAAATTGTGAATCACACAGACTGTACAATGTTGAAGTAGTAATAATTCCTCTGAGTATTCACTAAGTCTTAAATTACTATAGAAATTCATTTGGCAAATTATGTTACAATATATTAAAAATAACCTCTTTATCTATTAATAAGTAGGATATATACATTAAAAGAAACTGCTATATTGCCTACCTGATAGATTCCTTTAATTGAGCTTTCTTCAAAAGATTCCCTTTTTTGTTCACTTGAAAAGATCATTCAAAACATGCCAAAATACAGTACCTATGTAGTCCTGGTGGCGATAGCGGTAGTGTCAGCAAGCTAAAAAACCTGTTTAACGGCTGCTTATACTGCCATTTTACTGCATTGCATGAGATTCCTTATCCAAATAATGTGATAAAGGTGAACTAATTTGAACTAACTGAGGATAGAACAAGAAACAATGGATGGAAACTAATCAGGAGAGAAGCAACTGAGAACTAAGGGGAAATTTTCTGACAGAACAATTAATCAGTGGAACAACTTGCCTCCAGAAATTGTGAATGCTCCAACACTGGAGATTTTTAAGATGATGTTGGATAACCACTTGTCTGAAGTGGTGTAGGGCTTTCTGCCTAAGCAGGGGTTTGGACTAGAAGACCTCCAATGTCCCTTCCAACTCTGTTAATCTGTTCTATTCTAACTGACACTGGGTTTTCAGAATCCCAGGACTCACCATTTATTTATTTACATATTTATTTATTTGATTGGTTGATATACATCAACCAGTCATACAATGACGACTCTGGGTAGCTTAAAATGTTTAAAAACAATACAATAATGCAATATAAAACAAAACAACAACCAATGATTAGTCTAAAGAAACATTAACAACAACACAAGCTCTGATTAATGTTCCAACACCCCACCCCTCACAAATGCCTCCAGATGTTAAGAGCCTTCTGAAAGGCTAGCAAGGTCAGGGATGGGATGTTGAGGGAAGGAATGATTTTCCAAAGTGTAGGTGCAACCACAGAAAAGGCATAATTGCTGGATCCTCAAAGGTGACATTTGTTGACAATGAGACTGCAATGTAGCTGTGAATTTAATGGGATGGGTAACTGGGGAGAGGGAGTCCTGCAAATAACTAGGCCTTATGACATGAAGGGATTTGCAAGTGATAAACACAACTTTGATTTGCACCTAGCAAACCTGGATTAAGGCTCCAGGATCCAGAAATCCCACATGTTTCTGTTTTGTATTGGATGATGTGAGATTTCTGGATCCTAGGGACTTAATCCAATGTTTGCCAGGTGCAAACTAAAATGCTGGTTATCACCTGTAAAGCTCTTCATGTCTCAGGTTAATATTATTATTAACCTGAGGTTAATATTATTATATAACCAATATTATATAATAATATTATATCAGGGATATCAAACTCGCATTGTCACTGTCGTCATGTGACGTAACACAACTATTTTCCTCTTCGCTAAAATGGGGGTGGACCTGGCCAGCACGTGAGGTATCCGACCCATGGGCTGCGAGTTTGACATCCCTGCTATATATAATGATAATAGTAAAACACAACACAAACCAAAGTAAAAAGAATACAGAAAGGAGTAATGGGTGCAGGTAAAAAATGAAAAAAGAAGGAAGAAAGAGAAAAGTAGGAGTATAATAAAGGAAGAGAAAAGAAATATGTTAGAAAAGTGACTTCCAACCTTCATCACAACAAGCATAAACAGATTTAGTGATACTTCAACCCTTTTAAGGTTACATTTATTTCTGGCAAATGTCCCATCTCTTATCTATAAACAAATCCATAAAACTTCATCTTTTCAGTCCAGCTGTCAGCAGGAAATCTGTAAAGGGTTGCCAAAAGTAACAACATATATTTTAACTGTCATCAAATAAGTAAACTTTATATTCCTTCTCTTTATTTTAATCTAATCTAAATCTAAATTCAAATATTGTTTTAGGATTTTATTTCTTCATTATTTTTTGTATCTAATTGCACAGTTCCTCAGGGCTTTAATAAACCTCTTTTGTAAATCCAGTAAGAAAACATTATCCAGGTTACTTTCTTGGATTCTCATTTGTACTCCCTTTTAAATTTTAAAGACTGAATTTCTTTTGCCCGTCCTGTAAAACAACCTTTTCTAAGTCATTTTCTTGGTCTGCCAGTTGTAAATCCAGTTTATATATCTACTCATTATTGTCAGCTAAAATATCTTCTGCATCAGTTTTTTCAATAACACTTTTGGGGCATAGTCTATCATTAGAAATAGGCATCCTTACTGACATTGTTGATATTGTGGCTATTATTTTCTGATTCCATTTTTCAAAAGTGTCCTTCATATTTTTATTGTTAGAACATTTTGCAATATTTTGCATATTTGTAAATCTTTCCTCTACTCCCCTAAAAACTTCAGTCCCCTTTAGTATCCAGTTCTTGATTTCATGTAATTGTTTATATTTGTTTTCTTTTGTAAAAACAAACCCAAAATAAAAACTGCTTCCATGAAAAGCTGTTTGTTCTTTATACTTAATTCCAAAATCTTACTGTAAAAGTTTCAATATTCCAATTTTTTTCTGGACCCTTAGTCCATTTATAACTTTTGAAGATCAAAATCTTATTTAGCTTGTTTATTTCAGATTCTTTAAATTCTTAACCTTATAATTAAAATTTTCTTTCACTGAGGATTGAAGGCAGACTCCCCAGTGTTTTCAGACTTGTCAATCTGAAGGTGTCTAATAGCTTAGAAATAATTAATAAGCAATTTCCAAAATTGATTAGAAAGTGAGGTTTGTGTCTAAGAGTCTCTGCCACAGTTGTGAGTAAAATGGCTATTCCTGTCCTCTCCCAGTGCTTAAACCTGCAGAAAATTGTTCATCAGGCCTTCTCCAGAAGTCCCAGGAACAAAGTAAATTTCAATGACACTTCACATTTGTTAATGATTTTTAAGGGATCTTAGGATGTGAAACATATCCTATATGAGAACTTTATTTCAGAAAAATGACAGAGAAAAACAGACAGAATCACTTTTTGTTTTTCCTTCAAAATTATGAAAATATATTACTCCCCCACCCACCCACCCAAAGACAGACCTTAATTCTGGTGTCCTCTGAAGGGGATTAAAGATACCTGTCATTACAGACTCGCATATTTATTTATTTATTTATTTTAATTTTTATATCGCCCTTCTCCCAAAGGACTCAGGGCGGTGTACAGCCAACAATAAAACATACCCATATACAAAATTTAAAAACAGTTTAAAAACATATTAAATAATTTGGCCCCAATGTCTTAAAAATAAACCAGCAGTTTATATTCATGTTTAGGCCATCCCGGCTTGTTGGAATAAAAACGTCTTGAGGGCATGGCAAAAGGTGCGTAGGTCAGGGATCATCTGTATCTCTGGGGGCAAATTGTTCCAGAGGGCAGGTGCCCCCACAGAGAAGGCTCTCCCCTGGGGGTTGCCAGTCAACATTGTTTGACTGATGGTACCCTGAGGAGTCCCACTCTGTGGGAGCATATTGGGCGGTGAGAGGCTATCGGTAGCAGAAGGTGATGTTGTAAGTACCCAGGTCCTAAGCCATGGAGCATTCTAAAGGTGGTCACCAACACCTTGAATAGCCCCTGGAAGACCACTGGGAGCCAGTGCAACTTGCACAGGAGAGGTGTTACCCCTCTCCTCGCTTCCATAATCACCCGCGTGGCCACATTCTGGACCAGTTGGAGCCTCCAAGTGCTCTTCAGGAGGAGCCCCAAGTAGAGAGCATTACAGTAGTCCAGACGGGCGGTGACAAGGGCATGAGTGACCATGGGCAAGGAATATAATTACTAGTTGACTCAAGACATCTAGCTACCTGAGATTCCATGCTCAGAATCTGACCAGATTGGCAGAAGAATCAAGACCAATTAGGTCACCAAACAGACTTTGTAGGCACAGAGTGAAACTGAGGTTTCAGTTTCAGACCACTCATATCAGACCACTATTAATGAAATGTACTCCACGGTATTGTTGTTTAATGATAAGGATAATCCAAATCATGGTTTTTGAGCTATCAATGTGATAAGGAAATTTTCTTCAAAATCGTGTCCAGCAAACTAAAGTACAGTACTGGCAGAGAGGGTGAGGAAATCTAATATTTAGGGTTCCCTCATAATTATATTACTAAAATATGAACCTTTCATGTTTTTAAAGATATTTTTATGACTTCTCGGATATCATAAACATAGATCTTCAAACTTATTTTTTCCACTTACTATTTATCATATAGAAATGGTAGAATCATTATTAAAATAATAGTCTATTAGAATCTTTAAATTCAATGGTAAATTGGATCTACTTCATAGTTTTGTAACTAACATGCTATCCTGACCCTCCTTTCCCATTCCATTTACCATCCACAATTGTCTTCTTTTCTAGGCACCACAAATGTTGCATATGGGGCAGGATTATGTCATCCAGATTATATAGCTATCAGACACCTGCACAACCTAGAATATCTGCCACAATATCATAGTTACTTAAAGACAATGATACTACAAAAGAATAGAACAAACTAATATACTTACTCAACCAATTGTTTCATTGAAATTGCCAAGAGTAATGGCTGATAAATAAAAGCATGGTAAAACTGATTATGAACTAAGGCAAGCTCCCCTGAAGCACAGCCTCAGCTCTTAATCAATTTTAAAAATCAAATCCCTACATTTTCCATGATACGTTCACCATATTGGAATATGGAGTGATGTTGCAGGGCAAACTAGATGAAAGAAATTCAGACTAACAAACTAAATAGACAGTTATTATTATAAAACCAATGCTGCACTATATACTTGAAAGTTTAAGAACATTAAAACTGGAACAAGTTGGTGGTATCAGAGAAAGAAAGCAGAATTATAGTCAAAGTATTGTTGCCACCCTAGAAGACAAAATATTCATTTAGATGTTCAGACTTCTATAAAATCAATATAGAATGGATCTTATCAGTTCATATTCTTAATTTAATTTTTCCCTCGTAAGGCACTCTATAGAAGTTTTGGATAACTCTACCTAAAAATCTTATAACCATGTTGTCTTGAATATTAAGTCGGAAGTTGTGTCTAAGGCATTTAGAAGGAAACAACCTGAGGGAAGTTGCATTAAGTTATGGGCAGAGTAGATAAAAGGATCACAATTACATACCAATCACAGACACTAGAATCTCCGCTATCAAAAACTCCCAATCCTGTTATCTTTTAGACTAGTTGAGTAACTAAGAAGAGAACCAAGAAGCTCATGATGGTTTTGTTTAGTTGTAAAAGGAAAAATGTGATTTGGAAACCTTGCATAGATAGAATTGTTAATAAAGCTAGTTGTCATCCTTTGTCTGTAGATACGTTTAATTGATCATTGTGTGTGAACTTGTATGATAGATATTGATATATGCAATGTCTGTGCATTTTTTGACAGTGAAGAATATTGGAAAAGAAGGATAAACCCAGTAAAACGTACTGTTATTTTAGGTATCTAACCCAAGTACAACCTCTCCTAAATAAAGACTGTATGCCCAAAACACACATATATATCTGTGCAAATTCTTACCAATTGCCATTTTTCAAGCTGTATCTAATTATTCTAGCTGCCACACTTTTAAATACTCCTCCTAACTCCTTTGCCCTATGGCCTTTTCCTTTGCTCTTGAATATGATGCAATGAGAATCTAAGCATCATTTGATTAATAGCAATGTATGTTTGCCTACATTGCTTTAGCCTAGTTACAATAAGTATTGCTTAGCAACACAGTGCTTTCCATTTCTTTGTGCCTAATTGGAATGTTGTGGATTCTGTTTCTATTATTTCATTGTTTCTGAATAATAATGCACAGCATATATACCTAAGACCATTCAGAGGTCCTACATACAGAATATTTACTACTCTGGGGATTGTTGTCTTTACAATTGTTCAACATTAATGCAGATATGTGCAAAATATTTAGTTATTTGTTGATTATGAATAGCATAGCATAGCATAGCATAGCATAGCATAGCATAGCATAGCATAGCATAGCATAGCATAGCATAGCATAGCATAGCATAGAATTTTTATGGGCCAAGTGTGATTGGACACACAAGGAATTTGTCTTGGTTCATATGTTCTCAGTGTATATAAAAGAAAGGATACGTTCATCAAGAATCATAAGGTACATTATTATTTGCTGTTGCATGGTTACCTTGGGAAAGAGTTGGTTGCATAGTACAGTAAAACATAGAACTATATCAGCCAAAGTCTTTTCATGTCCTCAGTTGAACAGAGAAACAACTGCAGATACGGTATCAGTTACCCATATAGGAGACATATGAAATAGGACTCAGCATTAGTGAACTCCTTTGACCCATTCTAAATGAAAGACAGACATGACATACTCTGCCAACGTACCTGGGAACATGTTTTATTGTAGCATACCCTCAATTCAATTGAAGAAAAAAATATGCAATTAAAGTAAATCTGAATCTCTTAAATCTGAATGGGGTTTATATAAATTATATTTCATGTGTTGCAATCAGTTTGTTCCTGGGTAAAATAGCAAAATGGATTATGCACTTTCATAGAAACATGCAGACTACAAATAGGTTTTGTCCATTGTAGCCAAATTCTACTAAACCGAGGTCTGTTAAATCAGGGGTTTCTACAGGATACCTTGCATTCTGCATCCATATGCAAATACCTTGCATAACGTTAGGCTGCACGTCCTGTAGAACACAATGGAACTTCATTTCCATTAACTTTTATTGTATGCTAGTCACCTTTTCCATGCATATAAATTGTACAGCTATAAAGTGGAATAGGCTGTTCCACTTTAAAGGTTGGTATGGGAAAAGCAGTAATCACATTTTACATTTTTTCTTAAAGGATGCAAGTAGACAAACAGAACACAGGGAGAAGCAGGGAGGGGTCAAAACAGCCAAGTTAGCAGTGATGATACTGCAACTGAAACCCTGCCCTTTTTCTATATGCAATGACATCACATTCACATACAAAGGGATTTGATGCTGTTACTGTCATTTTTGCCTTTTCTTGGTTGGAAACTACCCTCCTTGCTCCCAGGTCCTGCTGAGACCAAATTGGAACTGTTCTTTCTCCTGTGGATTTTTTCTTTTGTCTGTGTATAATTTTGTTTTATTTTATTTTGTATGAAAATGATTGTCTCCATTGTCAGGGGTGCAGTCCTGATTTTCTGTGAAATTCTACTATATAATTCCTCTGCCAGTTGAAACCACAACTATTGTTCCAGCTCTGAGAATTCCAACTCATTGTTCCTATCAACCATCTCCTCATATTTATGACTGTATTACTGTGACCTTGTTCTGGTATCCTTGAGATTTATATTGACTGTTTCCCTATGGCTATCATTAAGTGTTGTACCTTATGATTCTTGATGAATGTATCTTTTCTTTTATGTACTCTGAGAGGGCATGCACCAAGACAAATTTCTTGTGTGTCCAATCACACTTGGTCAATAAAGAATTCTCTTCTCTTCTCTTCTCTTCTCTTCTCTTCTCTTCTCTTCTCTTCTCTTCTCTTCTCTTCTCTTCTCTTCTCTTCTATTCTAATGTTTGAGTGACTGAAACTAACATTCAGGGAGGGTGCTTCATATTATCATTGCATAGCATTTGCATTACATGCTATTGTAGACTGGTGGCTGAAGGTCATCAAATGATTCTTATTTTCTATATGCAATGATCTTCTCCAGAACACTATGTTGATTATAACAGGACTAACATAGACTGTTCTATGCAATGCAGAAGAATGTACTAATTGTGCTGGGTTACTTTGGTGTGCATACTTGAGATGCTGATGGGATAATTCATCACTGGAAAAAAAATCTAACCAATTTTGAACTACTGGAAGTGATGATTGCTCAAATCTTTCAGGCTGGCTTTCATTCCAGCTCATTGGCATTGGTCATAACAGTGCTCTACAATAAAGGATTTGATTTCCAGCTTTAAATACTTCAGGTACAATCTTGCATATGACTGCTTAAAGCCACTGAAGCCAATAGGCCTTATGTGGCCTTATTGAGGAGAATTGTAACTTTATTCACCAACAGGATCATTCATAAAAAAATCTTTTTGTCATAAAATTATGTTTTCTAACCAATGGACAATATCTTCCCCCTTTAAGCCTTGCAATCCATTTATGGTTTGCAATGAATGTCAGTTAGTTAAAATAAATAATAAATATTCCACTTTAATTTAGTAGAGCAAACCATGTTAAAATCTGCGCTCAATTTCTATCCCTCAAAATGTATTTTTAGGTATTTTCCAGAAGACTGATATTCATATCACTGTGAATGTTTTCTTTTTGTTTTCATTCATTTTGAATGAGAAAAATTTCAGTTTAATCAGTTTATACCTTGAGGCTATAATCCTATACATTATGGTCTGGGAGAAATTCTATTGAAAATGACAGACTAATTTATGAAGAGATACACATAGAATTGAAGTACCAGTAGAAATAATAGTACTAACTGAAGGATGTCCATGTATATGTGTGTACACATATCCGCCCCCACACATATGTGTATGCAGATTTTTGTAAATTAAACTATCATTTTCTTCCAAGTTGCCCATGTTGCAAGACATTTTGCTAGCTAAGATTTAATATTTTTTTCCTTTGGGTCCAAGGAAAATGAGTGCTCTCACATTTGTGATAGGTATGCAATGAAGAACAAAGCCCAGAGGGTCATACAGGACTAATTTATCTGGCTTACCAATCAGATTTTTATGTAATGCACACTGCAAATTAATTATAAACTAATCTAATAGCTGCAAGTGTCTTAATATTTTTATTATACTTTTAATTCCAGTAGGTCAATGTATAAAATCAGAATAATTACATTGGAAAACACCTACTGGGAAACACTGTGTTCATTAAATATGGTGCAAATTAAATTTTATTAAGATTACATTTTCTACATATTTTCCAAGGGTATAATCCTAAAACAGGTTATATTCCTGCAGTATTGTAAATCCTATTGATTTTAGCTGATGGGCTTGATGAACATAGTAAAAGGCTTAGAAACTACAGAATGTCTTTCTTGTACAAGGGTCTGATATATTTCCCATTGTTAGAAAAATATACTTTGGGGAATATACTGCAAATTCACCTAGTTATTTCAAATACAGCTAATCAGTAATCACAATATAAAGAGTTTTAATAGCAATAGCACTTAGGCTTATATATCACTTCATAGTGCATTACAGCCCTCTTTAAGCAGTTTATAGAGTCAGCATATTGCCCCCAACAATCTGGGTCCTCATTTTACAAACCTCAAAAGGATGGAGGGCTGAGTCAACCTTGAGCTGTTCAGGATTGAACTCCTGGCAGTGAGCAGAGTCAGCCTACAATACTGCAATGAATGCAATATTGCTTTGTAACCACTGTGCCACCATGGCTCCCTTATTTTAATCTGATACAACAGCATGGCATGTTCTTGACATCAGTTATTACTGCAATTGATTATGCATGGATCTACTTTTGAGGATGACTCAGCAATTTCTATTAGTTCAAATTATAGCTGCCCCACTCTGACCAACATGGATACCAGGGTTTGTCATCCATTAGGTATCAGCATATTTCTGTTATCAATTCAAAGTACCGATACTGATCTATAGAACCTCAGCAACTTGAAAGTGAAGTATTTCAAAGAGTATCTCCTCATGTTTCAGACGTTATCCTTGAAAGCCTTTTTGAATTCCTCCATCAAATGAAATTGAGCAGATGGCCTACAAGGGCAAGAATCTTCTCAGCTGGAGAGCTTCATTGGGGAATACTATCTTTTGAGAATCACATCTGGTTCCTTTGTCCCCACTCATTTTTATAACTAGCTTCAATTTTAACTGACCACATAATTATGAGAGAATTCTCACAAATATTGCTTTTATTTTCTTATCTGTTTCATGTTCTTGGACTCTGATGTCTTTATTGTCTTATTATTATTATTACAGCACAGCTCATATATTTTGAACTTCTTGAATCAGCTAATGAACTCTGGTTAGTGGGTGGATTAAAGGTGTAATAAATAAGGGCCTCGTGGCTCAGCAGACTAAAGCATTGTGATTAACACCAGCTGGCTGCAATTACTGTAAGTTCGAATCTCACCAGGCTCAAGGTTGACTCAGCCTTCCATCCTTTTGAGGTAGATAAAATGTGGACCCGGATTGTGGGGACAATAAGCTGACTTTGTATAAAAAAGAACACCGCTTGGGAGGGTAACAGATAATTTATGTCCCTTACTGCATTTTGATTTCATCCAGGCATTCCTGGCTATTTAACATAAGATATCTATTCTAACCAGACATATTCTAACCAGATATTGGTGGCGCAGCAGATTAAAGTGGTGTTAAATGACACCAGCTGCCTGCAATTACTGCAAGTTCAAATCTCACCAGGCTCAAGGTTGACTCAGCCTTCCATCCTTTTGAGGTAGATAAAATGGGGACCCGGATTGTGGGGACAATAAGCTGATTTTGTATAAATATACAAAAGTATGAAGGCTATTGCTTAACGCATTGTAAGCCACCCTGAGTCTTCGGAGAAGGGCGGCATATAAATCAAATAAAAAAAAAATAGGATAAAATCAGTGTAACTTTTATATGATATTCCTTATCAACAGAAGCAGGACTTTTCTATGTTGAGGTCTATAATTTATGGCCACACTTGGCCAACTTTGTCTGGTCTCTGAAGTTTTGAACCTGGTTAGTGCTTGGTTTGAGAACTATTACAAATACCAGGGCTCTAGGCTAAACTGAGAAGTTAAACTATATCTCAAGAATAGGCAACTTCCAGACATTGTCAAACACAGTCAGCAGGAATTGAACTTATCCGGAGAGTATCTTTACCTATATTTTTTAGCCTAGGCCATCTAGAGAGAGACTATATAGTTTTATTTGAGTGGCTCCCTGCTTTCTCTTAAAAACACAAGGTAGACTAAAAACAACTGTAAAAAAGATGCTCAAAACACAGTTTCAAATATAATGTCAATGATACCACATTTATTTCTCTTGATTTCTATCATGTTTTCTGCTTCCATCCAGCATTATTTTTTATCTATATGGGTTCTATGCTTTGAGTAGCATTTGCAGCAAATAAGAAAGGCAACGGGGTATAGAAATAGATACTTTATTACTGGCCTTATCCACCATGATAGTACTTTACGAGTGAGAGGAATCCAATTTCCCAAAGCAACTTTCTTTTTGGTGAGAGCAGCTGCATTTTCTCTCAAATTTTCAACCTGACCACTAAAGGCCTGGTTGGTTCTCTGGCTTAAAGTAACATGCAAATGGATACATATATTTGCTAATATTCTTCTTTTGTGCAGTCCTTTAAAAAACACCATACAAAGTTCAACCTAGTTGTAAACAGATTGGGAAATTATATAGAGAGGAAGAGTTAGCAAGCCTGGATTATGCAAGTGGTATGTGTCTATGGAGATTCTCAGTCATCTAGGTCATGGTTGTACCAAAGGTGCTTTTTTTTCAAGAGGCAACTGGACTTTCTTGTTTTTCTTTGAAGATGTCTCGCTTATCATCCAAGTACGTAAATATCTGTTCATATATCAGTATTTTAGATCCAAATATGTAAGCTGCAGATGCTAAGCCATGTGTTTCTGGATTGCAAACCCATAAAAATTCATGGATGAAATATATGTTAATATATGTATTTAATATATGTAACACTAAAAAAGATCTTAGAATAAATCTTGCAAAAAACAATGAATTGTTATAGTTCTCAAACTCCTGATAAGCTGTTAGAAAGAAGGAACACTTCTAAAAACCATATCAATGCCAATGATAGCTAGTGTAGCAAAGTACATAAAAGCAAACAGATGTACGGACATTGTGATAAATATTATGGAAATGTCCTGTTTAGTGCCTCAGCCTTTCAGAGAAAACCTGTGTTATATAATTGTTTTAAAATCAAAAACAACTTTCTGAAATATAGAATTTTACAGATCAAAGGAGAGAAATATCATTGAATTATATTGATCTGTGCATCTATGGAATTATTTATGGGTATTATTAATAAAATAAAACATTTTCACGATTAAAGCTGAACTCTTCTGGAAGATTAATATTTAACAAGGAAAGTTACGTTTAAGCATTACTTAGTTACAGATAACAGAACTTGGTATTTTCTCCCCTCCTCATTCAATAATGTCCAAAGACTGCCTGGAAAGTTCTTGCCATTTTCTTAGCAAGGTTTTTCAGAAATAGTCTACCATTGCCTTCATCCCAGGGCTGAGAGAAATTGACTGGCCCAAGGTTACCCCGTTGGCTTTGTGCCCAAGGTATGACTACAACTCATGGTCTCATA
The DNA here is from genome assembly GCA_030761175.1 of Masticophis lateralis. Taxonomy (NCBI): domain Eukaryota; kingdom Metazoa; phylum Chordata; class Lepidosauria; order Squamata; family Colubridae; genus Masticophis; species Masticophis lateralis. The sequence goes on from JAUDYJ010000001.1 coordinate 294,606,672, forward strand.
GTTTCTGCCTGATGCTTAACCATTACACCAAACTGAGTCTCCAACCTAATTAGAGAAAAACAGAATTTTGGTATTTTCTACTGAAACATTAACCAGAATTTGACTGAAAGAGCAATTCATAAATTGAAGACTCCATTCAACCCCCCATTGGGGGGGGGGAGGGGCGAGATTCAGAGTCTTATCCAAATATGATGCTGAATTTCAAGAGGGTGATTGTTGAAAATCAATATTTTCCTGTCTTCTGAGGTCATGAAAGCTGAAAAGTTACTAAAATGGACTTAATACACCTAGAAACAGAGAAGCCAAGGGAAAAAAAATCTTGGGAAGATAATTCCTAACTCTTATAGTAAGATGTTACTTTGTCTCTTTTGTATTACCATCTCACCATCTAAGTCCCCTCTTCCACAAACTACAGACTACTGCCATCTAGATATGTTCCAGTCTCTGTGGGCATTAAAGAAGCCACCTCCTGATTTTTGGAGCTGTCTTTCTTATAGTTCACAATAATTTTTTAGCCACAGAGTTTTAGTCAGCCATTTTTAGCCATTGTTTCAGGAATAAGAGTTTGTAGACTCTGGGAGAGTGAAATGATGAATATTTAGGAAACTCTGCTGGAAAGATCAAATGAGAAAGTAGCTGTTGATTCTGAAGCTTTTGTGTAGGTCAGGAACATCTAAGTAGCTGTGTTTATTCAACTCTTCCTCCATGTTCTTGCCAATAGTAAGAGATTGTATTAAGAACTGGGGTGAAATCCAGCAGGTTCTGGAGAACTGGTAGAGGAAATTTTGAGCAGTTCAGAGAACCAGCAAATACACCTCCGGCTGGCTCCAGAATAAGGTGGGAATGGAGCTTTTGCAATATCCTTCCTCTTCCACGTCCACCAAGCCACGGCCACCAAGTCACACCATGCCCATCAAGCCATGGCCACAGAACTGGTAGTAAAAAAAATTGGATTTCATCACTGTTAAGAACAAACAATGAAACAAAATAAAACCCATCAAAACTGAACCAAAATTTTGTTCTCAGGATCTACTTCTGGTGCATTGGACGAGGATATAAGACTTGCTTCCCTGGATCTCTTCTTACCAAGAGAAACCTGAATTGTGTGATTATTAAGCAGTCGTTTGCCCATTTGGCATGTTTAAAATCAATGTATTATTATCTCCCTCTTCCTTTTTATTTATTTATGTTCCTTTTGTACTTTTTTTTATAATTATAGTCATAAATAGTTATAAATTGGGTAATTTAAGCATTTAGAGTTCCACAGTTAGGCTTTTGCATCAAGAGTTTTGATATGTTGAACAAGGAGTCTGTAGAAAATTGATGTCACTACTTTTACTTCTCTTTCTCCTTAATTATCCATTTAGATTACCTTTGTTTTTGAATATATTTAAATTTAATGTTAACTGCCTTTTTTACCCACCAAAGTAAAAAAGCAAAGTATAAATCAAATATATAAAGTCAAATGAGAATATAAATGGTATGTTTTGCTATGGTATTTTTTTAAAACCCTGCCTTTATTATTTTTATAAATAAATCATGGATTTGGCCAAAGTATCAATTCACAAAGATAAAACTCTAAGAACGTTCATATAGCCACATCTATCTTCTAACATGCACAATAGTCTCTATCACATCAACTCACTTTTGTTGTTTTCATATTAAGTTACACATATTTCCTAACAAGCTTTTGACTACTTTTTAAAATTTTACTATGCTAAACTCTCTTGTTGGGAGTTGAAAGATATATAAATTTAATAAATCAATCAATAAAAATGCTCAAAGTAGCATAACAAGAGGAGGAGAAGATAAGACCTGGAAATTATATTGAACAAATGTATCCCAAAGCTATAGCCATATTCCTTAACAATGTTTTAATATCTAAGAATGCCTAGGAAGGTCATGGAAATATATGTCATGCCTGAGGCCATCATTTTGGTTTGCAGCAAACCAATTTCCTACTTTTGAAAATTAAAATAAGCTAAAAAAAAATCAAGACAAGCTTTAAGTCCTAGGAAAGTTTCTGCAGGAATATTCTTGTCCAAAGCCCGGCCAAATTTTTCCAGTTTAACATTTCATAGGCTGGGATGAATAAGGGTTGTTAACCAGGAAAGAGATATGGAAAATTTGGTAATAATAACATAAGAGAAAACACAATCAACACATACTGTGAACACTTAAGATCCCAGGGTCAATCCTTGTACATTTAAACTTGAAAAAGATTCTGATAGCAGAGTGCAAAATACAAGGCTAGATGCAGGAATCTGGCCAAGCAAAACACAACTTACTATTTTATATGTAAAGGTGGGCATAAATGGAACAAAGACATAATTAATGCACAGGGGAGGAAGTTATTTGGCAAGACGAACCCACCAGATTTTTAAACATAACAATACATGAATTATAGCACAGCTCTAAATTTATAGCAGATCTTCTCATATTCTAATTAGATCGCCTTTCCTCACCACTAATAATTCAATCAGTACAGCAGTATAGTGGTATTTATGTACATTGGAAAACCTTCCATCATGTAAAATGTCTAAATCTGGAGATTTTATGATTAAATCTAAATGAAAATAATCTGAAATTGTCATTAATCTAATCAGGCCACTTTTCTTAAGCGGAACCAGCAACAGAAATAGCAGCATAGGCATCTGTTTTCAAGCCCTAGTGACATAAATTATGGTGTGACTGATGAAATTTGCATAATCTGCATCATTTGAGTGATGATGCCATGACAATTGTGATGTCATAGAGACCGTTGCCCATCCTTTCAATCTCCATAGATAATCAATGTTCCATCATGGCACGAGAATGTATGTGAAATATGAATGTAGTTGAAGTACATTGAGAGGTTACATTAATTAAAGGCACACTCTCGCCTTGTTAGCAGGGAGCCACATGGAAGTGGCTGTCCTGCTGCGGGTCATGCATGTGAAGAGATGCACAGTTTTGTATGTATCAATCGGATAGGGATATTATAGCTCAGGAATCCTTGTGGCTGTCTATTAATGTTTATATAACTCTCATGTATCAGAGAAAAGGAATATAGGGGAAAAAACATATGGACTTTAACTTCAAATATGGAATTCTTCAACACAGAAATGCAATATTGTTCGATTACCTACTATAGTTATGTATGCCTTATTAGCCTGCTGTATTATATTTGAGCTGAGAGTGCTATATTAAATTTTATTTTGTATATTATTATGATTTTGCTTGTGTAAAATGTGAAAGTTTTCTACAGGGTTATTAGAAAAGCCAAAGTCTCATTTTAGTTAAATTTGACTACATAGGCACATTTATACAATTTTCTTAAAAGTGACATGGAAGTGGTTTTCCCATTGATTTCTTTCAGTGCGCTCTTTAGATTTCCCAGCATAGAATGGCTTTGATTTTTCTAGATGTCTCCCATCCAAGTTTGGTCAGTATAAGAAATTCCTTCATGAGTGATTTATAATAATCTATAACAATATATCTTAAGGAACGTAGGTAAAGATTCATTACCAAAGTTTGTTTGTGTTATTTATATTATTATTTATATATCATTTATAAAAATAATTATTAACTCAGGGCAGAAGAATATTCCTTCCTTCTCCTATTTTCCCCACAACAACAACCCTGTGTGGCGGGCTGCACTGAGAAAGAGTGATTGGCCCAAAATCACCCTTCATGTCTAAGGCAGGTCTAGAACTCAGTGTCCTGATTTCTAGCCTGATGCCTTAATCACTAGACCAAACTGGCTCTCTGATAGAAATATTGCTGACAGACTAAGTAGCCTGATTAAGCCTCTGTGAAGTCCTTGGTGCTCTCTGAGCTTGGTTGTTTGCTGGCAGACATTTCATTACCCAAATAGGTAACATCATCAGTATGAGTGAATAGTAGGTTTGCTTCCTGTTAATATACAATAGCCTACAGGATTTGGTGGGGGTTGGATTTCTCCTTGATGCTTGATTAGCATATTGTTTTCTGACTGATAGTTTGCTTGGTGTTGATCCCTGTGCTACATATGTATATTTTCTGTTCTTGTGATAAGTCTCATAAGCAAAGTGAAAGAAAATCTAGGCTGCAAATCTGACATTTTCAAAAATACGATAGTATCTCAAATTGCATAAAACTGCACCAATACAGCAGGAACTTACATGCTGTAGTGTAAAACCAGCAGTGTGCCCTGTAATAAATGGAGGTTCATCTGTAAGTAACATCTGGACAGAAGCTGAATTGGAGTGATCAGGACATCTGCTGATCAAAGGAAGGATCAATTTGGTTCAAATGCCTCCATAAAAGGAGCAATGAAAAAATACATCTCCCATGGTTTCCACCTGTCCAGAATCACAGGGACAGAGTCTTTTAGCCAGTTACTTTTTAATATTTGTCCTGTAAAACCACAGAGAGAAAAGCATGAAAATAGACAAGGTGGGGGGGAGGGAGCTTTTCTGTGGCTAGGTGTAATAGTATGACTAAATATACTTTTCCAAAAGGCAATTGGATTTACTTGTTTTTTTTTTCTTTGAAAACATTTTGCTTCTCATCGAAGAAGCTTCTTCAGTTTTGACTGTCAATTAGAACCGAAGAAGCTTCTTGGATAAAAAGTGAAACATTTTCAAAGAAAAACCAAAAAAGTCCAGTTGCCTTTTGGAAAAGCACCTCTGGGACAGTGAGCTAGAGTAACTACGTATCTACTATTTGCTGATGAAGGGAAGACCAGACCCTTCCTTAGATTTGTCTGACCCTTGGTGTCTTTTTTCTCCAGGCTCAAAGTTTGTTTACCTGATGTCCTGATCGTATTCTATCAGAAGGACCGAAAAGGAGAAGAAGCCTAAATTTAGGTGTTTAGAACTAACTTGGGGGGATAGAAATTTGAATCAGTCATATATCTTACTATGTCATTGATGTAAAAATTAAAAAGTAGAAGAGCCATACTGCATCTCTGTTTGATCTCCTTTTGAGTTTTAATTGAATTTGTAAGAAACCTTGGCATATTGCAAATGTCTCAAATTTAGAGAAGCTGAAGTGAGGACTTTCTTAGTTTCAACACAGTGCTTTATTGAACTATGGTTCAGAAGAAACTTGATTTTTCACTTGATCCAAAATTAAGGATTGCAAGCTAAGAAAGATTTCAACTCCCGTGTTATAGTTTTGTAAAAAGCCAAAGGAACATATGACAGTTGGTCAATACAAAGGCCAATCAACAATTCTGTAGACAATGCTGCAGTCCAGGGATGAAATCCAGCAGGTTCTGACAGGTTCTGGAGAACTGATAGCAGAAATTTTGAGTAGTTTGGAGAACCAGCAAATACCACCTCTGGATGGGCCTAGAGTGGGGTAGGAATGGAGGTTTTGCAATATCCTTTCCCTAGGAGTGGGGTGGGAATGGGGGGATTTTGCAGTATCCTTCCCCTGCCACGCCCACCCGCCCGCCCAACCACAGCACACCCACCAAGCCACTCCCACAGAACTGATAGTAAAAAATTTTGGATTTCACCACTGCTGCAGTCCATATGGCTTGACATCTTGTTCATCGTTGTGCTACTGAAAAAAAAAAAATTAAGGGATAAGTAGGCCATCAAGTATAGAATGGGAGTTGATCACTATCCAGGTGAAGGAGCATTTTGAAATTCTCCATAAGAAGAAAAAAATCCTCAGTAATTAACATGTAATCAATAGAAGTTATTTTGGTCCATAACATAAATGTGAGCACTTCTGGATAATCTTCTGCCATTTAATACAGTATATAGAGACTAAGCCTAGATATTATTTTCAGCAAAATTATGCAAAATAGCAAAATTCAACATAATCTGATTTCTAAGATCAGGGCTGTCAAACTGGCCCCACAGTGGCCCCATTGACCTGATGCCTCACATACAGGCCACGCCCACCCCAGCTCCACAAAGAGAAAAAAAAATCACTAAACGTCATGTGATGGCAATGTGACGCCACAAGTTTGACAGTTAGATGATCACTTATGTTCTGATCAAGTACAAGCCAGCTTGCTTTTTTAAAAAAGGACCAAGGGCACACCATTCAAAATCTCATTAGCTAAATTCCTTCCTGGTGCAAGGAAAATGCCATCTCTTAATCTTTTACTATGATGTCAACATTGTCCCATCAAACTCTGTTGATGGTAGATACTTGTCCTTTTTAAAAAGTCTTTAAATTCTACTGTTGCTGGAATGTTTTTTTAAAGAAATGACTTTAGATCTTATTTTTAATTGTATTTTTGTTGTTTTAATTCTACTTTGTTTTTTATTTGTCTATATGGGTGAGACAATATATTTTATAAAGTGCATATAATAAATGGATAAATATTCATCAATAAACCTTTTGGGTTTTTTTTTTTAAATTTTAATTTCTGTAAACCATTTACAGCAGTAGTGTATTAGAGCAAATTATTTAAGTAAATTAAATTAATAAATCTCAAAATGAATAGCTATTTGGAGATGATTTCCCAAGGGCAAAAAGCTTAAATTTCAGCTTTTTGGTTATCCCTTAGAAAAATAAAACCTTTCTACGCAGGCCATATTTCAAACATGATTCTTTGCTTTCCTTAACTGGTTGGTGTTTCTGGCATCCAGCATTTTGTTTTTATCTGTTGTATTGTCACTGTTGACAGTAAAATCACCACTGAGAAAGTTATTTTTTCCTTCCATCTTCTCCAGCACTGTTGGTCTCTCCAGTGATCCCTCCCCCCTGCTGATATATTATATAACACTCTATAGGCAATGGTGATTATTACCTATGCATGTTCGTAATTCAAACCTTCTCTCTCTCTCTCTCTCTTAAAAATGAGATACCATTTGTACCAGCTTCTAATCGTATGTACCACTCTCTCCCCTTTCAGAACCAAATTGGCAATTCTCATCTTGAATAGCTTTAAAATTGCTCATAGCAATCAATGACAACTGAGGCATCACTAAACAATTTCTTTTCTCTCCCAAGCTCCAATTTAGATCAGTCATTAAGCTTGAGTAAGCTTGAGCTGTCAGAACATTTTCCCTCTTCACATGCTCCAAGCACAAAAAGTCAACTTCAAAATCAAATTTGTTTTCTTTCGTACTATACTTTGTAATGGTTTAGTTTGAACAATAAACTTAACTGAAATAGTACTGTCAATCTTTGGTAACACAGGGACCAGCTCTGGCTTTTTATCTAGGCAAGGCTGCCAAACCTCAAACAAACTGCACTTTCATTGTTTTACATCAACTTTTTCATATATACACACCACTCTATCTTGTTAGCAATATATAGGCTGATAACATTTCAGCACCACGAACTTCCTGCTGCTGAACTCAGGGATAAAGTGAAATTAGTTAAAAAAAACCAGAGAAACAAAAGAAAGCTACTGAAATATTAATTGGATTTTTTTTCCCCCAGACTGCAAACAGGTTATGGAGCTCAGCACAAAACTCACTGCTGTGAGATAACATTTGACCCTCAATTGTACTGGAACAGAGCAATTCAGATTTATATTGCTTCCTTCTCATTAAAATCAGTAAGATTAAAAGGACTGACACTCAAATACTTTGATTTAACTTATTCCATCCTTGACTCCAGAAGCATGATAGATGGCTAAGTCTACAATTAGTAAAGCTACAATCTGTTTCAGGAATATCTCCAATCAATGTAAGTGTGGGTTGTTGAGATAGGAGTGGGTGATGTTTGCCATCTACCCTCTATAAGTCACCAATTCCATGAAAATATAAAGCATGGGAACATCTTCTAACTGTTGAAACCCAAGAAAACAAAGGGCACAAATATAATCACTTTTAGCAGAATTCCAATCTTTCATGATGCTATAGGAAATTCTATCATTAAAGCTCTAAAGCTAAATATGTGTTAACACTACTTAAACACCCAACATGGTTAGAATGAAAACATAGCATCCATAAGTATAAGATCTACTTATAGTAAATCTTTCAAAATTAATGAAATTTAACCATTTGAAACCTATTAATTTCATCTAGAATACATTAACTGCAGGGCTGTGCAGCATTTCATATTCCAAGATGCTTTGGAGCATATTGAGGAGACACCATAGCACTTGTCTGTAACTTTTGTCATCTGCTCCTCTTTCTAGGAATGCCAGAAGTAGGCTCAGGGCATGGGTATGTATACAAACGATAAAAGTAATATTGTGCCTTCCCACCAAAAATGCCACCCTTTAATATGTACCTCAGGACATCTCACACATGCATGCATCATAGAAGGGTAACTCTCATCCCAAGGTACTGCTTTCATCATTTTGACAAATGATGCTTTCCTACTGCAGATGCTTCTGATCACAGCTGCAGTACGATCCTGGGAGAATACATAGTTGGTTTAAGGAATTCTTGCCAGGTGTTATGTTGGCACCTCTGTATGCTCTCCAGCACTTGCCTTTGAATCTGAAGCATTCCACAGCCCTATTTAATAGGATTAAGACCAGATTTTATCCCAAAGCGATGGAATAATGGAAAGATTCCTAACCATGAACCCTAGATAAATTAACCATCTCTGCCCAAAATATTAACAGCATGATTCACTTGAGATAGCTTCTACACATATCTCATTTCAATTGATGAATATCAATATGGTCAAGCTAAAACATCTGGCATTATGTGCAACTACCAACTTTACTGAGTACTATTAATTTCATTTAAGTACTAAATTTTGAAAATATAAAATTATATAAAAGGAGAAAACACAAATACCTGAATTTTAAACCAGAATGAATATATATATATATATATATATATATATATATATATATATATATATATATATATATATGTATGTATGTATGTATGTATGTATGTATGTATGTATGTATAAAATTAAGTTTGGCATCCAATATTATTTACACACATCACTTTTTAGCAGTGATTATTCCAAAGTTTAACTATAAGAGTTGTGGAATTTGGAGCTTTACACCTTGTTTAAAACAGAATATTGATTACATTACCAATACCTTATAGCTTTTCATTTCTGAATGTTAACTACAAAGTCAGAAAAGGGATAGATAACATTTTATTGGGAAATCAATTTATGAATCTATAAATTAACTTGAGTGTTCTATTGTTTTCCAAAATATGAATTTTGTACATTATTAGTTGTAGACTAGGAAGTTTGACCTGTAGGAAGTTTCTAATGAACATATTATTATTATTTGAAAATCCATTTTTTGTAGATTTACTAAAGTTAGTGTACCGTCAGACAAAAGCAACCAGAACCACTTGGTAAGAGTCTCAATAAGAGTTTATTACAAGAATGTCACCAGAGTGACTGCATTCCTTTTGGAATGACAAGATAAGTCTTTAAGGATTTTGGGGAGAGGTCCAGCCTTTGCTGCTTCATGAAGTGCAAAGACTTGAAACTCCAGATCTCTTAACCCATCCCTCCAGTCCAGCTGGAGATTCCACCTCATGTAAAATATATATAATAAAGCAATTTGCAGTTGGCTCCAAAATGGCTGATAATATAAGACTTATATAGAATGTTGCAATGTAAAATGCTTCTAGCACTTCAGACAACATTTCATTTCATAGGCATTTTCTTTCTCTTCCTTTAAAAGTCACAATTCCGTGTCCACTGAGCATGCTCAGTCCTTATTAGGGTTTTAAGTTCTCCTTTCTTCAGAGTTTGTTGGTATGTATGTATGTATGTATGTATGTATGTATGTATGTATGTATGTGTCATGGCCCCATCAAAGCCCAGGTCTGAGGAGCAGGAGGAGCTGGAGCTGGGGCCCATGGAAGGGATGGCTGTAGTCCCTATGGCCCCTGAGGAACAACCTGGGGATGAGGATGAGGCAGTCTCAAGCTTCTTGGGCCTTGGAAGAGTAGGCAGGAAGGAAGAGAGGATGCAGGCTGACCGAGGAAGGGGAGAGAAGATAGAAAGGACAGACAGTGGAGCAGAGGAGCAGTGGAGATCTGGAGACAAGCAAATGCTTCCACCGCATGATTCCTGAGTGTGGAAAATGAAGAGGAGTCAGAGTCAGTGCAGGATGACCCATCTACTTGGGAAGAGAGAACCCCACTCTTCCTCATGAGGATCACCTGGAAAGTAGCATTTAAGGAGATGCGGGGGGGGGGCTTTTTGTTGGGAACAAGTTATTTTGCAGTAACACTCTCCACAACTCCTAGAAGGACTTTGCTATTGTTGATTGAGGTTTGATCCTTTGTCTTGAAGTTGATGGACTTTCCAGAAAGTTGCATGAAGCATGTGCAGGTCTGTGGGTTCGAGCCTTGCTCTTGGGCTGTAGGTGCGCAGAGATTTTGGGGAACAGATCGGAAATTGCTGGATTGTGGGGATTTTGAGGGATGGTGGTTGAATAAAGGCTGACAAGCTTTTAGTTAGCACATGTTGCTTGCGCACCAACCCTGGAGCATAACAATATGTATGTATGTATGCATGTTGGTATTCCCTCAACCCTGCTTTAAATGTCTTCTTTCTTCATATGTGTAGATGGTGTTATTTGGTTATGTATGCAGTCACAATGTTACTATATCTTATTTTTGGAGATAGGAATCCCATGACTAATTTATTGAAGCAAATTACAAACATGCAATTTGAAGAGTAATCTACATTTCTTCTTTTGTCATATATTTTTTTTTAAAGTGCTTTTGATCATGAATTCTACCATAAAGAATGAACGGAGGTGTTTGTATGATCCATTCTGAAATATTACTGTCATGTCTTTTTTACTTCCTGAGACTTTTCAGATGCAGGGGAAGAGGTTATCTCTTTGATATCTAATTCATTTTGCCAGTTTATTATTCTTAAGATTTTCCTTTGCAATTCTATAGGGAGATATTGTGTATTAAAAATTAATAACACCCATACCTCCAACACAATATAACAGCCATTCTCTCCACTCCTAGGAATTGACTATTTTGTGAACTGTGTTATTTAAAAGACGCCGTTCACTGACTTGAATTTCCATGTTCTGATCAAAAAGAAACCCATACAGAAAGAACTCATCATATTGGGAGCTATAAGAATAAGTTAGTTCAAAATCATTTCTGCTTTTTAGAGGGGCTTTCTGTACTTCTTTAGAAACCCACAAAGGCCAATGATTGCAATGTTCTTCAGGTCACCCACCTTAACCTTAAAAAAAGTGGGAGAATCAGGGAAGAGGGTCACTATTTTTAGTGGAAAGACCAAAGGTATTTAATTTGTAGGGAAAAATATTTGGGAAAGGAGAGCAATTGTTCACAACACTGAAAGAGAAATTATTGAAAATTTTGGAAAACCCACTGCAAAACAATGTATTTTAAGATTGCTGTCATTACTTCTTCATATTTCATAACAGCTACAACATAAATCAGATGAGGAATGCTGTAAAATTAGGATTAGATGGCTTTTAAACAGATGATAGAAACTCATCAGATGCTACTTTATATACTATGAATGTAATATAAGGAATTGAAGGATAATTTTAATACAGAATCAACCACTGAAAGGAACCTCAGACATAAACTAGTCTTAACCATCCAGCCTCTGTAGCAGCAAATTCTAATAATCTGAAATTTAATCCTCTTATACTGTATATAGTTGCGCCTGGAGACAATAGTGAGTAGGTCCAATCTTATTCTGTATCAACACATCAGGTACTTGAAGATTGATATTTTACTTTTTCTGTGGCTAAGCATGCCCATAACTTTTAGCCATTCCTTACAGGGCTCCATTTCAGACCCTTCACAGCTGCAGTAGTCCTTTGCTGAACTTGTTGCAATTTCTCACTGTTCTTTCGAATTGTAGTGTCCAGAATCGGACATAATACTTTAAGTGGAATTTAACCAGGGCAAAATATAATAGGACAATTATTTTCCATGCCTGACTTTATGCACTTGTTAATCCATCCTAAAATAACATTAACCTTTTTAGCAGCTATATCACATGGCTGGATCGTGTTCACCTTGCAGTTGACAAGGACACCTTTCATATGTACTCTGGGGAAGGTTGGTGTCTCTCATCCTACATTTGTGCCTTATATTTTTGTTGCTTGGATGCAGAACTTTAAATGTTCTCCTGACCAATTCCATCCTATTCATTTCATTCCACTTACTCAAAAATCTGTCTAGATTTTTGAGTCTTTTCTTTTATCTTAAATATGAGCCACTCTTCTTAGCTTGGTGACATTTCTGAACTTTTAAAGAGTCTCCTCAAATCCCTCATCCAAGTCATTGATAAAATGTTGAGCAAAGTGGCATGCGAAGTCATGTCGTCCGGCATGCGTGGCCCTGTCTGTTTGCTTCCAGGTTTCTGGCATGCATATGCGTGCAACAATCACTTTGTGCGCAGCAGTGCCAAAAACCGGCCAGCTGATCATCAGGTGCACATGCATGCCAGAAACCCAGAAGTTTGGCTTTTCTGGAGCGCAATCCTTTCGCCCTCACAACAGTGCTGAAAAGTGTCCTGCACATGCGTGCCAGCCAGCTGGTCGTCGGGCGCACATGTGTGCTAGGACACTCTGGCTTTTCCAGGGTGGGGCTCCGACGAACATGCACGTGACATTTCCATTGTGACCTTTTTAGCACTCAGTGCCGAAAAGGTTTGCCATCACTGGCATAGGGTATTACCCTGTGGCATTCTACTCAATATTTCCTTCCAAGCTAAGGAATCATTGGCTGTAATTATTCAGCCAACTATGAATCCAGCAGTTTCTGAGAGGGGACCAGAGGAACAGGGTGATACAAACACCATCACAATGTCTTGATGCAAGCCACATCCCTTTTCAATGTGCATAGTGTTAGAGTTTGTGAGGTGGTCCTGCTTTCATCATTCTGAAAAAAGTGGCAACAAAAGCAGTATTTACACAGCAAACACTTCTAGGTAAATACATGCAACAGTTATATCATCTAGGTTATATTTTACCATTGTATTAAATAAAATGCCACGAGACTGCCAAAGGCTTTGCTGAGGTCCAGATATGCTATGATTCCAGTATTTCCTTGCTCTATTGTGCTAAAAATGCAATTGAAAGAGGTAAGTCTTGTCTGACATGATTTGCTTTGCGATAAACTGATGCTGACTTCTGTTCATTGTAGCATCATATACCAGTGTGCACAGACAAGCTGTTGAGTAATCTGTTTGAAGATCTTATCCAACACAGACATCAGTAGTTTCCTAGGTCCCCTTTCCCCATTTTTTGAAGATGGGAATGACATTCATTATCCTTTAGTCTTCTAGATCTTATTAGTTTCTCCAGGAGTACTCAAAGTATATTAGGAGTGGTTTACCAATCAACTTTGTGAGTTTCTTCAGTATCCTGGGATGTAATCCGTTTAGTCCTTATCTTTATGACTTAAATTAATTTACATTAGCTACATTACATTCTTTTAGTCTTCTTAAACTGCAATATTCTTGTTCCGCCAGTGGTGTGATGATTACTAGCTACTCTAGGTGTCCATTTCCTTTTTGAGAAAAAGCAAATGTAAAAAAGGAATTAAGAAAGCCATCTTCTCACCAGCACCCATTATTAATTTACCACTTGTTCTGCTTAATGGACCTATATGGTATTTGGCTTTCCTTTGGCTTCTAACATGCTCCAAAAGGCACCAGACAAGAAACCAGGAGATTTTAAATTCTAATCTCACCTTAGGCACAAACCCAGACTTTGGGTCAGTCATTCTCTCTGTCAGCCCTAGGGAGAAGGCAACTTCCAAAATCTTGCAAAGAAAACTACAGGGTATTGTGCAAGCAGTCACTAGGAGTAGTTCCTCAAGCCTCAGATTGTTTTGAGCTTCAGCCTTTCTAACAATTCCTACTGTAGTACTTGTAGTACTACAAGTTACTACTACTGTGGGTTGTTCCATGCTAATGTTCCGCTTTTTTCATTTTCTGTTCATGTTCCTTCTCTCTTTAGTATTTAAATAGCATTGTGAATATTCAGACATATTTCTTCTAAATTTTGTTTTCGTTCCCCCCCTCTCTCTCCATCCCTCCCCCACTCCCCCACAAGAAGCCCTCAGGCAGTTGCCTTTATGACAAACTATTTTGTAATAGATTTATATTTGCTGATAAAGAAATTCGGATTTGAGTAAGGGTATGGCTAGCTGATGAGAGCTAAATAGCTTGAAATAGATCTATATTAGTCTCCTTTTATTTCTTTATCAGCAAGTATAAATTTGATACAAAATAGTTTGTCATGAAAGTGACTGCCTGAGGGCTTCTGGATTGGAGCTGAAAGGTGAAAGGGAAGCAGTATGCTCCCTCCCCTATTGGGATAGACCAGGTGCTTTGACAGAAAAACACTTAATCTCTCCCCTGGCTCAGTTGATAAAGGGAGGAGAATTTATGGTTCAGAAGTTAATAGAACTTCCTAATATGCACCAGTTGCACCCTTTCCTAGACTGAGATGCCCTCGCCATGGTCACCCACGCCCTTATTACTTCTCGGCTGGATTACTGCAATGCTCTCTACATGGGGCTGCCCTTAGGATGCATCCGGAGGCTCCAGCTGGTCCAGAATGTGGCTGTGTGGCAGTTACAGGAGTTCCTCGTTACTCCTGTGTAACACCTCTCCTGCGCGAGCTGCACTGGCTGCCGGTTGCTCTCCGGGTCTGTTTCAAGGTGCTGGTGCTAACCTATAAAGCCCTACATGGCTTAGGCCCAGGGTACTTGCAGGACCATCTTCTGCCTTCCTCCCATCGTCCCGTGCACTCCCACAGAGCAGGCCTCCTCAGGTTACTGTCAGCCAATCAATGTCGACTGGTGGCCCCCAGGGGGAAAGCATTCTCTGTCGAAGCGCCAACCCTCTGGAATGATTTGCCCACCGAACTCAGGATAGCCCCTGACCTCCTCTCCTTTCTCCGTGAACTGAAGATGTGGCTGTTCCGTCAAATAACTTGATTTGTTAGGGGTTGCACAAACTGTAATAATTTTAAATATGGTTTTTAAGGGTTTTTTAAAACTTATTTTATTATTTTGTGATTTGTATTATTGATTGCTATTGTAAGCCACCCTGAGTCCTTCAGGAGAATGGTGGCATATAAATTGCAAAAATAAATAAATAAATAAATAAATAAATAAATAAATAAATAAATAAATAAATAAATAAATAAATAAATAAATAAATAAATAAATAAATAAATAAACAAATAAATGAGTTGAGAATATAGAGCCCTGAGGCACCTCAAAATCATATGTTTGGGGCTTAATCTCCCCACCTCATCAATGAAAGATGGAACAGCCATAGAGAAAAAAGGTCTGTAGCACAATAACACTATTCTCCCACTTTTACTCCTTGCAGCCAGACCAGAAGGATGCCATAGTCAATGGCATCAAAAGTCACAGAGTCTAGGAGCTCCAGGACAGTTGGATTAGCCCCATTCTAGGTGATTGATAAGCAGAATCAATGTCATAACATTACTACATCCAGAACTGAAACCTCTCAGACCTTCAAGTTGGCCAGAACAAGAAATATATTCCTCAATAAATACTGGGACTCTACTTTATTGATAGAGGTTATAGCGGTAGAGTCTTCAATCCCTTCCTTCTCTTTTATATCAAACAGAATTAAGGCAGAGTCAGTTTAAGTTTCTTCTAACATTTTCTCCATTTCCTGGGTTTAATTCATGTTTTGCCACATTTCTTCTCCAACGTCTTCCCCGCGGTTCTCTACAAAACTTAAATGAAAATGGCTCTGATAATCTATTTCTCGCAGAGTCTTCTGTAACTGCAGCTTGACCATTTTCTTTCACCCAAAAGATACAATTGGAGACTGGATGAACATTTTCCAGGATGGTATGTCCAATAATTATTTGTGATTTAATATCTCATTTTCTAAAGTGTCCTATCATTCCTGGGATAATTTTCTTCTTCGGGACTTCAAGTGATTAGATTGGACCTGCTTTCTCTCAGGGTTAATCAAAACCCATTTTTCTGAAGTCCATTGTACAATTTCTCTTCTCAGTTCCTCTCCTTGGCTATCACAAATAGAAGGATAAAATGCTATCTTTCCCTCAAGGTGCAAGTTACCTTCCAGTTCTTCAACTAAAAAGAAATATTTGTATACAGATGAGTTCCAGAATAGAAGATATTTTTGCTCTTACTTCTACCCTTAGGACAATTAATGTCATCAAAAGAACTTTTTTTTTTTTTTTTGGTCTTCTGAATCTTGGCAGTCAGTTTCTAGATATCAGGATAATTAAAATATCTCATTATCATTATTGCATATTTTTTTCAAAGACTGGTGCAGAAAGACCTCATCCTTCCTAGCTATGTGTAGCATCTTTCCACAAATCCTTGAAGGAATAAAATACTATAGTATTCATCTATACTGGTAAAAGCTATGAATCATATACTATCTCCATCAGTTCTCTTTTATACACTGTAATGTAGCAAAAATATATTACTAGAAAGTTACAAGTAGGACTAGATAGCAAGAACAATGGGAAATGGTCCATTTTGATTATGTTTTACATGAAAATTATGGGAAGTTATAATTGCTTATCATACAGGCATTAATAATTATTTGGATATTTGCCAATTCATTAAATTAAAAAATTAATAAACATTAATATGGTAATCATTCTCTCTGCTAAAGCCTCAGAGAGCATAGTTCACATTGAAGAATTTCCTATCCTCCTAAGAAATATTACTTCCTAGAAACAGTTCCATGAAACCCAGAATCCCACAGTCCTTTCTATTTAGTCCTCTGTTGAAGTTCCTGCTTAAATAGTTCTCTCAGAAAGGGACAGTGAACAACTCATAGGCTTTGAAGACAGGCTGTAAACTAGTGCTCTCACATGGCTTCTAATATGGCTCCAACAGAAACTATGCTTGTTGGTATGATGGTGGTTCTGATATTTAAGAGAAGGTTGCAATAATCATGTGAGTCCTGTCATTGTCACTGAAGTATCGAACCTTGTCATTAGAAAGATAGCACAGAATTCCTGCTACTCTACTTTCCTTGGCTAGCAAGGAAAGAAGGGGACAGCACATGGACAGGAAGTTATATTTTTTATGCTCCTCACCATAGGCTCCTCACCATACTACCACTGCCATTTATATATATATATATATATATATATATATATATATATATATATATATATATATATATATATATATATATATATATATATGGGATGTGTGTGTGTGTGTGTGTGTATCTCCTATTTTCTTCAAAACATTGTACATTCCTTCAGAGTTCTTGAGTATTGATGTATCAGCATCGGTGTTTTGGTACTGGCACATGATAATGTACTGACTTGTTAATTTCTGATCAGATTGACTTCTGTCCTTTGGATCTTCCAAAGAGCTACATGCAAAGAACTCTATTCTAAACTGTTTTGTGGAGAAGGGATTGAAAGCATATTTTGAAAACGGTTTTTAGAAAGATAGTTTTGGTAGCCTTTTGTGTCAAAACCGAAAAAGAATTTTGTGGTCCCTTAAAGTTCACAATCCTATTATTTCATGAGCATTGATGGACATCGGTCTGTTTCATCTGATGCATGAAATGCATCAAGGCCTTTTTGCTTCAGTTATCATTGTTTAAACATTATTCTTGTGAAAATTGGGTCACCTTCATTAAAATATTAGCCTTGACATTATTTTGACATAATATTTTGCTAGCAAATAACTCAATATTTAAAATAAGACTCCAATTCTCCCTTCAGCTTTCACATGAAAATCTCATTATGCATGTGTATTAGGCACACTATATGTCTTATCTGGGCAATGAATTACATGAGATTTAAGAATAGGGGATCAGAATTAACTCTTGCCACCTTAAGCTGGATTGTACTGTGCACTATTATGGATTGTAATTCTATAATATAAATTTTAATATTTTATTAAAATGAGGTGACATAAGGATATTAACATTTAATTAATGTTTATTTAAATTTATTCACACATACTTATCCTCATGCTCCTTAGCTGCTCTAAAAGTACATGTGATTTAGACTCATGCCTAAAAAAAAGGATTACTCATAGTTATTTTCAGATACTAAAAAGAAATGCTCCACATTACAGTTAATCTTAGTGACTAATGCTCTCCAACAATGTACAGCCAGAGATTAAGAGCACAGTGGGAAAGTTAAACTTGCGGGAAAACTTTAAAACAATTCTGCAGGCTACAAAAGCTTAATGAAAATAAGACAACCAATTTACCAGTGACAAAAATTAGAAGCAAACTTAAATTGAGGCATTTAGTTTCTATGAAACATGTCCGTGGGTTAAATTAATTGACACATGGTAGGTTCCCCCTCCTCTTAATTTGTATGCAAGAAGTCTAGGGAATTCTTCCAAAAATTAGCTTTCTGTTGGTAACACTTCACAGGAGTCATGTATATCTTAGCACAGTTAAATGGCATGATTGTAACCTGTTCCGTTTTAATGGAATTGTCTGCTGCTTTTTTTTTTTTTTTAAATCCACAGCCTCAGATAACCATGGAAACTCTGCCAAATGCCTTGCATATTTTTGCATTTACAAACTCAGGAAATAAATCAGATGTGCATCAGACTGCATGTTCAAATGCATCACCAGATGCAAATGTTCTCCTTTTGTCCAGTGGGATAACAACTGAATGCTTATTTGGATGGACATCCTTACCTGCCTCTCCTAGGCTGTGCTAGATATCCATGTGTCATTTCTGTCCTCCTGATAGATATTATGTGACAGAGTGTGGGTTGAGTAAAATGTCTATATTAGCAGAATCTCAGTATCTGCACTGGGAGTGGAATCTGCTAAATTAATATACATACAATGTCATGGAAAATTCCTTAATTGGCAGTGTGCCATCAAAACTGAATCAGTTCAGCCTGTAAATCTCTCCCTACTGCTTCTGGAATGCTGTAGCACTTCAAATATAAACTAATAGGGCTGTAACATTTCAGATTCAATTCTAAAAATGTGCCTTGGAGTATGCAAGGGCACAAACATACCACAATTTATGCTCCCATGTATTGCACAACATTTTTTCGAGAATCAAATCCAAAGCTCTGAACAGGCCTATCAATCTATTAGAGGCAACTTAGTCAAATACTAGTTCCCATCTAAAGTTTCCAGATATGACCACATTAGCTGGTCATTATTGCATATGTTTTTTTTTTTAAAAAAACCTGGTTATTTCACTCAAAACAATATGAGTCAATCAAGCCCTTTATTTTTGTTTTCTTGAAATGTGCCATAACATATTTTCTTGCATCTTCTCTACAGAGTGAACCTTTTTCTCTTCTCAGGACAGTTTCATAACTTGAGACTACCCAAGCCAAATAGAACACATCAAACTTTATGTGACAGAACAGAAAATAATCATATACCTATGCTACTTGTGTGGAACTACAAGCATAGGCTTTATCAACTACCTGTCAAGCCATGAATAGTGGCTGCATCTAGCATGGTGCATCATAAATTGTGTGGGCATGCTCAAGGGCAGTATGAACAATTTCACTGCCCACTATTCTCATTATTTCCATCGTTCCTTTGCTTATTTCTCCTTCACTTTTCCGATTCATCCAGCAAAGCAACACTCTTTTTCAGTCCTCAGCTTTGCACTCTCAATATTCCTTTCCAAGAATTAACAGAAATCCCTTCCTGTTTTCCTTCTCCTCTGTGAAGAGTTAACAACAAAGAACCACCAAAAGAAAATTCAAGACTCCTTGCAGAAATAAAACAGCAATATCTTTGCTCTTCAATGCTCAACTTTCTTTTTCTTTTTTTTTCTTTTGATTTATATGCCGCCCTTTTCCGGAGACTCAGGGTGGCTTACAAGGCGTTAAGCAATAGCCTTCATACTTTTGTATATTTTATACAAAGTCAGCTTCTTTCTCCCACACACCGGGTTCTCATTTTACCTACCTTAGAAAGGATGGAAGGCTGAGTCAACCTTGAGCCTGGTGAGAATTGAACTCGCAGTAATTGCAGGCAGCTGGAAGCTAAATACTACCTTTAACAGTAGCATTAGTCTGCTGTGCCACTCAGGCTCCTTATGGATAGCAATGCATAGCAAAGTCAGTTCTTTATAATGGCCACTGTAGCCTATGAAGGGAAGAATGAGAGAAGAAATATCTGACTGAGTAGCAACCCAAATCATAGATGATTATTTATTCAAGAATCATCATTTGCTACAACATTTACAAGGTAGAAAGGGAGTCAAATGTAGATAAGATGTGCCCCAAGAGTTTATACTAGATTTAGGAAGAACTCGTAAGCTAAACTGGGCTGGTTCACATAGTTTGAGGATATGTAAATAAAGAGTTCCCAAATTGCCTTGAAAAAAAGCCACTTTGGTGTAGTTGTGTAGACAGCAGGCAGCAAACTAGGAGACTATGAATTCCAGTCTGGCCTTAGGCACAAAACCAGCTGGATGACCTTGGAGTCTCTTAGACTTAGGAAGCAGCCAATGGCAAACCACTTCCAAAATATTGCCAAGAAAACTGCAAGGACTAGTGTGGGATTAAACATGAACTCGCACAAAGACACAAACAAATAATCAAAGTGCCCTGAAGCAAATCCAGCATTAATGATGACACAGATTTCTAAAGCTTACAATACTTGCTAATTTTTATAGAGGAATCATGCTACAGTGCAGAGTGGAATGGAGTAATAGCTGGGCTACAGTTCTGTGAATAATGATCTGTAAATGATGAATCTAACTTCTTCATCAAAGAGTTATGCCATCCAACTGCTTGTTATACCTCCTTAAATCAATGTTAAAATTGCTGAGTCTTCATTAATCCTTTGAAAATTAATCAAATGTCTTATTGGAGAGGTTCTTCAGCGATATATATGCTATATTTATATAAATTATCTTTACTAAATACAATACAGAGTTATGATTAGGATTTAGGTATGCGAAGAAAAATATTTTCCTTTTTAAAGATAAAACAAAACCAAATGTTAAAGTCACTACTTTTGCTAGGTATTTATCTCTTTGAAATGAGTTGTCTCTTTAGAAGAATTTATTATCTTTCTATATTTTGTAACATTCTGCCATAACTTAAAAACATCATTTATTAAAGTTGTCTTAAGAAAATTTCTACTTTGTTAAAGAAAGATTTTTTTAAATGAAAATACTACTTAGAATAATTATTCATTAGGGTTATCTGAAGTTTCAGACTGATGATGGAATTCAACAAAGCTTTGATCAAATTATTCTACTGAAACAGATTTGCAAATTGAAGTGGTGACCTGATTAAATCATGAATTAGCTAGCTCTGGATCATTCTGGAGTTTTCCAAAGCACTTCTGTGATCTGATGGCTTTTTCTGTTCTTTGGGGGATTGTCACAGAGAATATACAATATTGTACCATATGGAGAATCCTAAGCAGAGGATGATTGGAGGATATGATACAATCTCTGACATTGACAGGAGCAGCCAATGAGATTAATCATCCCATTCAACTTTCTGCCTCTCAGATGTCTCTTTGGGATTGCAGAATTATCATTTTTGGAGACTTCATTCTCATTCTTCATTTCTCAACATCAACTTCTTTGATATGGATAACCATAAACCCTAACTTTGCACTCCCTTCAGTAGTGGGATTCAGTCAGTTCTCTCTGGATCGTGTGAACCAGTAGCGGCGACTGCGGAAGGCTCTGCCTATCCACCTGGATGTAAGGTGTGACTACTGCGCATGTGCAGAAGGCCAGGAGCATGTAGAGGTGGCACATTTGATCAAAGTGTGCGCGCATGCGCACACGCTCACATTTGCAAACCGGTAGGGGAGTGAATCCGATCTCTGACTCTCTTGTCCAATAGAATGTTACATCTCCATGCTGTGGAGAGGGCAAAACACTAAACCAAGATCAACTCACTTCCAGGATTCTAAATATAGACTCGTGAATGACCTTACTTTTTAATTCTGCTAAACTCAGGCAGGTTGAAGTTTCTTGACAATAGGTGAAATGAATGACAGGCTAACACATGCCAGCATTGACCAAACCTTTAATGCTCTAAAAGAAGTGGGGTGACAAGTCTTCAAAATAGAGCCAGCCCATTTTTTCATTGCTTGTTTATCTCTGTTGCACTGTATCTTTTTGTGACTTCTCCTTTTGCTGCCTCTCCTAATTACTTAAAATGCAACCAAATGTTGTCTATGATGAGGGAATTCTGAAGAAGAATCAAAATTATCACACGACCATGGTACTCTCTTGGTATCTCTCGCGCAACCTAGTGATCAGATGCAGATGGGCATAAGCTCGTGTCACCCTGGAAAACCAAATGTAAATGTAAAAGCTTAGTTTTAATACAATTTTTGAAACTGTGTTTTATATTTAGTTGATAGCTAGTCAGTTTGGAGGCTGGCCTGCTGTCTCTCCAACCCTCCAAGTATACAGACCTCACTTTATCTTTGCAATCTTTGTCCTTTATAAGGGAAAGGAATATTTCAAAGATGTACTGCAGTAGTAAGCAAAAAGTTAGCTTGGCGTAGTAGTTATGGTATCAAACTAGAAACCAGGAGTTTATGAGTTCTAGTCCTATTTTAGGCATGAAGCCAACTGGATGCCCTTGGGCCAGTCACACCCACTCAGCTATAGGAAGGACTGGCAAATACTTCTGAAATATTGCCAAGAAAACTGCAGGGATTAATCAAGGTAATCCCAGTAGTCAACATGATTTAAAGGTGTAGGGGTGGGTGAGCACACATTCACATACACATACTGTGGTAACATGCTTGAGGATATATAACTCGACAAGATCGACATTTTCAAAGGAACTGCCATTCTTGCTGTTTTTATTCCTTTCTGATCCAAAAACAAAGCAGCTTTAAACATTTTTAAGTTTCCCTGTCATAGCCCACAAATGATTTTTTTTCCATATCAAATCTAGAATTTTGAAGTAGTTTAAATCTATCTGAATCATGTCCTCTACAAAGTTGAATTGAATTGCACAAATGTGTCACTTATCTGAAATTTTACATATTTCTTACTTTTAGACCTCTATGCATGCATATTTCATAAAACACTCTAAAGAGCTGAAAATGATAGCCATGTATCGATTTTCCAAACACAGTTAATGGAGAGATATGAAACTATGGATTTTCCAAAATGAGATTCAGATTTAGATTCAATTTGACTCAAACAGAAACCAAAGCCATCTAGGCCTGATCACACTATTCTTCATATTTCTAGAGAACCATCTACATCATATAGATGTGTAATGATGTGAAGAGTACAGAAAAAGCAATTTGTTTCAAGTGTGGAACAAAGTAGTCTAACTTTGGAACATTATCTTCTGATGGAATATCCCAAAATGACTATGCTCCTGTGAGAAGTAAAAAACTTGGAAGGAGGATTCTGTGATCTATTCAGAAAAAGAAAAGATTGTTATTTAAAACATGTAAGGAAAAATGAGGATATGAGCAATCCTTACTTGCTTTGTTTTTTTCACCCTGTGCCAACCAAAGCTGGTATGGAAGTACTTTATGGTAAGTGTTACCTACCATGTAATTTTCACAATGTGATTTTTTAAAATAGGGAATTTCTAAACATTTAAAAAGTTTCTGTAACAAGCGAAGAAAATTTTTTTCTCAGCTTTTCAGACAAGCTTTTGCAAATTAGGAAAAATATAAATCAAATAGTTTCAATGTGGGAAAATCTTTCTCATTCAGATGCTCAAAGTGCTGAATTCTATTGATCTGATCCAGATTTCAAAATCTGCAGTGATAACAGGGTTAGCACAGCATGCAGTTCAGATGCTTGATTTGTTATTCTGTTTTGACCAGGAAGATGTTCTGGAACAAAGGTAATGGGGGGAGGGGGCACAGAGGGCCTGTCAGGTTTCCCCTTGTCATCAAGGTATCATTATCTGGTTAAAGATAGATTTTGAGCTACATACACCTCATAGTAACAGGAATTTTCTGCTTGAAATGGTTATTGGATCCAAGTACATTCCAAGAGGACTTGGACAGATTCGAGCTAGTCTGAAAGTGATTCTGTTATTGTCCTGGCTAGTATCTGAATTAGGGATTCCCAAAAAGGTTAATGAAACTGCTATGTAAACAGATCTTCTCTGATATGTTGTAGTTATGCATATAACAAAGAAGCAGGTTTTCTTTCCCTTCCATATACTGCATTCTGAAGTTCTTTCAGGCTGAGGGAGTTGTACCCTGCTTATTTCTCCCACAGTTTTATTGCTGTTTAGTTGGGGTCCTTCCGATGAATTTCCTGCAAATAAAGTTTCTTCTATTTGGGATGTCTGGAGCTTAAAATTGTGAACTACAGGATGATAACCTCCAGGCGTGACTATAGCCATGTGCTCTCCACAGGAATGCTTTCATGAAAGTCCAGAAACTTCAGTTAGTATAAAATTCAGCAGGCTGGTTAGTCTGGGAAAAACACGAAGGGACCCTATTATACTTATGCTTAAAGCACTGAACTGGCTACTAATTTGTTTCACAAATTGTTGATCATTAGCTTTAGAGATCTGTGTGGCTTAAGCACAGAAGGAATAACTCTTCCTTCTATATGAACTCCATACTTATTGAGATGATCTGAGTAGGTCCACCTGCAGTTGTTACAAATTCTTCCATTTATAATTCACTATTTTCAAACTCCCAGCTGAGGATCATACACAAATCACTTCTCTTACATTGTTCCTAACTTAATCAGGGCTAGAAAGGGGTGGCTGTGATTTAGCATACAAGAGTCTTAGTCTGGAGAAAGAGATTTATTAGTGGAGATACTCACAGACTTCCAATACAGATTCAGGGATTTGAAATCATATGTAGTAATGGTATGCCCTGGAACACGCAGAACCCAAGATAGTCTCTGTTAACCTACAGAACTATTAAAATAGCTTAAGCTTTACATGAGCAGACAGACACATTTTTGATCGTTACACTGAGGCTGAGTGATGCACAGGAATAGGGGAAGACAGGAATGCTCAGCGGTGAAATCTACTTACCTTCACTACCGGTTTGGGAACGGGAGCACATGGTAGTGTGCGCATGTACCTCTTCTGATGATGCACAAAGGGTCAAAAATGGGATGTAATGATGTCCCAGCAGGTGGGCAGAACCTTGCGCCACCTGCGCTACTGGTTCATGCGAACAGGATAGATCCGGCTGGATTTCACCGCTGGGAATGCTCCATATATTTATTTCTTTTCGCAATTTATATTGCTGTTGATCTCACAGCAGCTACTCTAAGCAGCACACAGAAGATTAAAACCAACATACTATAGCAAATAGAACCTTAAAGTAACAACCAAGTATGCTTGCACCTAAAATCAAACAAATCCATCAACAGGATTGGTTTAACCTCCCACTCCTAGTGATTGGGAGAACATACAGTTTAAATGTTAGAAGATCTGAGGCCACCCAGATCTCTGCTATTCCAAAGGGCAAACACTGAAACAAACAACAACAACAACAACATGACTCCTCGATCCCAAAGTTGACATTTCCTGTGACAAGGACCTGTACATGTCAAACAATATAGATACTTGGATTGTTGTATGCACAAATTGGGGGTTCTATTGTACCATTTGTCCTTTGTCAATCACATTCTGTCAGTGTGCCATCATGTGTTACCTCAGCTGTTCTTTTATTGACCTATTAGGTTGCTGAATGAAATGTAACTTGCTGCATGACAGTTTGGTTGTTGTCTTGACAGATTACTTCCCTGTGACCCATTGCATGGCAATTCTTATTTCTGGTACCTTGGTTCAGTCTTAATACTGGAAAACTTTTCAGCTTCTCCATATGTCCACATTTTTTACCATGTTTAAAGTATATATTTTCCCCTATATTTTATTTCGTGTACATTAATGGAGTTGCTATTAGCTACTCTTGTAACAATTCAGAATTTGTGGGGCTTTCCTTGTAAGAAAACATATTTTTGCCTGGGCTTTTACCTACTGATTAGTTTAATTATTAATGTTATTCCTTTACTTGTTTTAATTACTACTTAAAAGTTTTCAATGTTCAGATTGTAAATACAAACTACCGAGAGACTTTGCTGGCCATCAGTATATTAGATTAAATAAATAAAGTGAATAATAAAATCAGTTTGGAAAAAGGCAGTTTTGTTCATGTGCAGAAGCATCCAAATTGTCTTAATTAATTCAGAAGCACCTAATTCAATTCACAATTACATTTAAAAGGTTTATTCAATTTGGAGATTCAATCAAATCATCTTCAAATTGAATATCTGAAAAATGTTTTGCACAGCTACAGTAGTCCAGCAATGAGCAGCACAGAACAAGACACATTTGAAAACCACTCATAAACAATAACAGAACAGCATAAACAATAACAGCAGCAACAAAAATACTATGTATTGTTTTTTCTCTCTCTAACACTGTGCTCAGCACACAGCTTTGCATTCAGTAGTGATCAACAAATGAAAACTAGGCAAAGAAAGAACTACACAGTTCATGACAAAAAAAATGGATTTTATTCTAGAAGTTATATCTAAGATACTCTGGTAATTTCATAAAATGCAATCACCATTAAGTGGATATTCATGCTGTTTCAGTTATTACAATCTAATTTGGGTAATCACCTTTCCAAAATGTTTCACAAGATGAAAATTAAAGAAACTAGTTATGGAAAAAAAAATATTTTATTTTTTAAATTTTATTAAGTATACAGTTTAAAAACATTAGACTTCGTGCGACTTGTCTGATACATAATTTTCTAACACTTTTTCTTTCATGTATATTACAATATAATATCATGCATCTTCCATATATACTTTTTGTACATTCACTCTCACTTCAATTACATACATATTCCCTTTGTCTCTATTCAAATCCAATTTATTCCTATCTAATATTTCTTAATTTTTATTGATTTATTTTTCTCCTCTTTTCTTCATTCTGTTTCTAATTCTCTAACCCTACATTCGTCCTTTTCTCTAACCATTTATAAAATGTATTCCAGGTTACATAGAATTTTGATTCATCTTCATCTTTGATCTCCATTGTTAACCTGTCCATTTCTGCACAGGTCAATATTTTGTTAATTATTTCTACCTCTTGTGGGTTCTCTTTGCATTTCCAATTTTGTGTGAATATCAACCTCGCTGCCATTAATACGTGTACCATAAGATATAAGGCACTTATTATCATATGTGGTGGTGGTGCCCGAAAACCAAGGACTTTTGGTGCCAAATAAAACAGTGGCTAGAAGAGATGTTAAACAGGATGATAGATATGACACCAGAGCTCTTCCTTCTGGGTATAGTAAGGAATAATTACAAAAAAGAAGAAATATATCTTATGGAAAAAATATTTTAAATTCCAGAATGCTCTGGATAAATTGTCTCTTAACAGACTTGTTACTTGTAGAGAAAATGAGATATGTATCCTCATCTTTTTCATATAAGAAAAAATAGTTAATCTCCCTCTTTCCCTTCCCCCCCTCTGTTTATTTCATTTGGGGAAAAAAATGCCAGAATGCCCCTTTCCTATTTGTGTTTCTCCTTCTAATATGCAGCCTCTATAGTATTTGTACTGGACATGAGGTGCTATAAATTGGTTACTAATCCTTTAAGAATATGGATATATAATATATTTTTGGATTCAGTGGCACTTGAGGTTCTTGTGAAATGAGTTAGGGGACATATGGGTGGGAGAAATGAATATGTTTATCTAACTATAGGATGAATAAGGATTGATAAATTCCCCTCTTCCCTCCAGACAGTAGTTCCTTCCAATGTCCATTTATTAGCTTGTCAGCTCTTCAAGGCAGACTTGACTAGGTAAAGAAAATAATTTATGCTAATAATATTTTTATAATAAGATTAAAGTAACAGAATCTAGCAAGTCTACATGTGTTTGTCCTCTCCTCCTTCTCTTTATCTTCATGAGAAGTTGGAAGGGTCTTATCTAAGATGCTTACTCTGGTTAAAGTTCTGACTAGACTCACATCTCTTTTATCTAACCATTATCTTGGTTATGGTTTTTGTTCCTCTTCCTCAAGCTTGTTTTTCCTGTATGTTACTGATCTCCTGGAAATTATTTGAAAATTGATTATTATTATTTTTATTCTAAAATAAAATAATTGTACATCGAGGTTTTTTTTGGGGGGGGGGGTATCATTTTTTTCCTCATATTGCAGCCTCTGCTCTTAAATTTGTTTTCGGGTATTCTTCCCTATTGCATATTATCCAATATTAAAATAACTTAATTTGAATTTAGAAATATTGAAACTATATGCTGGGGTCTGAATAGAAGCTTTGCACGGTAACATGTATCCCTTAGACTGCAGATTGCATACCTGTGTTTTAGAGATTTTGTTAAGCAGGCGAGACAACAGTGCATAATTCAAATGTTTTGCCTAAAAGTTAAGCATCATAAGATAGAAAGGAACTCACAATCAAAAATTCAGCACAGAAATTTAGCAGTCAGAGAGAAATAGAAGAATAAATAGGATTTGCTTCATAAAATGATTGTGAGAATCAGGTGTCCACAAGGGAGGTGAAAAAAAGAAATAAAGCACAACAAAACCATTAAAATGATGCATGTTAAAAAGAGCAGGGCTTTGACTGCATGCTCACACTAGCCATCTTTAGGGAGTAAAAAAAATCTAGTACAACATATAAAACTAACATATTATACATTTAAATTAAAAATATAAATATAAGTAAAGCATAAACCTAAAAAGAATTATTGATAATTGGAAAGAGCCAGAAAAGAGATTAGAGCACTGTCAAGGGCAAAACGTAGCATCCAAAGCTGCCTTGGATCTAGAATGCAATAGAGTTATTCATTTAGAAATTAAGTTCCATAGCTTAAAGAGCTGTTTAGTGGTAACTAGGGAGAATAGGCAATATCCACTTGGAATGATCTATGCTGCTATATTTTCCTTCCCTCTGTAGATTACAGCTTGCATCATCACAGATGCCAGTGCTTTTAACTTTTCAGTTCTTTCTCAGGGGAATAATTTTTTATTAAACAGAAACTTCTTGTCTGGTTATGAACTACTAAAACAACTTTTTATTATCAAAACATACAATTTTTAATAAATAAATATTAATTGACACTGTTCTGAAATTGCATCCCCTCCTGTTGTTATTGCACATAATAACCAATATCAATAACATTTTGTTACCAAAGTTTGTTTTTAATGAAATATTAATGCCGTGTGTTAAATGTGTCTTAACCTGAGCTTTTGTTTTTATATAACTGGGATATCCTACAGTGTGAAAGACATTAGATTGCAGACCATTGAGATCACGTATGTGTCCTGAGCTGGACTGTGTTAGGGAGGTGGAGCAGATGATTATATATAAATTATGAAAGAGTAAGAAAGGGTTGGGTACTTGCTGATCTGTTATATTACTATCTTCACCAGTTGTAAGTAGTTATTTTAAAATGTATTATGATCAAAGAGCAAAATATCGAACTTATTACAATATAGGCAGATAAAACTAATCGTCTTGGGGAAATGACCAGGAAATTGATAGGATTGCTTTCAGGGAGAAATAAACCAGCCAGCAGGTATTACCAATGTGAAACCATATTAAATAATTCTTACTTATAATTCTTCTTATAATTCAATCCTGATGTAACAAAATCTGGCAGCCCTACTAGATATTTCTGTAGACTTGTCAGGCTAACAAAAATTGAGCATTCTTTCTACCAGCCAGCCAGAGCAGGAGATTAATAAAGGCATTAGTAATTCAAAGTTTCATGACTGATAAAAGGGACATTGCTGCAAAATACATGAGATTATCTCAATTGTCTCATCTGGGCAAGGATGTAGGTGTTCTTGTTAAACCTTCCAAAACCACTGATAATGAGATATGGGATTTGGCTACTGAAATACCCTTTGTGGAGGAAGATGGATATTAAAAAATAATCATTAAACAATGAAAAGGGTCTATAATTCAGTAATAAGGTGATTTTCTCCTATTGTCTCAAATCCTCGTCAAGGACTTACCATTTGATTTCTATGATGGTATTCTCAAAACTTGACATCATCAAACTTTACATGCCACTCAAAGTCATTTGACAGTGATATGGGCAACATATAAATTTAAGAAATAAAAAATAATAATTGCAATAATTGAGTATGAGGCTATGTCAAGAAGTAAATTTATCAGTTATTTATTAATTCTGCTGAAGCATCATCTGAAGAGAGTAATTTAATCAATATTGCAGTTGGCAAGTTCTTAAACAGGCCTTGATGGTGGCAGAACATTAGTAACTTAATGTCTTTATTTAAATTTATATAGCTTTCCATATTGTATATGTGATTCTAATAGTCTTTAGATGTTCCATAGCCCCTTGCCCAGATAGTTATTTATAGTCTTTGCCACAGTTGCTGAGATTGGTTGATCAAATTTCAAACTTTATGGAGAACACTAGACTGCTTAGACCTGATCTAGAACATCTGCATAGATTTCACCCAAGGAGTTAAAACCAAGAAGTCCAATTTTTAGAATCTTCTTGCAAAAACACATCCAAAGCAAAATATGAAAAGTAATGTGTCTTGAAAAGTCTGACCCATTTTTTGTATGCATATTTTTGTATGTATTCACAGAATAAAGGAGTAATATTCTTCCTACAAAGATAAGTAGTTCTACAAATATATTAAATTCAGAACAAAGTAATGGATCTGGGGACAGGTGGAGAGAATATGAATTGAACATTATGACGCAACTGTCATTTTTGTATGTGTGTCATGATGTGGGACACATTTATGTAAGGGGTGAAGCTTGCATTGTGATGTTCATTTTGCAGGCATTTGTTAGGAGAGAAAGAAAATGTATTTTGTTTCACCAGTTGAAACATAGATAGCACACCAGGGGTGGGCAAATATGCCCCCTTTATGATCTGTGGACTTCAACTCCCAGAATTCCTGAGCCAGCTTGGCTGTCTCAGGAATTCTGGGAGTTGAAGTCCACAGGTTGTAAAAGGGCCACAATTGCCCACCCCTGCTATAAGCAGATCCTATTTCAGCGGTCTGGGAGTTAATTTTGTTTTAATCCTGAATGGCAGGCCTTGAGAGAGACCCTTGCAGATTATGAAGCCATTTCTTACAAATAACTTTTTGTTCACAAGGAGGATGCTCTGATGCCAGCTCTTTAGCATTGGTTAACAAGATCAGATTCATCTCAAGAGCAAAAGAATCTCTTTCCATCCAGAGAAAGTAGATCCGATGGAATTTCTTTTAAGAGATTTGAATCTCCTCCAATCAGCCCCAGTGTTATCAGAGGAATATCATTGCAGAATTTATATTTTTAGTTCCTGACATGCATAATGTGTGCTAGTCTCAAGGAGAGACCAAGTATTTATATTTTTGAAATAGTATTTCCTGTATGTGTTTGCTTTTGTCACAGACACTGCCAGTGCCTGAGGGAACAATCTATGGAGCTAAAAATAACATTTCAGTTCCTGGGTGATGGAAATGCCAATGAAGGGGGGGGGGGAAATCCCCCCCTCTCAATTTTTAATAATTCTAAGAAGCAGCTTTTGAAGCCAAGCACAAAACACAGATGGAGTTGTGTTAACATGGGTTCATTACCGATTGCTGACTCTTTGGGGGCTGTACTCCATTTCCTGAGGGAGCCAAAATGTGTAATCATCATGAACACAGATCTGACTGTATGACTTACAGAGGATATTGGTTAGGTCTGAAGGCCGGTGCAGTACTTGATATATAGATATGGTTCCTTTTTTATTTCCCCCACAAGAGCCATGTTTTCTATACAGCGTTAAACACAGTTGCTTGGGGTGGGAGGAATGCCACTATGTAAATGGTGGATCAGCCCCAAGACATTTCATAGAAACATTCATATCTCCCTGGAAATGTTAGTGTTAGGCTATCATTCTCTCGTTCGTGCTGTGTTGCCATCTGTTTCAGCTCACACTTCAAGTTTGCAGACTGTCCTGCTTCTTCTACCTGTTTGATGCACAACATTTCAGTAAAGAATGGAGTGTGTGTGTGTGTGTGTGTGTGTGTGAGGGGTTATCCTCTGAAGTAGCTCAGGGCCACTTTGATTGCTGCCAAAGGCTTGCATTTCATCTTCAATACTGTGTTTGACATATGAAATTCAGGTTATTTGCCAGGAACTTTCAAATATGTATCTGTTTTGGCAGAGTAGGAGCTGGTTGGTATTGCTTTCTCCCCTTGCCTATCTTTCACTATTTATTTATTTTTTTGAAAAATAAAAAAAATATATATAAAAACCCTATAACCATTACAATTTCTTTAAAAAAAAATACAGGAGTGAGAGATATTAAATGAAATTTTAGTTAGAATGAAGGACGCCATAGCATCTGTTAAGCCAAGACACAAATTGGAAGATAAGCATTTGAAATAATCTAATTTCCTTAGCATTGTACAGTTTGTTTAATTTGATTGTATATTTGTATGCAGCCCCTTAAATTGATTTCAGAAGAGTTGGCAGCAGTTACTAGATATTTCCTGGTTGTGTGTTGTTATAATTTTACATTATGCCAATAATTTATAAAGAGATGTAAATGTTTTTTTAAAAGGAGGGGTATTTTCCCCTCACAAACTGAGAAGAAGTGCTACAAATGCTGAAGTTACAGAGCCAAAGTTTCTCAGGGCAGAGATGAAAGTTATCTCAAAAACCAAAAGTCATCCAGCTTCAGTGATGAAAAGCTCAAGGCAAAACATCTGTTAACCATGGAAAACTCAGGAAAAAGGAATTTGAAATTAGATTATGTAAGAGAGGACTTCTTCATGTGGATAGAGGTTCATCAACAGTTTTAAGTGTCTCCATTTTATTATCCTATCAAGATTGTCATCTGCCCCTGTCAGAAACTTGGGTCTGAGTTGCCTAAATTTTTATCTTGCGAGACAAAAGCATTTGTACTGAATTTAGTGCTTGGGATCACTGCTGAGTTTTTTTCAGCGAATAAAGCAAGGGCAGTATTCTTATTATATTCTCAAGTATAACTGAACAAAATATTTAAAAATAAAATTTGCTTTCTGACAGAGTTATAGAACTTTAATTTACATTTTAGTATAAGATTTCATGCATACCAAGTATCTTACTCAGGCCAGAGTCTGGCAAACAGAAGTTGGTGCAATTCACAACTTAAATCCCATGGGGCTAAGAAGAAAAGTGTTCCTATAAGGTGGGCCAGAACTACGTTGCTGGTCCAGAAATCACTGTTAAAGGTTGTATCAAAGGTAGCCAAATAATATGAATTAATCTTTTGGTCTTTTACCTGTCTCTGTTGTTTATCAAGGAAAACAGTACAGTTGTGGTAATGAACTTGGCCTGAAAGATTTACATGCACACTTCATTTTATATCAAGTTGGGTAAACTTTTTTTGTGTGTGTGAACCCCAGGGTCACTTTTGACCACAGCTGCTGAAAATGAATGGCATAATTTCTTGACATTTAAGTTAGGAAACTCAAAAAATGTAGAATAAGTCTTTCAAAATTTTAGGAGACTAAATAACCAAATAAAAAAATTCTTCAGAAAATGTACCTATCCTTACTTTAAATATTGAAATGTGATTTATTATTATCATAAAATGTTGCATCTATCTATCTATCTATCTATCTATCTATCTATCTATCTATCTATCTATCTATCATCTATCATCTATCACGTATCTATCTCTAACTAGTTAAATGATCTTGATATCATAGGTCTAAAATATGGAAATCCATTTTCATGTGATTTACATGTGCAACAGAATCACGAGTTACAATGAAAGCCTTGTGATTCATACTGAATTCCATCCTAATAAATAATAATTACTCCTTCCTCATGGAAAATTAATGTTCCATAGAAAAATGTGATGCTTTTCTCCTTACTCTAGGGATATTTGGACTTGCTTTCCATAATGCCATAGAAGCATAAAGGCAATAGCACTCTTATACTTAATGTGTCTGAACTAAAATAAGATTCCATGTATGTCTTATAAATGACTATTCAGGAATTGTCTTAATTAGAATTAAGTCCAATCCCAGCATGAACCGAAATCAACTTGTTTTGTAAAAAAATATTCAGTGAAGCCTCTAACAGTTTTAATGTGTTTGAGGGAGAAGTTACAAAAGACCAAATTCCCCTGAAGAGCGGGTGCATTTGAGCGGGTGCATTTGAGGAACTGTTATTTATATCTTGAATTTCTCTTTTGTCTATTTTATGGCAATATCAAAAAGCCACGTTCCCATTTTAACAAAGGCTTAGCTTATCTAGGCACATTTTGAGACACCATGCCCAATGAAACAGAGCTACATCATTAAAAGTAATGGCTGTCTCCTGAGCTACTATTAATCAGCATAACGCCCTTTGAAAATCCAGCTGTTTGGGATATACCCAAGAGCATGTAGGGAGAATGGCGAGAAAATGTAAAGTGACCGAAACATTTTTTAAAAAGCATATTTGCATATTTTACAACTGTTGAGTTATATCTAACACTCCCATTTTTAATGGTAAAGGCAGATATAATGCCAAGAGAAGTCACAATGCATCCCTGAAGTGCAAGCATAGTCCAGTTTGTTTCAAGCACCACAGTATAAATGACAGCTGAATATTTCAGGGGATTAAACAGTAGCCTCAGCATGAATTTTTCCATTCCCCTATATTTCAAGCATAGTGTCAACTTTTTTTTTAAAAAAAAATCACATTGTACAAAAATGTGCAAATTCATGTGCAAACAGAAACACTCCTGGGGAAACCTATCAATATTTTATGGAACTAAAACTTTATTATGTAGGCATTCTGATGTTCATAACAAATTCAGAACAAGGGCTTCTAAGGATAAATGAATGGAACTTTGATTCATACTTTGACCCTCTGGTTGGTGATTTTTCAGTTTTCATACAGAGTAGAAATATGAAATGAAATGTTCCCGGTTGGAAACGTGCTTGACTTATACATTCTGGCTCTGTTGTAGGGCATACACAGAATGTTTATTAAATTAATCCAAATAGCTTAATCATTCTTTCTCAATTAATTATGGATATCACTGCTCCATGCAATGATTCCAATGTTCCCATTCTTTTTCCTGAAATAATAGCAATTGCAATAGCACTTAAATACTGCTTCACAGTGCTTTACATCCCTCTCCAAGTGGTTTACAGAGTCAGCATCTTGCCCCTAACAATCTGGGTCCTCATTTTACCAACCTTAGAAAGATGGAAGGCTGAGTCGACCTTGAGCCAGTCAGGATCGAACTCCTGTAATGAGCAGTGAATTAGCCCGCAGTACTGAATTCTAACCACTGCACCACCACAGCTCATAATACTGAAGAGACAGACATGCAAAATATTATTGCTTCATAAAAACCTCACCAACAAAAATAATGCCTTCAGGGTTTTCCAATTATCCATACTTCTGAAGACTCAGCATGAATGCAAGAAGCTTCTCATTAGATGGTCAAGAAACTTCATATGATCAACTATAGTTTTCAAATTATTTAGGCTTTTTTTAAAAAAACCCACCATTTAGAATTAAGCTAGTAAACAGATTGGATGTTATTGTAGCTGATAAAACATTGAAACATTGGAGATATCACAAATCTCCAATTTTTGCCTTTCAGCCCAATCTCATGGGCCGTCCAGACAGTATCATATAGCCGACAAGCTATTTTTCTATGTTTTTAATATTTTTGCTGATAATTCTATAAATAAAGGGAGGCTATTATAGATCTATTTCGAGCTTATTTGCTCTCATCAGACAGTCATAGGCAGTCATATACACACATATATATACACATATATATATACATATAGAAAACAAATATACATATATATACATATACATATACATATACATATACATATACATATACATATACATATACATATACATATACATATATATATATATATATATATATATATATATATATATATATATATTACTCCTTTGATTGCTAATGCTTTTAAAAAGCTTCTCCACAAAGTGTGTGTTTTCATGGATCTATTCCATTTTTCACCACATATATATAAAAAATACAACTCTTAAAATCCAGCCACAGTCTGTGAATTCTAGCAATTGAAATCCTAGCACACTTCGAAACCAGCAGATTGGGCAAAACTGATTTAACTGTCCTGTTTTCCATGACATTTACTCAATTTATTTTCTGAAGAAAATATTTCTGAGCGCATCGTGCTAGATTTGAAAATTTAAATGTTACCCATTTGTATCATTTTAGGTATGTAGTTGGCATGATTTTCATTGCTGCTTTCAGCTAAGTATTCTCATTGGATTACAAAGCAAAATCTAAAAGCAAATTATTTAGTTTGTTTTCTTTCTCACATCATGGTTCTAAACACATTAAATGAAGTTTAATTCCTTTGGGCTCCATTTGCCCTCTGGAGTCTTCTCTAGTTTTCCTATATATTCCTTTCAGTCATATTGATTAGGCAGCTGTTTTCACGTAAAGATGTACTTTGTTGCTGTAGAATAGTATTCAGCAGGTGTTACAATGCAGACAAGTGTTGACGGTATAAAAATTAAATTAACACCCAATAAAATTTTAACACCTGGGCTGCTAAATGTGAATATCATTGCATTTCACCTTTTAAGAAATGCATTCATGCTTCTCTACCATTACTGTGACTTTGGGTAACATCATAACATTTTGCTCTCTTCAGAAAAAAAATGCTTTCATTGTTATAGTACCTTTTCAAAGTTTCTGTTGCTGTATCCCAATTACTTCTACTGGAAGGATAACATGTAGAAAGAAAAAAATGTGGACATCTGTTTAATTGGCTTCAAAAATCCTGATGATAACTAGGTGGCAGCAAAGAATTAGAAGTTTCTGCAGCACTTTGCCTCCATGTCGTGGTTGTCCAAATAAGGTAGTAGGATTATTTAAACAAACAGGCACATTAGGATTAGCTCTTATCTCATTTTTAGTAGAAGATCAGATTTTAAAATAAATTTCAAAATAATTAAATGGATTTTTGCCACAATACACTGGATTGGTGTACTCTTTCAAGTATTTATGTGAGTCATATATTTATGTGATATCATATAGCCATTTGTCCGACTAATATGCCTGTGTTATTATATCATTATGCAACATGACATTTTGGAGACCCCTAAATTATTGAAGACGTGGACCAGGACTTCACAAGTCAGTATGTTAAATATTATTTTTTCAGCAATAGCAATAGCACTTAGACTTATATACCATTTCAAAGTGCTTTACAGTCCTCTCTAAGCAGTTTACAGAGTCAGCATATTGTCCCCAACAATCTGGGTCCTAATCTTATCAACCTTGGAAAGATGGAAGGCTGAGTCAACCTTGAGCTGGTGAGAATCGAACTACCAAACAGCTGGCAGCCAGTGATCAGCAGAAGTAGCCTGCAGTACTGCATTCTAACTGTCACCGTGGTTTAAGATAAGTTGATAAGTCATGGAAAAATAGGAATTTGAAATAGGATAAAATAGTTTTTAATAATAACAACAACAACAACAACAACAACAACAACAACAAATTGGTTGGCTGCCCAATAGCAATCGCAATAACACTTAGAATTATATACTACTTCATAGTGCTTTACAGCACTCTCTAAGCAGTTTAGAATATCAGCATATTGCACCCAACAATCTGGGTCCTCATTTTACCCACCTTGGAAGGATGGAAGGCTGAGTCAACCTTGAAGATCAAACTCTTGGCTGCAGGCAGAGTCAGCCTGCAATATGCATTCTAACCACTGTGCTACTATAGCTTCAATCTTCTTTTAATGTGAGAACAAAGTAACAGACAAGTCCTTACTACAGTAACACTCACCAATCAGAAACCTGTTTGGCTATTCTTGTGTTTTTTTGTAATCGATATTCATTTAATTCTTTCTTTAATACAATTATTTTTTAAAAGTGAAAGAAAACCAAAGACCAATCAGAAGTCAGGATGCATGACTATAAAGACAAGAGATCAGTTAATCCCTGCTCAGTTGCCTGTGGTCTGCATAGCACTACTTTGCTTCCTAAATTACCAGCCACAAAAACTGGCAAAATGTCAGGAAATCTAGATCATAGTCACTAAACCCTGAAGCCAGTAGTGGGTTCCACTTACTTTCGCTACTGGTTCGGAACCGGTAGCGGTTTGCTTCGCTTGTACACAGCACTTTTGTGCTACTGCGCATGCGCAGAACCTTCTGCGCATGTGCAGAGCGTCCATGATTATGTTTGGGCGGATGGGCAGAACCTCCCACCACTGCCACTACCGGTTCACCTGAACTGGGGTGAACCGGTAGAAACCCACCACTGCCTGAAGCCCATCATTGCCCAACAATACTGATCATGAAAACCTATGCCAGTATAACAGCGATAAGCTTATCTGCAAGCGTTGTGCAACCTCTGAAAATGACTCAGATGTGCTTTGATGCATTAAAATGTCCCAAGGTGCTTTTTCAGGAAGCAACTGGATTTCATTTTTTTCTTTGAAGACGTTCCACTTCTCATCCAAGAAGCTTCTTCAGCTCTGACAGAATAGTGGGGAATGAAATGATTTATATTCCTTGTAGACAGCTGGTCATTTGCATTCTTTTAGAGGGTTGTTGAAGCACTTGGTGGTTTGTCTGTGTCCTCAGATATGGTCAGGTGGCCCTGAGTAGTGCTCCTGGTTCCTGTAGTCTGCATTTTTTTCGCTGGGAATCCATTCCTATTCCCACACCATTCAAGGGTGTTTATCCCAAATTGTAAGCTAAAAGCTAATAGAGATTTTCAGTCATCCAGGTCATAGTTTTCCCAAAGGCACTTTTTCAGGAGGCAACTGGACTTTCTTGTTTTTTCTTTGAAGACGTTCCGCTTCTCCTCCAAGAAGTTTCTTCAGCTCTAACAGGATAGCGGGAAGTTTTGCTTCTCCTCCAAGAAGCCTCTTCAGCTCTGAAAGGATAATTCCCCATATCCTGTCATAGCTGAAGAAACGTCTTGGATGAGAAGCAAAACATCTTCAAAGAAAAAACAAAGTCCAGTTGCCTCCTGAAAAAGCACCTTTGGGACAACTATGACCTGGATGACTAAGAATCTCTACAGCAGAGGTCTTCCAACTTGGCAGCTTTAAGACTTGTGGACTTCAACTCCCAGAATTCTCCCAGCGTAGATGGCAGGAGAATTCTGGGAGTTGAAGCCCACAAGTCTTAAAGCTGCCAAGTTGGAAGACTTCTGCTCTACAGACTCGTTGCATTAAAAGAGCTTCCACACAAGTTTGAAAAAAAGTTACAGCAGTTCTAAGAGTTGTCTCCTCTTTAATGAGTCAACTTCTTAAATCAGCTACAAGTTTTCCAGGCTTGAATGGAAATGCAGAAAACACTTTCTGTTTTAATGAGTAACAAAGTGGTGTTTTGCTCATCTGAGATCTGATGAATTCCTTCTGAATCATTTTCAAAATGTGCTGGCCCTTAATATCTACTAACCTGATGTAACATCTTCAGATTTGCTTGTAAGTTTCTCTGCCACAGATTCTTACCTTGAAATGTACATTTCATAAATTAAGCCTGATCTCCCATTCCTGTTTATGTCTTCTTAGAGGAAGAACTCACTGATAGGTACATTCTTCACTGTCTCTCTTTTTGCAGGTTACATAGCAATATTTCTAGGGCTTGCCTTATTAATTTTTCTGACTTATTCAGCTAGCTTAAGTAGTCTTGTGATTACAAGTATTTTTCACGAACTCTCTCAGTGACCTTAGCTGAATGGAACTAGCTGGGCCAATTCCCATTAAGACTATTGCAATAAATTATACCTTGGGTGACTTTTAAAAATGGTTTAGAAATTGGAAGTGATCCCGAATCAGAGCACAGGATTATTAATGGGACTAATTCTTTTGTTCTGACACCAAGCTGATTTAAACTTGAAAGCCCTAAATTGCTTAGAAGTAGTTACCCAAATCCTGAGTTCTTCTTTAGAAACTCTCCTCTAAGTGTTCCTGCCAAGTAAGATAGAATGGGCTATCATTAAGAGAGATCTTTTTTGGTGATGATACCTGGATATTGAAAAAGACTTTTCTGACAAGCTGCCATCTTTATTATCTTTACAAGGCCAAACAAGATTGGGATTCATTTAGCCTTTAAATTATGCTAGTCTTTTAACTTGACCATTTCAATTTAAAATCTCAGTAGTTTATGTTTTATCTTACTGTACTGTGCTTTAATATTTGTTAGCTCCAGTGGTGGGTTGCCCCTGGTTTGCACTGGTTCTAGGGAACTGATAGTAAAACCGGCAGGAGGCTCCACCTACTGACCCTGAAGTCGAATCAATGGTAAAGGTAAGTAGAACCCATTCCTGGTTAGCTCCTCATATTATCTGTGAATCTCTGTTACAGGGTAGTATACATACAGTATGGAATTCTAGATTTCAAGCCAAATTCCTGCAGTCTGTGCTAAACAGGCCTTGCACTCAACTTCACACCCAGATGATTTTCTTTTGTCACGTAGGCACAGTCTCGTAATTCTTCTATCATCATTTGCTCTTGTGCACCTTTTCCTGCCTTTACCGGTGTGGTTTTGTAGTGACTGAGTCTCCTTATACCTCTTCAAAAACTTAGAAATGCCACCTGTAGTTAAGTTTCCATTAATTTTTCTTCTACGGTAATTTCTTTATAACTGTAGCGTTGTTCACTTAATAATACTATTTTACATCACTTTCTGGGTGACCAATCAACTCTTTGCACCATTACTTTAATTTTATTATGTTTTACAAGCTCACTAAATGAAAGAACACAAGGAAACCCAACCAACTTGATAGCAATCACATAACACACTGACAAATGTCCTCCTTTCATCTTTAAAACATGACATCAATAACTGAATCCTACTGTAATCTGATGGGCTCATTGCCAAAACAAGATGACACCTGATTGGCTCTCTAAACACTCATGCTCATTGGCTACAATCAGATGAAGGAAAGCTACCTGATATCAACTTAAGCAAGTTGTGCTTTCTTTTTCTGGTTATTTGGCTATAATTTTTCATAGAATACAGATAATTGAACAAATTTGTTGCATTACATTCTTGATTAAACTATCTTTCAATTGATATAATTTTATGATTATAAAACGATCAGCAAGTAATACAAAAGATATATTTGTGTGCGGAATCGGATCAATTAACGCAGAAATTAAAAAATGAGGAAAGCTCAAAATATTCTAGGGTATGGGATAGATGGTACGATTGGATCAAACAAAGACAAAATGGATAATGATACTTTTAATTGAATATGAAAGTTAATTTGAACGAGCAATATATGTTATTATACTCTTAGTGAATTGTAAATTAAGAATAAAAATTGGAAAGGTATTTGTATGATAGTCTTATATAAGTACCCCTGATGACTTCACCGACAAAAGGCATGTGGATGAAAGCAATGAATGGTATAATGTATGTATATATATATGTATATGTATGTGTATATGTATATGTATAGTAATCACATATAGATACTTAAGAAAGTAGAAATGAATTTCACCATTGACTACGATTTATGGACATGGATTTTTTAATATGGTTTTTATCTGTTTTTGTATACATTCGAAACTTAAATAAAGTTTGTTTTGAAAATTAAAAAAAAAGAAGTCTGATATATAAATAAAATAACAAAATATCACTCTCTGTTGATCTCTCTCTCTCTCTCTCTCTCTCTCTCTCTCTCTCTCTCTCTCTCTCTCTCCCTCCCTCCCTCCCTCCCTCCCTCCCTCCCTCCCTCCCTCCCACCCTGTTTATTCAGAAATATGCTTGACTTCAAGTTTCAGCAAGTACCTCTATTGAAATTAGTTTGGGGGCAGTATGTCAGATCAAAGTAATATTGTCACATAATGGCCCTTATAGATTTACTAGTCTGTTACTTAATTTGCATGCCATTTTGCATTATTAAAGCTAAGTATAACTAGTATTTCTGAAGTTTCTTTTTGGGGAAACTAGGTAGACACAACCTCTTAATTTTCCAGGAGAAGAACTCCTTAATTATTTCTTAAGGCAAGACTTAAGGCTGACAATAGAACTGCAATTGAAAGCTCATAATGGAAGAATTTCCCTTGTTATGTACTTTTCTTTGGAATTGAAATATGGGAAGTCAAAAAGTGCCATACTTTTCTGGAGGTGGTGGTGCAATGAAAGATAGGATTTCTCACCCCTCTCTCTCCCCCTCCCTCTCCTCTCTCTCTCCTCTCTCTCTCTCTCTCTTTGTGTGTGTACCAGTAATGTGTGTGTGCAACTGTGTGAATGTATGTATACACACAGACACACAGACACACACACACACACACAAATGCACTTAGACTTACAGTATATACCACTTCACAGTGCTTTACAGCCCTTTCTAAGCAGTTTACAGAGTCAGCATATTGCCCCCAACAATCTGGGTCCCCATTTAGCAACCTTGGAAGGATGAAAGGCTGAGTCACTTTTGAGCCAGTGTGAACTGAACTGCCAAACTGTTGGCAGAAGTAGCCTGCAGTACTGCACTCTAACCACTGTGCCATCACAGCACACACACACACACACACACACACAGAGAGAGAGAGAGAGAGAGAGAGAGAGCACTGTGTCAGGATTACTTAGATATGGATAGTTCCCCCTCCCCCTTTTTTAAGAATCTCATTGCACTAATTCCTTTATTTATACCAGTACAGTGTGACCTAGTGAACCCCTACTGGGCCTTCAACTATATTATGTAATTGCAAAACTTCCAGAAAAGATATCACTTTTATTCAGTTCAGCATGGAAACAATATTTGAAATTCCTACTGTTGGCATGCCAACTTCTCAGTCTCTCTAACTGATATTTCTCACTGATTTCATCAAGCCCCTCAAACATGGCCAGATGTGGACATCCCTAGCAACTGATTGAGTGTAAACTTAGGTCACATATTTAGAAAAGCACATTTTCTTTTCTTCAGTCTTGGTTTGATGAAATGGCTAATATATTTTGAGAGGCCTCAAATATCACCACAGTGCAGGTTAGCTTCTCTCTATTGCTTTTCCAGAAGTATTTCATTAGGTATAATGTCAATTTTATTTAGCTCCATTTCATTTCTGTTCACAGCCATAAAACTATATTCTTAAATGTTAATAATAATTTTTATCACAGATTCAGAAAGTGAAGGGCAAAATATATTCAGGAATCAAATACCTCTATTTAAAAACATTCTCTATATGTCTTCAAATGGTCATTTATAAAGGTTATATAAAAGCATGAATGATTTGATGTGATGAGATATTCCTGCAATAATATTTTAACAAAACCTTGTTTTTGCACCCAGCTGACATCTGTTTTATGTGTGTTTATTTTCTAACTGTGTGGAATAGAAGCAAAAGAAATGTTTAAAAGATGCCATAAAAATAAAAGTTGGATTCAGAAGAATGTTTTAACAGGAAACCAGCTTTGTGACAGAAGCATATTTTCTATTTTTAATCTAAGAAAAAAGTGCATTGTTGCACAAGTAACAATGAGAAAGTACCAAATAGAAAAGATGGATATCTCTAGATTTGGACGACCCTGAAGAAACTCAGAAAAAAATATCTGTAAACCTGCTTACTACTCTACCCTGTGCTTTGGTAAGTGTGAACAAAGACCCTTGTCATATGTCTGTTAGGTGGCTGGATTCCCATCATCTTCAGTATTTTGCATATCTTATTTAAATTATATCTTATTTTTATTGTTTTTAGTTTTTATTATTTTATTTTATTTTAATCATTATTTTTTAGTTTATTTTGTTTTGTTATGTTATGGTTTACCTAGAACCAGCCTGTGGAGGGATGCAGTGGCTCAGTAGCTAATAGGCTGAGCTTGTTGATCGAAAGATCAGCAGTTCAACGGCACATAATGGGGTAAGCTCCTGTTACTTGTTCCAGCTTCTGCCAACCTAGCAATTAGAAAGCACTTTGGCATTTAGTCATGCCAGCTACATGGCCATGGAGATGTCTTCCGACAGTGCTGGCTCTTTGGCTTTGAAACAGAGATGAGCACTGCCCCCTAGAGTTGGGAATGACTAATACATATGTGCGAGGGGAACCTTTACCTTAGAGCCAGCCTGAAATCAGACATGCTTAATTGAAATGAATAAATTATCAGAATTAATAAAATACCTTAAGGTAAATCACACATACAAAAGCCAAGGTCTGTTCATCATTTAAGTATAGTGACATTATATGATGACAGAGTCTAGTTAAATAGTGGAATAAACTTCCTGAAACTAAGAAAAATTCAATAGTGGAACTAGGAAGTTACTGAGCAAAGCTTCCTTTTACTGAATATATTTACACAGAGGCTGTTGTCTATTATGTTTTACTTTGGATTCCTGGATGAAACAGTGAAATTGGACTTATGGTAAAAAAAAAAAAAAAGCTCCATGATTCTATGGGAAAGAAAACTCCCTGTAAAGACTTTGTGTGATAACATTATAAAACATGCCTCTCCTTCCCTGAGGAAACAGAGGCTGCCTACACAGCATTTTGCATTAAAATAACTGTTCTGAGCTCACATAGGCAGAAGTGATGAAATTATCCTGAGAATTCGTTGCCCAGCCTAGGAAACAATTCTTATTTCTTGGCACAGAAAACAAGGAGAGTTTATCTGCATATGATATTTTTATTCATAGTTAAGTCAAATTTCTTGGTTTCCTGACAGATTCCTTTTTGCTTTCTGTCTCTAGAAAGACACCATGAAGTAAATAAGGTTG
Source organism: Masticophis lateralis (assembly GCA_030761175.1). Classification (NCBI taxonomy): domain Eukaryota; kingdom Metazoa; phylum Chordata; class Lepidosauria; order Squamata; family Colubridae; genus Masticophis; species Masticophis lateralis. Next base: position 294,651,178 of record JAUDYJ010000001.1, read on the forward strand.
ATAGATCTCCATCGCTGGTGCCTAAAGGCAAATGTATCCTACCAGTTTACTTCAGTATGAGCACAAGCCACCCACCATTTCTGGAGAGCAGAATATATGATGATGTCGCCAGCACCTTAGAAGCTGGCCTCTAATGCAACATCCTCCCCATCAATTTTTCAGGTTTTCTGAATGTTTATCAAAAATAGTGTTTTACTTCTTGTGCTGTTTTATGGCATGCTTTCCAGCTTTCATACTGTGCTTTCATACTTTATAAGTAACTCCTATCCAGTCCAACTGGTTACCGTTGCCTGTGGTAGGAAGAGGCGTCCCTTGCAGTTATTTATTGCTACATCCCACTGCCTTTTTTTTTTTTACAAATTCAAGCTGGGTTTACAAGTTACAAGCTGGGTTTTCTCCCAACAACTTTATTGATCCATCAGACAAGGATGGATCAGTATTTATTTCTTTTTTTAAAAAACCAGATGAAATTGACAGGCATGCTGCCATTTTCTCTTCAAGCCCAAGGGACAGGAAAAATGGCAAAATTGTAGTCCTTCCTTCCTTCCTTCCTTCCTTCCTTCCTTCCTTCCTTCCTTCCTTCCTTCCTTCCTTCCTCCCTCCCTCCCTCCCTCCCTCCCTCCCTCCCTCTTTCTTGCTTGCTTGCTTGCTTGCTTGCTTGCTAAAAAAGCACAGGAATTTCCAATTGCAAGGCTGTGCTAAACAGAACCCAGACAACTTATCAACCCTTCATCATCAACAATGGAAAGGGAAATCTGGAATGGGAGTTCTCAAGCAAGCACATTTGTTTCCAGTTGTTTGTGTAGGGGAAACATGCAGCTGAAGGTGCAGTGTGGAAAAGTCCCAAGTCACAATAGCTGGTTCTTCACATCTGAAGGAGAACAGAACCGACTTGATAAGGTAGCTATCCATCTGGAAAAAAGGCTATTTATTCTTTCACTCAGCCTTACCTTTTGCCTGTTAAACATTATTTTGTCTTTATTTGCATTTATTTATCAAATTTAGAAACCACCCGTCTCACTCACACATTGACTCTGGGTGGCATAGACTCTGGACAGGGTTTATGTATTCAGTCATTCCATTCAGTTATCCATATAGAACACGGGTGTCAAACTAAATCACATCATGGACCGGATCATGACATATTGTGACTTTTTTTTTGCCTTTGTGGAGTTGAGGTGGGCATGATGTAGAACATCATTTGACAGGCCTGATGTAGAACATGTGATGTAGGTTTCAGCAGACATCATATCAGAGAAGAGAAGAGTGGAGAAAAAGAAAAAACTATCTGAAAGTGTTGTTAATAATAATAAAAGTTATAAATTACCTTGGTGTCTGTATTTGTAAGAAAGAACTCAAGAGAGTTTGTGGGTATCAAGCCCAAATATTTCTTCCTTTGTGTCCATTGGTTTCTTTGCCCCACCAGAGAAGACAACATGTCTTTATGGGAATGTCTCTGGGTCCACCAAGGTCCTTTTGAGATCCAGATGACAAGTTCACATTCAATTAAATGGTTTTATGATTGGCTAAATCCATCAAGAGAGCTACTAAACCTGCCCATCATCTTTATTCAAAATTCCATTCTGCCTTCAACCCCAAAACATTCTTTACTTTGGTTTAGAATAGTATTTATTTCTATGGAAAATTCAATCAACCATGGCTAAAAGAGAAGACTTATCACAATGTGTGAATCAATGTGTGAAAGAAGAGGGAGTCAACTTATTTTCCAAAGCACTAGAGGGCAAGACAAGAAACAATGGATGGAACTAATCAAGGAGAGAAGCAACTTGGAATTAAGGAGAAACTTCCTAAAAGTGAGAAGAATTAACCAGTGGAACAGTTTGCCCTCAGAAGTTGTGGGCACTTCATCACTGAAAGTTTTTTAGAAGAGACTAGACAGCCACTTGTCTCAAGTTGTATAGGGTCTTCTGCTTGAGAGGGGTTTGGTCTAGAAGACCTCCAAGATCCCTTCCAGCTCTATTCTGATTGAAATCTTTCTGGCTTATTTCTGATTGTTCTCTCTGACTTTTATCATATACTCTTTCTTTGTATGACACTTCTTACATGCAGCAGTATCTCACTACATCATAAAAATATAGATAATTTTAGATGTCTCCCATTCACTTTTCTTCCTTAATTAACTGTTAATCATTAAGAGGCTACAGTATGTTTTCTTGTTTCAACTGTTACTAATTAACACAAAAACCTGTGATCTCCTATCCAAGCATTGATCAGATTTTAACTTCTTTTGCTATAAAGCCATTATTTTGTTATTTGGCTTCACAACACATTCAAAATTAAAGTTAGGGAATGTTGTACTTGTGGGATAGTTTAAGTATCTCTCCTATGATACTAACCATGCTGGAGTGGGATGATGGGAACTGAATTTAAAAAATCTCAGGAGAGCACCAGGTTATCTAACCACATCCTAGAAAGACAGTTGCTGCATTGCATGGTTAGATTGTTAAATTGAACAAGAAGTAGATGTTCTGTCTAGATCAAGGTTAAGTACATTCTTAGCTATGGATCACTGTATGTTTTGAGCTAGTCATTGTTTATCAGTCCAACCTCTATCACAGATTGTTCTTGGGATAAAATGAAAACCGATTGCTATGTAAGTGAGTATTGAGGAATGATGAGACATACTTCTAAAAAAAATTTAAAAATGAAACTTGTTTAACTATATTTCTTTCAACTTCCATTAGACAGCCTAAATATAAATGCTATTTAAAGCAGAAGAAACCAATTCTGCTACTTACAGTAGAAGAAACCAATAATCAACAATGCATTGCTGTAGTACAACAATTCTCTAAGATCCTCTAAGATTCTTAGAGGATAGTATAAAAACAACACAGAGTTGACTTTGACTTCTGAACATAAGGCATTTCTGGGCCATACTTACAATGTTTATTTAGTATAGTTTATTGTTTTTCAATCTGCTGATCTCTGAGGGATTGGATTCTACCTGTTAAGGTTCCCATCACCCGGCTGCAAAAAGAGGAATGACCAACAAATGGTGGACAGATTGATTTTCTGCCACCTTGTGGCTGCTGAGATTTTTGCAGTCCAGTTCTAATTCCAATAGTAGTGCTTGTTTAAGACTACGGGAACGGAAGCTACAGTGGAAAGTATTATGGCTTAATGTGCTTTCTTGGGAAACCACATAAAGGAGACTTTGGGTCAGGGACATCTACAGAGGAAGGTTAAAAAAAAAAGAAATTAATAGCTCAAACCATGTGATTGAAGCTCTGACCCTGTTGTGCATGTATTGATGTCACATGCACATACACAATGATGGGGCTTCCATTGTGTCTTTACAAGTACCATTTTGACATTTTCTACTATACTGAGGATACTGCTGCTTTGGGGAATATCATACACCTGCATATTTCTGTTCAGCTGAATAATTACTATTTCTCCTCCAAATGCATTTGAAGTCCTGCTGGTATTAATAGAAACAGCTATTACTATAACAAACAACAACAACAACAATAATAAACAATTGATAGGAAACACTTCATTATAACTTCTCTCCTTTATCCATAACCAATGGTAAAAATTCACAATTGAATTTTATATTTGTTCTGAAAGCTGAATGTTCATTAGGGCCACAAACAGAAAATTTTCATGACACGTTATGTCTTTTTTTTTTTTTTTCATATTTCCAAAGGTTTGCATAGTCCTGTAATAAAATTCTGATCTTGTGTGGCTAACATATTGTGCATTTCATATGTTTACCCTATGTCTTGATCTCAAGAAATGTTTTTTTTCCTGATATTAATTTTGTGCACATCATACAGAAATATTTGGTATTCAGAAAAAAAAAATGTGTATTACCTTTCTGTGTCTACACCTTTTTTAATTTGAAATATGGCACAGTATGAAAAAAAACCCTCTATTATTGCACAACTGGGAAGTCTGATAAGCTTTGGAGAATATCCCATTAATCAAGCAAGCAAGTCCAAAATTCAAGCAAGCAATGAATGAAAGTTTTGGTACCTTAGGGCTTTCAGGTTTTAATGCATCAACTATTTAGAGTTCAAAGAAACAAAAATCATGGTTTCTGAAGTGCTATCCAATGGGAAATTAGCTGTAAGTACATTATAGGAGATGGGCATTTTCTCTTAGTGTAGCTAGGCAGTTAGTCTAAAAAAATAAAACAAATAAAGTTGTGCTGAACATCCTGAAGACCCTTTTTAGACAGAATGCCAGAAAACCAGGTAAACTGCAAACAGAGATAAAGGGTATCTAAATCTTGTATAACATTGTATACAAATGTTAACTCAGAGATGACCATTTCTCCCTTGCTGAGTTAATGTTCTATCCACCTGTCTTCCCCACTGCCAATCCTTTTCATGCATCTATTGCTTCTATTTTAGTTTGCCACTGAATGCAGGTGTCCTTATTGTGCATGTGCAGGGTGTTAAAGAAAATGATGGGTTAAACCCTTTGACTTTGCTGCCTTCCTGCTTTCTGAACATCTCCAGCTGGTAGGAAACCATCTGCCAAACACAGTGTGGCAGCAGGAAAGGGTCAGGCTTTGACATCGGAGGTCCAGCATCTTTATCATACCATGCAACTTTCCTGTGGACAAGAAAAAGACAAGCCACAATTAGGAAGAGAATTGAAAGGAATGAATCAAAATCAGGGATGGCGCTAAATCGTAGGGGTGTACACACACAATCCTGTGAATTTACAAAAAAACCATAGAGATTGGCTTTCACAAGTTTGGAAATATGTTTTTCCTCTGAGCAGAGACAGGGTTGATCACTCTAAACCAGAGGTCTCTAACCTTGGCAACTTTAAGACTTTTGTCAGTTAACCATCTTTGGCTCTGTCTGAATTCCTTGCTGACGGCCGGAATGTGACAACTTGTGGACTTCAACTCCCAGAATTCCTCAGCTAACAAAGTTGGCAGAGGAATTCTGGGAGTTGAAGTCCACAGTCTTAAAGTTGCCATGGTTGGAGACCCCTGCTCTAAACTATGTACCTCCACAAACCAACCACACAGAGTCCCTTCAGACTATTCTGAAGGAGGAGAGGATGACCTAAAAAAACAACAACAATCCCCTTGCAAGCCTATCATTTCATTGTGCCTGTTGACAGAATGGCTAGATTTTAAATATCTTGAATTTGCTGTAGGTTGCTTTTGGCTGAAGGGTAAAAACACTCATTTAACTTTGATACAGCTACGGATGCTTTGAGGCTGTCTCACAGATGGGTTGGCAATGAGATGAAAGCAAAATTGTGGGGACGTGGCAGAGGAATCATTTTGTTTGGTCAGCCCATGGTTAGATCCCATAATTAGTTCTGTATTGGGAAGGGCTATAAATCACCAGTAATAATGTCAAAGCAATGATAGAACAGTCACAGAACTATAGGAACAAAATTAAATGTTATCTATAGATATTAACATTTTCAACTATATTGATATGCAATTATGTTCTTTAAGTATTGATAACCAAAGTTTTCCAAGAATCACCAAAGCCATATCTATAGATGTTAATTATTCTAATGCACTGGCAGTCTAGAGAGTAGTTTTCAGAGATCACAGAGATTTAAACATAAACGAAGAATTCAGAAAAGAAGTCAGAGTCTAGTTTAGAGCTTTTCTAAAACTGTATTTAAACGACATATTATCCTTTTTGTGCTTCAAAATTATAAAGAAATGTCATCAGAGATGGAGAAGCCAGCCTAGTAAATTAATTTGTATCTTAGGCAACTACATAATTATATACGAGGGGAAGAATTGCTATTCCTGTTAGGATTTCATAAAAGCTGTGCTAAACTAGGGTAAATTTTTTTTAGCTGTGCAATTCTCTGCCAGACTGAAAAAGATGAACAGCTGATTTAGAAAACAATAATTCTACATGAATGAGAAACACTAGAAACTCCAGTTGTGCACTAACCTAATAGTGACAAAGGAATGCAGTGATAAACCACGTCAATACTGCTGTCATGGAGACATCTTGGAGTGTTATGTAGTCACCAGGAATTTGGTTAGACTCAGGGTAGATTTCATCTTTACTCCATCAAACATTTATTAGTAAAGGCAAGTTGGAAACTTAAAATTTGGCTTAGATATTTCCATGTTCACATGTCCTTTTTCAAGAAAGCATGTTCTTAAATGATTTGGATGTAAACATTAAACTGACCATAGCAAACATGCTGTTTGCTCCATGTTAATGTAACAGCCTGCAAATTTTGACAGTTTCATTCTTTGCAAAGGGTGACAGTACCATATGGATTGTGACAGGTGACAGTATCCCAAGATGAAGATACATCAGGAACCAGGAAAGACTAGGTTGGAATTAAGTATCCAAACAAGTAACTATTAATATTGTTAGTAATACTTTTAACAGTATTTAAAAATTAGAAAAGACCCTTTTTATCTGTAAGTATAATAACAATTGTCAAGCTGTTCAGATATGGGGAAGTATCAATATTTTCTATGAAAATACCAATGCCTCTCATGTCTAATATACCCCAGTATCAAGGGGTGTGATAACTCAACAATTAAAGACCCTGAGCTTGTCAACTGGAAAGCTGACAGCCTGGGTTCAAGACCAAAGCACCCTGCAATCGGGTGAGCTCACATTACTTGCTTCAGCTCCTGCCCACTTAGCAGTATGAAAGCATGCAAATCATCATCAAGGTCTTTTAACAACCACATAATCCCTTGTGGGGTGGAGTCTGGGCAACTGAATGGAGCTAGCAGAGTGTTTTAATTGCTGGATGCTCTTCCTGTCACCAATGTGGTTTTGTTCAGCAGATATATATCAGTGTGCCCAGGGAGAGAAATATCTGCCTTTACCAAGGATTGAACTGATTGTGATGTGAGAGCTCCAACTCTAGGCCACCACATCACTCTTTTAAAAGCATGTAAATGCGAGTAGATAAATAGGTACCACTTCAGTGGGAAGGTAACAGCATTTCATGTGCCTCAACATATAGTCACTCTGGCCACATGACCGTCAAAGTATTTTTGGAGAACGCTGGCTCCCTCAGCTAAGAAATGCAGATAAGCCTCCTAGAGTCAGACATGACTGGATAGGGGAAACCTTTCCCTTTCTCTTTATCATGAAGTCTTAGCAATTTTGCAATAAATCTTGCAAAACCTTAATGTTGTCCATCCTCCTCAACTGCAATCACAACTACAACCACCTCCCTAGGGCAGTTGAGAACACTATTCAGTTTATTGGTACTATGTTGCAGAGCCCTGTATTGCAACAGCATCTATTACCTTGAGATTTAATACTGGCTAACAGCTTGGCTGACTTCAGAAAAGAATTGGAAAAATTCATGGATGTCATGGAGATCAGCAGGAGATTACTTTGATGGCAATGTGTTAGCCTTTGAAGGTTGTTTGCTGGGAAACTAGTGGACTTCTTTGTGCAGCTATCCATGAGTAGAGACTACTTGACTAGAAAGGTCATGGATCCAACCCAGCAGAACACTGTTTATGTTCTTATGATCAGAGGATAGACTTCTCCAAAGTGGATTCTTAGTCCATTTTGAAGGTGGAAAACGTGTGAGAAAATTCATGAATATGAAATATATAATTAGCAAACCTATGAAAGATGGAATTTTAAAAAATTAATCACTAAGCATATTCTTTCTGCATTTGACGTCTTCCCAGAGTCCAGAATAATAGTGGATCACCATTATTTGGTTAAGATAAAGAGAGAGAAGGCTTTTGTTTTCCTTGACTTCTTCCAAACATGTTCAGAATCATTGTGTACTTTTCAAAAACATGACAGAAATGCATTAGAGAGGAAAAAATTTCTAGTTTGACTGTATAAGGGACAGCATGTAAGCTAACCAACCTGATTTGAAGTCTAACAAGACTTTCTTTACTATATTTACTGTGACATGAAACCCAGAGAGATTGTTATAAAGATCTCTGAGATTGATAGTCAATATCCATCCTGGAATCCTCCCTGGAAAACACTAATTGACCATCCATTTGTACAGAGGACAAAGCCCTCCTCTGTTTTTCATTCCTATGGGTACCGTCTGGACCATTTTTTCTCCTTTTGGTGTCTTCATCATGAGATCTTTAAAGAAAAAAAAATCCATCAAGGCCACATTTCATCTCAAACAATTACAGGCCTCAGAGACTTTGGTATCCCTAGGTATATTTATTACATTTGTCTAGGATATGGCTATCAGGAGGCAAGACAAGTGACAAAATGTGTGTCACAACATAAACTTCACCTCCTTTTGTATGAAAATCCCAGTAAATAGGAAAGAAGTGGTGCTTATAGAATACATATTGTGGCCTCCTCCAGATACTATTCCTCTAGGATACTAATATTTAAACATATTCAAAAGTGGGGTATTCTTATGATTTAGAAATAAATGATCACATGAAGGTACATAAAAACTGTGGAAAACTCATCTAGGCCTGTTTCAATTATATTTCAGCCAACCCAAAGCTTTGTAGCTGTGTAGCCTGTTGTGATTTTCATGAGTGTTTCCCAATAAAATTTACAGTTCTAAAAATATTGCTTTTGCTTTAACAAAACAGGAATCATGTGTATATTGCAATTAGATTAAAATTTCTAGTTTATGCTGTGAGATATCAAGCACAACAATATTATAAACTGACTAAATTAGATGCACTCATTTGACTTAGATTTTTAGGGTTTTTGAGATTAGCAGAAGTTTTGTGTAGTTCAAAGGTTTCCAGGCAGGTTGTTTAATATTTCTTGGAATATAATGACAGAAGTTTTTGAAGAATCTAAGCTCCTTCACCATCTAGAGAATAGAGCTAAGCTATTTTGAGGCAAATTATCCTTACTTCTAGGCTTCAAATGCTCAAATGAGCCTAATTTGTTGAGCCAAAATTTGGTTTTCAAATGCCCAAATTTCAACAGTATAATTTTGGGAAATTTTAAGAATGGGAAATGCAAAAAACACAACAGGTCCTCCTTATCCCATGCTTGCCTTTATTTCAATGGGAAATAAAATCAAATAGTATGACTTAAAAGTGTGTCATTCTGCCACTGAATTTCAGTCATGTGATCTGGATGTCTGAGGTTTGCAAATAGGGTATAAGGCTGAGGAAAATAATCTGAATAATCACAAAAACTTGGTAACAATTTCAAGAAATTGTTTCACCAAATACATCTTCCATTGTAGAGAAACTCTTCTGTTTCTTTGATTTTGATGAAATGAAACCTTTTTCTTAACAAACAAACCTGTTGGTGAGAGCGGTATGTTTGGCCTTTAAACTGTTGAGTGTAATTTTGAGATGGACACTATAAAACTGTAAAATCATCTGAAAGCTATATTAAGAATGATTTTCCTCTGGTGGAGTATAATGGCTTTAAGACAGAAAAACTTAACTTTACAGGACTAGACATATTATCTTTCAGAGGAGACACTCACAACAGATTATAAAGCAGTAAAGTCAGTACCTTGTGTAACCTGGCATAACTTTTTCCATAGCATTGAAAAAAAGGCAGTCTGGAGGGGAAAGGGCAGTTCTTAATTGGTAAGATTCTGGAGCAGAGGCACTGAAATCCATCAACAAATGCTAATACGATTTAAGCCTAAAATCAGGAGAATCTTCAAGGAAGCATTAAGCATTTCCAGGTATATTTGATGAACTAAAGTTGTAACAATTTGTAGCAAGTATTTTGTATTTCAACTAATTGTGCAGTTGCTTTTTATTTTGCAGGAAAACAAATGAACAAACAAATAGGTTTCAGTGATGAACATATTGAATAAAAGCTTTTTGACTGTTATGAAGAGGTTCTATAAGGTTGTCAAGAATTAACAGGCAGAACTGGCCAGAACTGACTTCCATTAATCTTTCCTAGCAATCCTTTCCCAGACTTACTCAAAGGATATTTACAGAAATTTTCTTTATACAGAACTGACAGCAGCTACTGTACAGCATCTTAAGATAATTCAGAGAGAGCTAATAGCATTCCATGTGCATTGTTCATCATTTTTTAAAAATAAAAAAGCTTTTTCAAAGTTGATTAGTCCTAATAACACCACCACTAGAGAAGTGGACACTACCATTTTAAAGGTAGTCTTGTAGGAGATGACCAGGCTGAGTCCGAGGAAGGGGTCAAACACATCATCAGTCATGAGTCCCATCGTGTCCACAAAATATCTAAGTCCAGTCCACCCTGAATTCCTTATCTACCACCACATTTCTTTGACAGTTAGTAGTTCAATTTTTGTATAGAGCTTAATCTTGCAATAAATTTTTATATCCATTTGAAATGTTTGGATTTCCTGATTTCTCTGGCACTTGACAAGTCTTTGCTTAATAACCATTCGTTCAATGACTGAAGTTACAATGGAGCTAAGTGACTGGTACTTACATCCAATCCTCAAAGATATGAATGTTGCAGTGCCTCCATGGTCACATGATTAAAATTCAGGCTCTTAACAGCCTGCCAGCATTTACAATCACGGGAATGTTTCAATTCCTCCACCACCTGCCTATCTTGTCCCCTCTGTCCATTCAACTGTTTTGAATTCCACTGCCCCCCCCCCGTTTTTTGCTCTGCTTGTGCTCTCATTGTCCTCTGCTTCTCCATTCTACTATCCTGTGCTCCATTCTCTTGGCACCCCCAACTGATCTTCACCAACTTCTTCCTCCCATGGCTGAAGAGGTGTGCTCAATATGAGCCTTTTTTAAAAAAAAAATTGATTTATATGCCGCCCTTCTCTGGAGACTCAGGGTGGCTTACAATGCTTTAAGCAATAGCCTTCATACTTTTGTATATTTATACAAAGTCAGCTTATTGCCCCCACAAACTGAGTCCTCAATTTACCCACCTTAGAAAGGATGGAAGGCTGAGTCGACCTTGGGCCTGGTGAGAATTGAACTCACAGTAATTGCAGGCAGCTGTATGTTAAATGCTACCTGTATGTTAAATGCTACCTTAGTAGGAGGCATTAGCCTCCTACGCCACTCAGGCCACAGCTGCTGGCAATGTGAAGCCTTCTCCTTGAGGCCTTCTGAGTCTTGGCTCATCAGCAGTGGGGGAGCACAAATGTCAGTTTGGGGCCATAGGGGAGTGGAGTTCAGGGCATCTTGCACAGGCTTCCAACCCTGGTCACAACCTCCCCTAACCTGGCTGCATTCACATACTACTGCAATAGCTCTTTGCATGCCCTCCTGCTTCCAGGAGCAGCCACTCTGGCCTGGCAGCACTCATATCATGCTGTTATAGCCATATACTCATCTGCTGGCCTGCTTGCAAACTATCTGGGAACTTCCTGTTGGCTTCCCCATTGACTTTGCTTGTTGGAAGGTGGCAGGAAGTCACAAGGAGGTCCTCCCTGATCTGCAATTCTTACTCAATGATGACAACAGGAATTTCTGGAATTGCTGTCACTAACTGATGTGGTCTTATGACATTGTACTTTATGACTACAGTACACTGCTTAGTGACAGAAATTCTGGACCCAATTAGCATTGTTAATCAAAATCTATCTGTATGTACATATTAAAAGCTTTACCAAATTTGAATCTCATCTTTACCTTTATTTTGAATCTCATCTTTATCATCCCCTCTCACAACTGAACCCAACTTGATTCGTGCTAACGTAAGCCACTTTCTTTTGTTTCATATAAAGGTGATTTAAATTTTACAGTAATCTAATAGAAGTTACTTGGTCTATGTAAGAAAGGTTCTGAATAATACTTTTGAATTGCATGTCATCCTTGTTCCATAACAACATGTAACTCTAATTCTTAGATACACCACCACAAACTGTATGAAAAACTGCTCTGATGGAATTTAACTTGTGATATTGGCAGAGGTGGACCTCCTTCCCACTCATAAATATCATAGAATCTGTGTGATATGATGTGACCCATCTTAAACTTATCTAATAAATTATAATGTTCTAACCACACATATATGCTGTTATTCAGTGTGGTAATCTTCTACATATAGGCAAGAAAAACAAAATCCACAGGTACAGTATATGTAGTAACTTGTTCAATAGTAGTAACTGTGAGAGGGATCTTGGAATCCTAGTAGACAACCATTTAAATATGAGCCAGCAGTGTGCAGCAGCTATCAAACAAGCCAACACAGTTCTAGGCTGCATAAACAGAGGGATAGAATCAAGATCACATAAGTGGTTAATACCACTTTATAATGCCTTGGTAAGGCCATACTTGGAATACTGCATTCCGCTTTGGTCATCACAATGTAAAAAAGATGTGGAGACTCTAGAAAGAGTGCAGAAAAGACCACGAAGTTGATGAGGGGACTGGAGATTAAAACATATGAAGAACAGTCGCAGGAACTGGGTACGTCTAGTTGAATGAAAAGAAGGACTAAGGGAGACATGATAGCACTGTTTCAATATCTCAGGGTTGCCACAAAGAGGGAGTCAAGCTGTTCTCCAAAGCACCTGAGGGTAGGACAAGAAGCAATGGGTGGAAACTAATGAAGGAGAGAAGCAACTTAGAACTAAGGAGAAATTTTCTGACAGTTAGAACAATTAATCAGTGGAACAACTTGCCTCCAGAAGTTGTGAATGCTCCAACACTGGAAGTTTTTAAGAAGAGATTGGATAACCATTTGTCTAAAGTGGTGTAGGATTTCCTACTGTAGGGGGTTGGACTAGAAGACCTCCAAGGTCCCTTCCAACTCTGTTATTCTAAGCGTTCCAGAGTCTTTTGGAGTGGGGCAGCTATAACAAATCTAAACAGTAATAGCAAGGTCATCCATGTGTTTCAGCATACCCTGACTACTTCATCATCAATAATATCAAACTAGAAAATTCAATATGATGATGAAAGTGCACAGGTCAAAAGATCATCAGAATTCTTCGCAATTCTTGTGTTCAGCAAATTTAAAAGCTGCCCAGCTTTGCCCCATAGAGGGTTTGGAAAATAGCTTAGCTATTTGATGCTTTGCAGGGTGCACAGCAATCTCAGCTGGTTTCAGCTGAATGCCTTCTTTCTCATAGAAATAGCTATTTTTTTCCCTTTTATTCTCAGCATCTGTACACCAGGAAGTATCCCAGACACTTCTTGAAGTATACTTTCAAAACAATTGGTCGAACTTCCCTTAAAAATGCCAAATGTCAGAGTTTGCCACAACCTTTCTCTGTTGCTGCCTGCAAATCAACAAATCATATCACTTCAATGATTTTCTCATTGCTTTGGATGCAGAGTTCCTGTTCTTTAATTTCAGCACATCTTCCACCCCATGGAGTTGATGGGGGGGGGAGGAGCATTGTTTTCCCCCTCAGAAGAGCATGTTCTGGATTGTAAATGCAGGGCCACTTTATTATTATTTATTTAAATTTATTTGGTGTGAATGCAAGTTCACGATAGGTTGTCTTGGGCTTCAGGAATTTTTACTGTAGCAAATACTAGTGATAGTATATTTTGATGAAGTGAACAGTGAGTTTTTACACTGTTAATTCCCATGTTTGTCCATGCTAAGGCCCAAAGAAAAATATTGTTTAGTGAGTAAAACCTTGTCTCTTGGGTGCATTCAAAATCAGAAGAAATATATTTGTTAGAAATTTCTGTCTGCCTAATAAGTGGAATGAAGGATAGGTGTTCATTTATAATAATCCAGAATGTCATGGCACTTCTTGAAATCCCTTAGATTGCATTTGCGGTGGTAGCTAGATTTCCACCATTTGAATTCTGCCAGTTCCCTGGTAGAGAGTTATGGTTTGAGTGTGATGGCAAAGACTTGTGGCAGAGACAGAACAGAGTTGTGGCAGTGGAAGCAAGCTTAGTATGAGGAATAGGTTATTTATCACCCTTGGTCCTGTTACTGTCTGTTACTACATATTTTAATGTCTGGTTCTTTTGAGATTAATTTGTCTTCTTTATCATCAGTTGAAGGATAAAATGGGCTATTGATAGCTCTGAATTGTAATGTGGAGTGTTTTTGAAAGAGGATTGTATGATCAATATGAATGTGGTTGGTTGATCAAATTGTCTGGCCCTCTTTGGCTGCCAAGTACCAAACTCTGGAGCAGCAGGGATGAGGTGGTGGTTTGGAGAATACATGTGGAAATGTTAAATGGCTATCAAAATCAGGAAGGATGAAGGAAAACTAGCTAGGGGGCAGATGATAGCAGGAGAAAAATGAGGGTAAGGAATAACAGTGTGGCTATGGGGAGGGATGGATATGTTGGGAATTTGAGGACAAGTTATTCGCAGGCATGGTGAAGTCACTGGCTCATATCAATCATATCTTCCAGTCCTCACTACTAGATAACCAGATTAGTTCACAATAAGGACATGTTTATTTATGACTTAATTATGGAGAAACCAACTGAACTGGAAAGTATAAGCAAGATGTGGTTATCTTCTTGGAGTTGGGTCCATCTGGGTTTGTTTCTGGTATCAGATCAGAAGTGGTATTCAGCAGGTTCTGATCAGTTCTGGAGAACCGGTAGCAGAAATTTTGAGTAGTTCAGAGAACTGGTAAATGCCACTCTGACTGGCCCCACCCCTATCTATTCTCTGCCTCCCGAGTCCCAGCTGATTGGGAGGGAATGGGGATTTTTCAGTAACCTTCCCCTGGAATGGAGAGGGAATGGAGGTTTTACAGTAATCTTCCCCTGCCATGCCCACCAAGCCACACCCACCAAGCCATGCCATGCCCACCCAGCCATGTCCACAGAACCGGTAGTAAACATTTTTGAATCCCACCACTGTATCAGATGTGACCATATGGCAGGGAAGATGAGGTAACTATTGTCAACTGGGAAGCACTAAGGCTCTGTGCTATAGATAAATGGATGAGAGACCCTGTAGTTGAAGCTGGGGTCTAGGGAGTAATTGGGTTTGCATATTAGTTTATTTATTAAGTTCTTCAAATCTATTCATATTTGGAATCTGGAAGATTATGAATTGATTTGCTGTTCAATATCTGAAGCTGGTGAATCAATTTTCTGTTTTGGTATCAGTAAGTTATTGAAGGGAAGGGAAATCATTCAAGGATTTATACAAAAATAACAACTATCCAAATCTCACTGAAAGGTCTATTTAAAAATAGTCATTGAATATGATGATTTACCACAAAGCTAAGAGCTTCTGTGAAGATTTTTATTTCTGAGAAGTTTATTAAACTGAACAGTGGTTTGGGTTAGTTCAGTCTTCGAAGTGCCTCAGAAGGCATAATGTGGCCTCATGTTCCTGAAGCAAAGGAAAAGGACATTTACAAACACCCAAAAAAACAATACCCAAAACCTTCCCCAAAGATGCATGTGTTTTTTGCAAATAAAGATGAAATGAGGTGCTTTATTACATGACAATGGCACTTTTTCTAATGAGAACTTTCTTTTCTAAAAAGGTTCAGTCCCAGAAAGTGTGGGCCACCCTCACCTTACTGCTAAAATACATGGTTTTCTTTTCTGTGAAAGAACGTTATGGGTTACTGTTACCATATGGAAATCCACATTTAAAATGTCTATTACATCAATACAATTCAATATATTGAAGAAATGGACATTGAAGTGATCTTCATGTGGACTTTTTCAGGCATACAGTATCTAATCCAAGTATCACCACTTGTGAACCCCATGAAAATGTCCCTAAATAAGAAATAAATTGCTGATTAATGAGCTTACTTTTAAGGACAGGTTTTAGGTTTCTTGTGCATGACTATTAATATGGAGAGCAAACAATCTTCAATTCCAAGCCTTCTTGGATCACATTGAGAGCTGTCCCTGAATCATGACAATTTCATGACCATTTTGAAACTTATGCCACCCAAATAATCAACTAATTGTTCTGGCTAGTTCAAGGCTATCTGAACTTAATTTATGCATAAACAGAACCTGAAAATGTTAACAGTTTTCTTGTTTGGAGGCATGCTTGCTAAAAAAAAAATAGCTCAGCAAAATAATGGAAACCCTGTGAGATATAAACTCAGATTACTGAGTTTATACAAAATACAACATTATTAATATCAGCATCATGAGGAAATCTTGGATGCAATAAAATCATGGATAGACATCCATGTAGATGTGTGAATGTGTGTGTGTGTGTGGTTGTATGCATTTTAGCATAATTTAGCATACATTAAGAACATTAACTAGTGTCCTGTAAAACTTTAACTGATAGCAATGTCAGTACAAGTGTTGTTGTTACTTGCAAAGCCAGGTCTGACCCATCAAGACCCCATGGACAATGTTCCTCCAGACTTTCCTGTCCTCTACCATCCTCTGGAGTCCATTTAAGCTCATGCCTACTACTTCAGTGACTCCATACAGCCAACTCGTTCTCTGTCGTTCCCTTCTTTTGCCCTCAATCTTTCCCAGCGTTAGGCTCTTCTCCAGTGAATCCTTCCTTCTCATATGTCAGTACAAGTATTTTACTTCAAATACTAAAAGGCTATTCTGTTAGCTATATTAAATCTTAGAATCTTCTCTCAACTTCTCCAATAAGTTTCCCTAATATCAGCCTCAACATTTATGTTCTAAAAATGAGAATGAAAAGTAATGCATGTGCGTGGAGGGATAATTGTTGTTAAAAGTACATAATTAAGATGAGAATTTTAACTTTCAGGAGAACTTCAAGTTCCCTTAGATGGAAAAAGAGGGAGACTTGGATCCGGTGCTATTTTGCACAATGACATCCAATTCTTGGGTTTAGATTCTTAGAAGATGACCTGACTGACCCATCTATACATGGGATAATCATCATCATCATCTACTCAATTATGAATGAAACATGTAACAGTGATCATCAGTGATCAGATGTCATCAGGGCATTTGGTACCATGTCTAAGAATTTTGCAAAATGCATCAAGAAGTTGCAGCTTTCTGCTGTAGCGCCAATGGAGCTGCAAAAGACTCGGAACAACATACATTTTAAGAAGATACTTGGTTTATACCTAGGATGCTGGCAGCAACCTGTATCAATAATCAGAGCCAGTCAATGATATTTGTGATACATTTTTAAATGTACAGTTGACTGAGTTTCATGTTTAATGAATAAAGTATATCATCATCATAATCATCATCATCATCATCATCCAATTGCAACAAAACAGATACATTAGTCCATATAGTTGAGGAAAGAGCAGAAATGTACTTAGTTATCACTTGTTATGCTGCCTTTCTTTTTTCATCATTCCCTTTTTGAGTGCAAATCCCATTTTCAATATAAGGAAGAATAAATGCAGTCATTCTTATCAGGGTGCATTAAAAAGAGATCCTTCTCATGGAAGGCATACATTCCCATGGCTAGCGAGTGATTTTCACAAAGCTGTCAATCCATGACTTCTCTGTGATTTGCGATGATGCTGTGAAGCTATTGTGATCTTATCAACTACTGTAAAGAAGCTTTTTTAAAAAAAAAGACCAGTTGGTTCTCGTTACAAATGTCAAAGGCCAATAATTCAGATAGGCATCAAATAATACGGGAACCCTTAAGACCACTTCTGAGGTTTGATAAACTGTGTCAGCACCTGAAGGAAATATATCTCAGTAAATCTAGGGGCCAAATGTATTCATTTTGAGAAGATTAGATTTAATAGATTTTTTAAAAATCAATTCATGCTCCCTTAGCACACAATCAAATTTCAAAGAGCATTCACTATCTCAGAAGACTGGCACTGCAAATGTAGATGTAATCATTTTATTTTCAGGGTTCCAACTTTCTCTTTTTCTTGTTTCCAGCTTTCCTTTTCCTCTTTTTTTCTATAGGACTTTGAAATTATTTCTAATAATTAGAAAAAAAAAAGCATATTTGGTTTTCCAACAGCTGGTAAAAATGACAGTTTCTATAAAAAAATCATCACCTTATGAAACTACTAACTTTTAATTCTTCACCTGCTATTATATACCAACTTATTTAGAACTAAAACACACTGAATTGAATTGATTTCTGAGTGGAGAGGAGTAAACACATATTGTAAAACAGGTACATTTGTAAATAGTAAACATTAAAAAAAAAAACCCAAGGACAAGTCTATAAGAAATTTAGCTTGGTGCATAAATATCTCATTCCATGCCTATATAAATCAGGTTATTAATTAGAAAATAAGCAATAACTTAATATGATCATGCAACAACAAAAACATGGCTTGTAAAAATGTAATTAGATTTATAGAAAGTATTCTACAGAAATATAACAATTTTTAGTTAAAGTTTAATATTTCACTTAACCTATTACAATTAGTACAAAACATCAAGCACTACTTGATATTTAAAGGATACCATATTTCTTTATGCAATTTCCATCAAGAATACACTGTAGGATGCTATTATCCAGAAGATTTTGGATTGTGCTGAGGCTGATAAATTAGCTAAAAAATTAAAAGTTAAAGACCAAACACGAATATGTTTATCATGGGAAAAATTTTATAAATGGGTTGAGAAAAGGAAAATATAATATAGGACAGGAAATATATACATGGTTAAGGATATATGAAATTGAAAGGATTGGATTGATGTACCAATATTTACAAGATGTTCTGTCTTCTCCGGGTTATAATGCTAACATACAGTATAGGATGTTGTGGTGGTGGTGGTGGGGGGGTTAGGGATTTATAGGTTTATGGATTTAGATTTATATATGTTGTCTCTTATTAATGTATGATGTTCTGTTTTTGCATTTTTAATATATTGTTTGTTTTTGCATTTTTTATATATTGTCTGTTTTTAACCGAAAATATAAATAAAGATTATTAAAAAAAAAAGAATACACTGTAGTTTTAAAGAAATTGGTCAATATGTAATATTGCAGGAATCCATGGCAGAAGAATTTATCTTCTTTAAATAGTTTTCATATAGCCATGTGTTTCTTTACAATATTGCATATTCTTTACAAAATCTTCATTAAGTCAATTTCTGAGCTTATAATTGTCTTACTATTAATAAGATGGAGTAGTGAATTGTAGAAATAATCATTAAATGCTATTAAATACACTTGCTATGAGTGTGCATCAAGAATTATAGAAGAGTTGGATGTATAATCATTTTGAACAAGGAATCCAAAAAATTAAGATTGCAGTTGATTGCATTGATGTCACATGCCTATACAAAAAGAGTGGGGCTTCAGATACATGGTCACAATCCCCATTTTTTAAAATCATCTCCCCCAAGTGCCTCTAGCTCTGTTCAATATGATGGGGCTAGAATTTAATTAATCCAGTCAATGTTCCTTTGTACCTTGTGTCTCTCATTTTTCAATTTTCTCCACTTCCTGGACTGATTGGATATAATTTTTAGTAGTGTTGTTTATCAACCCAGTTGATAAAATCAGTATACATATGACTGAATCTTACATCAGGAAAATCAACAACTATCAAAACTCCATTCCCTGAAGTTTTTAATGCCAGGATCCTGCTGTAGGCTTTCATGGAAAGAGACCACTGTAGATATTTAAAGTCTGTAATATGGCTCATTTATGACTTACCACCATTGTCAATAATTCTAGAAAGACCTGAATTATGGGATGGTGCATCTTAGATAACAAAGAAATATGTGTGGCTGGGGATGGAGAAGTGAAGACTGATGAGAATGGTCATTTTATTTTGCCTGAGATCTACATTTTTCATGTGATTCTGGGATATGATTATTGGGACCCCCATTATTGGAAACATAAGAAGTGTTAGTCCTGGATGTTTACTTAATAAGTAATCAAATAAATAATAAACTATTATAGATTGAAGTCTAAATATATTTCAGCATGTTGGATAACCATTAACCAACGAAACAAAAAGCTTCATTGTGAAATAATTTATTTTAAAGATTTTTCACCAAATAAAATATCTTTGGTTATATATTTTCTGAAACACAACAGTCAAGATGAATTATTTCCCCATCAAATATACCTTCCTAATTATAAGCTGTGAATCTTGATATTAAAATTAATGATTTTGTCACTAAATGTATTACATCGTTGTCAGCTATGTTTGAATGGCTGTCTACTAGCTGCAGTTATACTGCTGTCAATCAGATTCCACAAATGAGATAGGCTTGTGAATTTCAAACAGATGTACTTCATTTTATGAAACACCCTACAATGGTGTCTGTCAAAGCAATTACAAGAGCATGCCAGGTTTGACAAGTGGGATAGACCCAACCTGCTGTAGCTGTTGCAATACCTCTGTAACACAGTGCAACTTTCCATAAGGTGCTACAATACCTCTATATAATTCTGTACAGAAAGTAAGGAATAACCACATTATATTCTGTGCCCTACTTCCAATGTTCATATATGGTGCATACACACACACACCCACAACATACAGAAAATGAGTACGCATGTCATGACATTTTATGACTCAATGCTAAGTTCACCCTATTTACTGGAAAATACACATGGTGGTCATTCTACTTTGAGTAAGAGAATTTTTACAGAGATGAATCACCTCTACTCAACTAAGTGCCTTTGAGATGCATGATTTCACCTTAAAATATCAAGGCAAAGCTAATATACTTCAATTAGGAGGTCTGTCTTGGGTATGGTTACCAAATATCTAGCAAAAAAGAGTGATCAGATCATTCACCCTGTTATCTTCAAATTCTCTAGCCAGTAAGCATAGTCTTCAAATCAAATATTGTCTGACTTTTTGAGTATCCAACAGGCTGGCTATCCCTTACTGAGCAGCTTTTTTTCTGTGGAGCAGCACTTCCCTAATAAGTGCTAGCCACAAGTTAATAGCTCTACTCTGTGACCTTAATTAGTTGATGTGGGCTGTGTGGTCTGATGCCTGAAATTGACAAACCATAATCAGTTACACACTGGAGACTTTTGCCTCCTAACCTGCTCTAGCTCAATCTTGCAATTGATAACCCAATATTCTGATCCTGGAAAAAGTAATTATTTCTTCTTCTTCTTCTTCTTCTTCTTCTTCTTCTTCTTCTTCTTCTTCTTCTTCTTCTTCTTCTTCTTCTTCTTCTTCTTCTTCTTCTTCTTCTTCTTCTTCTTCTTCTTCTTCTCCTCCTCCTCCTCCTCCTCCTCCTCCTCCTCCTCCTCCTCCTTCTGCAGTTTCTCGCTATAATGTTTGTGGTGAATGCTAAGAAAGTCCATCAGTTGATGTGTCCTCTTCCATTTGCCCTCCATTCTATGTCCACCTTTGCCTGTTCAGATATCTGATCACTCTAGCTTTGATGACAGAGGCTCTTTGTAAAATGCAGGAAGTTGTTGTTTACTCAACAGAAGAGAGACATCTGTTAATGAAGCATTTCAAAGGGCTCTTTGCTGGGCTATTAAATGAAGTGAATAGTAAAGCAGTATTGGAATAGTTAGAAGTGAATTATTCCAGTTCTCAAACCCCCCAATAGTTCAGATTGATCTCATATTTAGCCAAGACAGAACCAGATTATCTAATAATCAACTAGCCAACAACACTTATCGTATTTATTAAGAGAGCTGGCAGCAACAGTGAGGAGTGACCTTGTTTATACAGCAATAATAATAATAATAATAATAATAATAATAATAATAATAATAATAATTTTTAAGAAGATACTTGGTTGATACCTAGGAGGCTGGTAGCAACCTGTATCAACCATTAGCAACAGTCAATGATATTTGTGATACATTTTTAAATGTTCAGTTGACTGAGTTTCATGTTTAATGAATAAAAGAGATAATATTAAAAAACAACAACAAGTGATGGTCATGATAATGATATAATAATATTTAGTAACATTTCTCTTCCAAAAAGACAAAGGTTAAGCAGCATCTGTTTTGTTAATGCTCTCCTTAATGTTATTGTATCCCAAATTTCTATACAAATAAGAAAGAAATATTGTACGGAAGTAATATTGGCTTATTTAGGATGGGCCATGTTGACATCAAAAATTCCCCTTTGTTTAGTATGGCTTCAATCTTTTTGTTTTCAGAAAATTGTGACATCCCATAATAATAGCCAATGTATTGCAGTAACATCCATTCCCTACTTCCCCTTTCTTTTCTAGCTTATTATCACGAACACTGAATTTACAATGAAAAGAAAGGTGAGCCTATAAAGTACTTGATTAATCTTTTTATCCAAACTTGGGAAATCAGGTCAATCATCTTCTTGAAAAGGATCAGAATGGAAAGTGATAACAAAGGGATGAAAAAAAAAATAGATTGAGAATTAAGAAGTTATACCCAAGGCCAGGAGAAACTGATGCTGTACCGAAAACTATCTTCCAAGTTTTGTTTTTGTTCTTTCAAAAGAGGCATTTTTTAAAAAAAACTTTAAAAGCTGTTAAATATTTTTATGTTTTAATATTTTGTTTGTATCCTATTCAGGGTCCCTTTTGTCTATATATTATATGAGGATAAAATTACATTTAGCTGTACCATGCTTTATACTTCTTTTCCAATGGGTCTCTGGCTGTTTCTGGAATACGGAAAAGTTTCTGTTTTATTGTTCTTGCATTTCCAGTGTCTATTTTGCATTAGACTAAAGTAGTAGTGCACAACTTGCCTGTAAACACTTTTGAATTCCTCTAAGGGTTTTTCTAGACTAGTTTTCTATTGAAAACAGAGCTTGGAACTATTATGAGTGATCTTTGTAGAATTCTATCACCTTACTCTGTAAAATCTCTTTGCATCCTGATGCTACACATTGCTCATTTCTAATAACCAATTTCTCAGTAGATTAAGTGATTAGAAGATAGTGTACTCTAAACTTGATAAATCAGATACAATCATATAAAAGCCTTGCTACTTAGCTTGCAGCTAACTTTCTAAGTAGGTAACAAACATTGTCTATTCCAGTAGATTTTACCTTGGTGCTTCTGAGTACTTTATGAAGTCTGAGACTTTCTTGTTGCACATCACTAAATTTTTACACCACCATCCTTTGTGTAAGAATGAATGACTATGTTCTTTGGGCATGGAACTTATTTTTTTTTAATTATTTATTCTTCCTTCCTTCCTTCCTTCCTTCCTTCCTTCCTTCCTTCCTTCCTTCCTTCCTTCCTTCCTTCCTTCCTTCCTTCCTTCCTTTTTCTTTTTCTGTCACTTTTTGGCCTTTTGCATTTCACACTAGAATTACAATTTTTTTCCTGCTCTGGGATTTTTGCCAAACTGAGCAATTCCCTTGTATACCTCTGTTCTCTAGGGTGCTATATATTCCTCTGGGACTTCTATTCCCCACTTTCTGCCTCAGGATGGTATCCTTGAACTGAAAACTGACTGGACTTGACAGGATTTTTAAATTTATTGGAGGATTGTTTTATACTACTAACTGGTTTTTGAGTCAAGTGTAGCCATTTAATGCCTTGATCCAACGAACTGCAATACTCTAATCCTCTCCTGTGAGTCATAGGAATTTTTTTCTGAATCACTTTTGGGATGTTTATTTGATTTCTTTTTCATATTAGTTCACACTGTCATACTCTCTTACACTCTCCCTGGAAGATTAGTGTAAATTGGCCAAACTGTTTCCAATGAAATGAAGGTTCAAATGTGCAGCCACATTTTTCTTGTGCCTTCGGCACACTGCAATTGTTCTCTCTGACACCACAAAGTTTCAATGTCATCTCCATCTGCTAATTTGGGAGTTTTAATATAGTAGGGGATTTCCCTAGGGAGAAGGCCAACAGCAGGGAAGGTGTTGTTTCATCTCCCTTTCCCTTTAAATTGGGATTGTGTCCTGGAACATTATCTTCTGTTCCCCTCTCTTTCTCAGTTTAAAACCCATTTTTAATGTATGAAGTCCCTGTACCGCTTTTCTTCTTAAGGCATACACGTGGAGTGATCCCTCTTCTCTTTTTACTGGTCAAAGACTTTATGGGAAAGAAAAATAATAGACCAATTCTTGTCCCATGGGCTGCCTTTTTTTTCAGCTATCATGGGAAATTTCAGGTCAGATCTGTTGTGGCCCATCAGCAGCCTCTACGGATTGTAGTTGATTCTGACAGCGAGGAAGCTTGTGTGGTGTTGCACCAGCAGCCTGTGCAGCTGGCACTCGAGTCAGACAATGAGGAGGCTAGAGAAGATGTGGTGCCAGAGGCAGGGATTCAGCCAGGGCCTTCAGAACCTCCAGAAGCTCCTTTAAGTGAAGAGGATGAAGAGGAGGAGCCTCTTCTTGATTCACGGGCACGCAGAACTGCCATAAGGCAGGAGTGGCTCCTCAGGAGAAGGTCACCTCAAGAGTAAGGCTTGGGGCTAATTGGCCACTCCCTTAGTCTATTTAAGGAGGAACGCTGACTGAAGCAAGTTGTAGAGAACAACTTTAGTTCATTCTCCTTCGCATCTGGATCTCTCCAAATTGCTCCTGGGCTTTCTGCCAACCTTAGTAAAATTGTGATTACTTTATCTTTGTTTTCTTGTAGGCTGTTAAGGAAGTTTATTATTTTAGTAAATTTAAGTTTTATACAAACTTTGTGCGTGCTGTGTTCTTTGGGGTCCATAGCTGGGGAAGAACAAGATCTGAGCTTAGTATTGTATAGGGCTTTATCTCCCTACCCATTGTTTTTTCCATACCTGTTTCATCAAGGAGGAGTTTTGTCAGAGGTGAGCACACATTCATTCACAAGACCATGCTATTCTTCTGTTAAGAACCCACCATTTTGTTATGAGGCTCGGTGAGCAAAAGGGTTCTTAGTATCAACCTGATATATGGTGTAAGATTTCCTTATGCTTGTACTGGTCTATGAGTGCAATGCTTTGAATTAAAATTGCATTGACTTTTTTGGAATTATTTTCCCCCTGCTTTACTTGTAATACAGATAGAAAACACCGGTTTGTTTTCAGCCAGGCAAGATTAATTATGTAGCATTTAACCAGCATAAGCAAGATACCCTTTGTCATCTTCTTCCTTTTTACAACTTTTGTCACAAAAAATCCAGTTTGCAATAAAGCAGCAATTTATTGCTTGCTCCAGCACTCTTATATAGCCTGCAATAGTTCTATTGATCATGTTACTTACTCTATGGATATAACTACAGTATGTCTAAATTCTCTCCTTAGAGTTAATCAAAGGCAATAATTATACATAGATGGCACCTCTCTTGCTAATAGCACAATATGTTAATCTTCCTTTTGATTGTCTTCTCTCTCTGACCAGGAAGGCATGATTCCCTTCATGTCTATTCTGT
Organism: Masticophis lateralis; assembly: GCA_030761175.1. Taxonomy (NCBI): domain Eukaryota; kingdom Metazoa; phylum Chordata; class Lepidosauria; order Squamata; family Colubridae; genus Masticophis; species Masticophis lateralis. Next base: position 294,676,195 of record JAUDYJ010000001.1, read on the forward strand.
GATCTCGTCACACTGGAATGCTTCTGGGATCTTGATCCACTTTGGAACCACATGGAAACCACATGCAACCACATGGAACCACATGCAAAATCCACATGGCATGGATTTTGTAACTTGTTAGCATACCCTGTTTTCCTGAAAATAAGACATCTCCTGATAATAAACCCAATTGGGCTTTTGAGCACATGTGCTAAAATAAGCCGCCCCCCCAAATAAGCCCTCCCCCAAAATAAGCCCTCCCAAAAAATATTTAAATGCATGTGCAACCAGTCCCCGCCATTTCCTTTGGTTAGATTTAGGGAGACAGACCTGGAAATCAGGTAAGATGGCAAGAGGAGCCCCATCTTCTTCCATGTGCCCCAAAATAATAAGACCTCCGTGAAAATAAGGCCAAACGCTTATTTCAGGGTTCAGAAAAATATAACACAGGGTCTTATTTCTGAGGAAACATGGTAGTTACTTTGTATTTTAGTTTAACTTATTTCTCTCTCTTTTATAAAGATTATTAAACTCCTATAGACTGGAATGTAGGAAAGCTTTCTATCCTATGGATTGATTGATAGCTTTTAACATTCCTAGACTGAAAAGGTAAACTGGCTGGAGACTATCTCCAGATAAGAAAACATTTGTTTGTGCAAATTGGGATCTGATTTATCTCTTTGTGCACACCAAACAATCCATTTCTTTAAAAGTTACGCCCCTTTTAATATCAGACCTCATTTTAATGAACATGTGTAATATTATGGGATACAAATATGTAACATATTTGACTACATGTAACTGAATTCCTATGCAAAGGGGAGGTTACTTTTACCTTGTCCAATCAACTTGCATTTTCTAAATCAAATCAAATCAAATCAAACCTTTATTGTCAATGCACAATATATGTACAATGAGATTGATTCTTTGTTGTGTTAACTATAAAAGGGGATGTAAGATGGGTCTTGGGTTTCTTCCCTTTCATAGGGAGATTCCACTTTATCGAGGTACCTAATAAGTTGCTTTTAAACGATCTTCTGACTTGGTTGCTTATTGGGAAGGTAAACCAAGGCAGAATTTAGGGCCAGATTTGGCTATTAAACTAACAAATCTTTAACAGCCGAAGTTGTCTAAATCCATCTTAGTTTGCTTGCAATCAATATCTTCTCCAAAATACAACTGTAAATCTGTCTGGCAATTCATCAGAATGTTTTGATTTTCTTTCTTCCCAGTCTTTACTCCCTTTGTGAGAAATTATGCATTTGGGTATGTAATAGTTACATTTTATTTTCCAACTACAACTTGTATGTCTAGGAGAGCACATTGCAAGATGGTAGACAGCATATAACACCTGCATTGTGAGATGCATGCTTTTTCAAACAAAACAAATAAAGGAGTCTAGAACAAATATTTAGAATGAAATAGAATAGAATAGAATAGAATAGAATAGAATAGAATAGAATAGAATAGAATAGAATAGAATAGAATAGAATAGAATAGAATAGAATAGAATAGAATAGAACAGAACAGAACAGAATAGAATAGAATAACAGAGTTGGAAGGGACCTTGGAGGTCTCCTAATCCAACCGCCTGCCTAGGTAGGAAATCCTACATCACTTCAGACAAATTTTTATCCAACATCTTCTTAGAAACCTCCAGTGTTGGAGCATTCACAACTTCTGGAGGCAAGTTGTTCCACCGATTAATTGTTCTAATGGTCAGAAATTTCTCCTTAGTTCTAGAAGTGGCTTCTCGATTACCACCCATTGCTTCTTGTCCTACCCTCAGGTGCTTTGGAGAATAGCTTGACTCTACTTTGTGACAGCCCCTGAGATATTGGAACACTTTACACACATACATATTTACATGTACATACATATTTACATATGGTACATTTAACATACATAACTTAGGAATTTAAATTAGTTCAAAATGCAGTGGCTTGACGATTTACAGAACTAGTAGCAATGAAACAGAGATAAGTTGTTTGGAACAAACTTTCTGGCTTCTAGGATTCAAACAGATGGAGTGAGTGCTGATGGGTTGGCATTTGCTTTGCTTAGCTACTGGCTAGCATTGGCTAGGCAGTGATTGCCTAAAGGTACTCTGTGTGAGCTTCAGAATTGCAAGCAAATGGACATCATGCTGAATATGTATTTGATCTGCAGATGGTGATGGCAGTGTGAAGGAAATGTAGGTTGCTTTTAAAATGCATTGGGGATGATTTACAGATGGAACAGCTAGAGATATTGCAATAATGATGGATTAAGTCTGGGGAAATCCAGGTTCAACTCCCCATACAGTTAACTGAGTGTTCTGGGCCAGACAACTTCAAATTAAATTTCAGAGACTTTTGTAAAGGCAGTAGTATTCTCTCATTGCTATTTTCCAATGGAAAAATAATTTAAAGACATGGCCAACATTTACTGTATTTTTCAGAGTATAAAACACACCAGATTATAAGACACATTTTAGTTTTTTGGGGAGGAGAATAGAGGGGAAAAAATTCTGCCTACCAGGCTAGTCTTTAGCCTGGTCAGCTTCAGCACATTAGTTTGCTCACTGGTTTTGAGGTTGGGGCTAAAAACAGCTTTTAAAGCACAGATGATCATTGGAGGGAACTCCAGTGACTAAAGCAGACGAAGCACAGAGGGGTAAGAGAAGGCAACAGCTGTTTTGGGTAGCCATTTTGGACACCACATTCGGGGTTACATTCGAAGTCTAAGACACACCCAAAATTTCAGCCTCTTTTAGGAGGGAAAAAAGTGTGTCTTATACTACGAAAAATACAGTACTCCATTCCACTCCATTCTTTCCTCCCTCCTTCCCTTTTTCTTTTTTCTTTCCCTTTTTCTTTTCTTTTCCTTGAGCTATTTGTGGGGAAGATAGGGGAGGGTGTGATTTTGAGGTAGGTTTATCTGACAGTTCAGTGGCAGCTGCCATATCTTTATGACTGTGGAGGGATTCCTGCATCAGTCCTCATGTTCTAGCAGCCGTGCTAGAGCTCCCAAGAGCAAACCATCTGAGAGTAACTAAATATTTCATAAACCTTTTAATAAATAAGCAGCCCCAGAAATGGGAGGTAAGCAGAATTTCAGTGGTGCTTGGATACTGAGGCAATTAAAATGGGAAACCTTAATAAATACATACACATGCACACATGCATATGCATATACACATATAACTTTAAAAACATTTAAATAATAAAAATAATACTATATTTCTCCTGGAGATTTGCTTTGCATACAAAGTAAAGTTATACCATCTTTAAAACCACTAAGCTAAGCTTGCTGCATTTTTAAAAAAAATAACTCATTTTTTTGAAGCTATAATGGGATTTTGTTGAATTCTAAAGGGAATTTATGCAAATGATTCCAACGGCATCTTTTATTCAGTAAACAGAAAAAGAAGAATGAAAAGGAAGGAAGAAAGTGGTTTTAAAAATATAGGCCAAAACAGGAAAGGCACATAATTTAATGGAACATTTGCAAGTAAGCCAAATGTCCATTGGTTTGCAAGCCCATTCTTGGTTGGGTGGGTGGGTGGGTGGGGGTCTGGGACATATTTAAAATATTCATATACATGTTAATACTCTAGCAAGACTATCTCCATTGTACCAATAAATGATATTCAACTGAATAGAGTGAGAAGCCCTTCTCTTGATATTAAACAAAGCAAAACAATACCCCCTGAATATCCATTTATCAGCAAAAAATAAAATTGTTAGTTCATTCCCTATATTATATTAAAATATTCCTTTAACACAACAATTAATGATTGTAGAAAAGCACAATTTCCTTTTGCTGCCTCCTGCACTTCTGCTGACAGAATTTCATGGCATTCTGCTTTTCTGGGAAAGTGTGTGAATTTTGTAAATTCTTATTATAAGGATCAACTGAAACCTCACTCATCTCTATTACTGAAATTCAGCACATGCAGCTATCCCAGCTGAGAGAATTGAACAAGTTATGTCTGCCTGCCACATCTGTATAAAAGATGAGCTTATGACAGGGAAGAGGGAGGGAGGGAGGGGGGGAGAGAGAGAGAGACAGAGAGAGAGAGAGAAGAGATTCCATCCCTATCCAGCACTATTACTATGGGTTGACTGTATGTAAAAACATGTCTATTTTAAATTATATTTTTTCTCTATGAATTTGCAAATGTTGATACATTTTGTCAGAAAGCAATTGGACTGAAATGCTCATGGTTTCCATTTAGGAATATTGAGAATATAAAGTCAGGTTTTTTTTTTTTCTTGTTATCTATCTTTAACTATAATTATTAAAGCAAACAGAAAATAACTAAGAATTTCTTAAACAATTGGTCTTCCTTATGTTCAAACTCACATTCATTCATGAAACTTATTAAGTGACATTGGGATTTCCCTGTTGACACTACTTTTTCACTGAGCTACAGTAATGACACAATGGGTCCCTGGACTTTATGAACCAATGATTTAAAAATGAACTAATCTTTGAAAATAACATCTGATACTGAAAATCCCAAATTATTTTCTTTATCCAGTACTTCTATTTATTCCCAAATTTTCTGCCTTCCTAAACAACTAGGAGATAACAAATTTCTTCTTACTTCTCACTTGCTTTGGTCATCAAATCCTATATCAATCTCAAAACTTGGTGAACTAAGCTGTCAACACGTTTTGGAGGGCAGGGACTAAAGACCAAAATTTTGTATCAATGGTGAATCCTGCACACTATCCTAGAAGATGAACAGGTACCAATATTTCCTATTTTACTCAGTTCTAATACAATTATTAAGTAATACAGTCATGCATCAAAAGCATATGATTGTACTGATTAATAATTGTGTTTATTATTGTTGTTGTTGTATTTATTAATAATAATTATTGATTAATAATTGTATCAAAAAGATGTGAGTATTTAAATAAGTCATTTTCTTTTATCCCTCTTTGAGAAAATGCACCTGTGTGGTGTTTCACTGTAATTTACAACTCATATTTGTAAATTGCACAAAAGTGCTAACGGATCATCCAGAGATCCCCATAAAAAATAATGTTGTTTCTGTTACATGGTTAAGTGTGTTTTTAACTACTATGAAGATAAATATTACATATTTATGAAATGTTTATGCTCATATGAGATAATTCTTTTTTTTTAAAAAAAAATATAGCTCAGTAAGTCAATATCAAAAGAATGAGATACATGATTTATACCTGAAGGGAAGCTATATTTTAGCGTCAGTAGGAAAACATTCAGTGGTGGGCTGCTGTCGGTTTGGACCGGTTCAGGTGAACTGGTAGTTCCATGATCAGCTGGCCCTGCCCACCCGTCTCACCCTATCCTGTCCTTTATTTCCTTCTTCCTGGCTCAGCTGATTCATGCGGCACAGCTAATTTCTGCACCAACGCTAGTCTATTTACCAGGGCTGCCTTAGAAGGTAAGCAGCTGAGCTTCAAATTGCTGTATTTTGAATGCTGCACACAAGTCAGTGGTGGGTTGTCCTCGGTTCGCACAAGTTCTATAGAACCGGTAGTAAAACTGGCGGGAGGCTCTGCCCACTGACCCCGACATCATCAAAATGCTTCTGCGCATGCACAAAAACGTCTGTGTTTGAGTGTGGCCCCATTGCAAACCGGTAGTAAAGGTAAGTAGAACCCACCCCTGACACAAGTGCATTAGGTGCAAAGCACCCACTCACAGAACCGGTTCTTAAACCAGTTGCAGCCCACCACTGAAAACATCCCATGTACAAGAAATGAAAATAAGATACAGGTTTGTTTAGACTCCTAGTATCCTTTTTCAGGTCAAAATCTAACCAAAATTTACCCACATAAATTTGTACCTCTATGAACATTCTTATAATGATCTCTGGGTGTTCTGTGTCTACTGAATAAAGAGTTAAAACTTGAACAGAAAAGAGTTTATTTTTTAAAAAATAAATAAATACATAAAGCACTGCCAAGCTACTTTGTTTTCCCAATCAGTTAAAGCTTCCTGATTTGTGAATACAAAAGAAAGCTAACAATCAGCATAATGCAAGGAGTGGGGGAGGGGAGGAAGCAAACTTGTAATTGAGGGATATTTTGGGCCAGGAATGATATCAATCTAAAACTAAATGAAAAATGGTGTAAAAGAGCTGTGTTCCAGATACGCGACAGCAAACACCATCAAATAAGTACTTATAAGCTCTTATAAGTGGAGAGCTATGCAACTGATATTGCCTCGGGCTAGTTCTGGGAAAGAACTCTGATTTATGCAGGGAGCAGAGTCCTCACTTTCAGTTTGCTACTTAATACCTTCTCCTCTGATTCCTTCGCTTCTGAGCATGACAAACATGATCCTGAAAGGTGCCTGAATGTTTAAAATTACTGTAACATCCAAACATTGGCTGCCCCGTCTTTCTTAACTTCAGACCTTTCCACTCTCCTCTCAACTTTAGAATATCTGACTCTGTCCTTTGATGTCCAATTGCCAGAAAAATTGGACTGAGAATTGAACAGTCATGTGCTCACACCAGGAATAGAAACTTTCTTTTCATGGTACTATTTCATTTGTTCCAAGAAATGCTGTGGTGTTTATGATTTATATATATGTTTATATTTATTGGATAAAAACAATGTGTGGGGAAATTGAGGAGGAGGAAGACATTTTATTATTACCAGCACATTTTTAATTAATTCATTTCTATCCCCTCATAGTTTTTTTTCTCATGCTATAAGTTACATTTCTCTCTTTTAAGATTAGCCAATTGATATCCGTGTGAGTGTGTATATACACACACATCTCTTGTTTTCCTTTTCATTGACTCCTTTTAGTTCCTGTTTACTTAGTTATACGGGAATTTTTCAGAAACATCTAAACAGCCAGATAACTTTTCGTTAGATTAATTTCATTTAGATTTTGTTAATTTTACTTCTCTCTGGCTTTTTCACTTTAGACTCTTTTTGGGGTGAGGGGATTGAAGCTGTTGCTTCAAATTAATGAGGAAAAAAACAGTATTAGGTAAATTGAGATGATAAGCATGTATATGAACCTTCTAAATACTTGTGAACAAAATCAGAAAAATAAGAGCATCCTTTTCAGTTGGGTGTATTTGTGATTTTCTTTCAGAACAAATAGTCTGTGAGTTCCATCTTTGGACATATGATTGAACTGAACTCCTCATTCTCAGAGAAGAATGAGACCAATTATAATCTGAACTCAGATTTCTCTGTATTTTCATGGGTGTTGCCCATGAAAACTTCAGTTCTTGAGGCATTGGCATTTAGGTGATACCAGTGGTAATGGCGAAAAAAAAAAGACTTCTAATGAGTAATCTCACCTTCTATCATATTTTCAGGTGATTGGATAATTGTAGCTTTGTATTTTGACAATACAGAATTCTGATAAACAGGACTCTTGGTGGAAACATTATTTTTAGTTTCTCCAGACTTTTGTGGACTTTGGAAAGCTTCAATTCCTAGAAAATCTTGTACATGAGAGTTTTTCTTCCAATGTCAGGGCCAGTCAAGTGAAAGAAAGTACTTCTTGTCCCACTGTCACCCACTGCTCAAGCAGTGGGGAACATTACACATCTCCCTGTTCCTTCAAAGTAAAGATTAACATTCTTTCCGTGCAAGCATTAATATGCACAAAATCTTTAAGAGAAGATTTTTAAAAATTTTGAGGTGGGAATATGATGGAGTTATGCTTCCCTGTTTAAGGATCGGTTTCTTCCCCCCTTTTTCAGCCGAATAGCAATAACACTTAGACTTCTATACCCCTTTCACAATGCTTTACAGCCCTCTCTAAGCAGTTTACATAGTCAGCATATTTCCCCCAACAGTCTGGGTCCTTATAGCTTATTTTCAAGCAGTTATCAGTCTAATTTTAACTGTTTACTGCAAGAAACAGTGTGGACTTCCAGTTCCCATAATCCATTTCTCTGAAATGAGAGGATATTAAAAAGAGAAAAAATGCCCTAAAAGCGTGTCAAGGAGAAAATGTTAGAATTGTACACACTTGGGATTAGTCTTTCCTTCCCAACTTCAGCATCATCTAAAATGTGGCCCCACCAAATGACTTCTGTGGGAATGTATCCTAATCAGGGGGAAAAAAATATGCCCCTTTTGCCTGGAGAAGCTACTGGTGTGTAAGTCACTACCTCATATGACCTGAGCCGACATGCATTTTATTTTATTTCTGAAAATAGGAATCATCACATTTGTATTTAGTGGAGGAAGGATGACCTATAATCAAAGATATTCTCCTGTTTCTTATCCACCAGATGATCCTGGCCTAGGAAACAAGTGTCTAACAACCTTGCAAGCACTGTTTCCCAAAGCTAACTGCTGGAATTAACAATTTTCTGCAGTGTTTCCAGCATGCTAATTAAGGTTTAGCTATGCTACACCTCTCATATCTCTACATTTAAACAGCTGTATTTCTGGATTCTATATAAGCAGAAAGAGAAAGCCACATCTCTAATGCTCTTTCACGGCAGTGGTAACAGCTAAGAATATATCAGCCAGCTTATTCTGAAATTGTGCCTGTGGCACAAAGCAATAGGACCCCGTTCATATGTGTTTTGCCTGCAACATGTCAAATCACTGTCACGACACAAAATAGTGTTCACTAAAGTTTTTTTCTTCTTTCAGTGTTATGCTGTAGGCTAAGGCTTCTGTCATCTAGGTTTGATTTACCTACAAATTGGCTTATCCTTTTCTGTTGCAGAAATCATAGTAGACATATTCAGGAGTGACTTCCAAAGGAGAAACATAGTGTGGCAAATAGGGTGATAATGGAACTTATATTTTGTTCTCCTTTCTTGCTTCTGAAAATATCAATAGTCGGCTCATGTGTCAAAGTCATATGTGTGCAAATAGTTGGAAACAATCAACAAGAATGTTACAACTCTTGTGATTCAGATACCTGTGTTATAGAATGCAAGCAATGTGTGTTCTGTTCAACTCTTGGTTTTTGCTTGACTTTCCTTTTTAAAGTTTTCTTTTACTATTTTTTTATTCCATTTGGAGATAATTAAAAGCTGGCCCACTGACCTTCAAGGCATTTGGTTTTAAGGTTATCAAATGCAGATATCTCTGTGTTGTGTTTTGATTGGCAAAGACTACTTCTTGTTTGGCCCAAAAGTATTTTGCTACCTTACATCGTAGCTTATTTATATTATTTACTTATACTGACTTATTGATATTTGAAGGCAGATGTGTACTGGGTCATCTCATCCATCTATTGAAGAATTCCTCTAATGATTAGAGAACAACAGATAGACAGTATAACAGAATTCAACTAAATGAGTCAAGGTTGGGAAAGGAATGTGCTAAGGTTGTATATTATTCCTTTATTTATTTAACTTATCATGAGAAATGCTGGACCAGAAGAAAGAAAACCTGGAATAAAAATTTCTGGAAAGACATTGAGAACTTCTAATAAGTTCACAATAACACTGGCTGGAAATGAAGAAGACTGAAGGAATTTCTTGTTGAAGGTGAAATCAGAGCATACAAAAGTCAATCTTTTGCTCAATATTAAAATTAAAAGGGATGCCTAAGATTATGGGAAAGCCATGGATTTTCTAACTGGAACTTATGAAAGTTGTGAAAGCTGCATCATTAGAAAATCTGAATTAACTAAAATATGTGCTTTTAAATTGTGGTCAGGAGAAATTATTGAGGATATATTGAGTCTACAAAACAGATTCAATAGTACATGAACTAAAACTATACTGCTCATTGGAAGCATTAATATTGAAACTAAAGCTTTAACATTTTGGACACAAAAGTCACTGAAGAAGATTGTGATGCTTAGAAAAAGAAGAAAGACAATGAAAAAGAGGCCAGTTAAAGAAAAGAGCTTTGATTATATTTCCAATTACTAATGTCATAAGCAATAGCTTACAAGAGCTTTCATATGTATACTATAAAATATGTGTATGTTTCTTTTTAATAATAATAAGAGTAATTAAATTGGGGAAACCTCAAAATCAAAAAAAGAACCAATTAATTAAGGAAAGCAGTTGCTAATGGACATTGTCAAGGAAATATCTAATAGGTCTTGAAGAATTGAAAGTGACCGGGCAATAGTTGCATACAATTGATTTATAGAAAGTTGCTACCAACTGTAGCAATATCCACTGCAACTTATACCGCAACTACTAGTCCTTTTTTTCTTGAGTTTCTTCAAAGTTTGGCTCACAAACATGTTGCACAGCTAGTGTTTTTGTTTAAAATAGATTGCTGTGATTATTTCAACTGCATATCTGCTTCTCTAGTCTATGTGCAATGAACCATGAACTTCCAGTCAGCCGAAATTGCATTAAGTGGGGAACTTACTGAAGTCTTCACGGTATGAGCCGTGAAGGCAGCTTGGCACTTCATAGGAACTCTTCTTCTAATACAGATCCCTTAATACCACAATTCTGCCTAGTTCATGGCATGCTGATAATAAAATGTTCCATTGCAATATGTGGAAAAAAATCTAAAACCATAGAGTTCATCTGAGGAGAATGCACAGTTATGAACATTTTGAGTCAATTCACTTGCGAATGAATTCCCATTTATGTAATGATAATGTAACCTTTCCAGTCAGGAAGAGTATGCAATTTTGAAGGCTTTCCCATACATTTAGGCAGAAGGAGAACTGGCCTCAATTTTCTCCCTGGAAGACTGGCTTTCTCTGTGCAGAGAATATGTATCTGTGAAGTAATATAAAAAAGTCTGTACCAATATCCTAATATAGTTGAGTCCAAAAAGAGTCATTTTGTTGATTGCTGTCATGTATTTGAATTTATTGAGATCCTAAAATAAAACTTTTGTTGTGTCCAGTCAAGATTTTTGAGGAGAAACATTTAGAAGGATAGAATATTTTAAGGGAAATGACTATGAAGATAATTATGGGCATCTTTTAAAAATATTAAACAGGTCTTTTGTTAGAGAAGATACTATCCCTAGTATAGCTCTAGTTCTGTGAAAAGTATTCTCTTCTTTTTCAATTTTCTAAATTTCTCCATAACTGCTCCTCAAGTGGATCCTACTGGTACATAAAGGATTTAGAGTGAGTAAGCGCTTGCTTCATTTATTTAATCACAAAAGTCATTCAATTTGCAATGAACAATCGCCTTCCCCCCAAGATCTATCAATTCAATTAATTTGTTGGATCCAGTTGTGTGAGTACTTAGTTAAACTATCAGCGAAAAACTCCCAAGAAATGTAACAACACCAAAGATACAGGGAAATTCAGAAAATGTGATATGGTGAATACTTTTTCACAGAACTGGAGCTGTGTGACTTTGTTAGATATTGTCAGTACAGTGCACACAAAGTCTGGGCACGTTGTAACTGCCTTTCAACAGAACTTCTGACCCACTAGGGATTTGTAAAAAATAAACCTACAGCAGTGCAGCTGTCCACTGGAAATAAAATGTATAGTGTATTTTTTAAGAGAAAAAAAAAACCCAAATGGATAATTCCATGAATAGTGTTCTTTCTCTGTGAACTTTCATTTATGTATAGTCCCTGCATCACCTCTTACCATATGTGAAATATTTTAAGTTTGTCACCAATTCAAAAAGTTTTGTATTTTTACATGCTAAGTTGACTGCCAAGAAATAAATGGAAAGACAGAAAAGTTTGGGGGTTGAAGCTTAAATATTTTAGGTTTATAAAAAGCTCCCAAGAATTGCATTTGGTAACCCTCCAAATTCTTCTCTGTTTTGTCCAATACAATCATTCATGGCAGCAATTAATAATTACTATAGCCTTTCTCTTTTTTCTGTGCATCTTCCCTTTGTCATTGTAGCCTAGGAAGAAAGAAAATTCACATGCATGCAGTGCACCTTAATGAAAAGTTGAGACAAAGTTCATAATCTCATCTTGTCTCTTCATTGCATGAGCTTCTGCCTTCTGCATATACAGGTAGTATATGCACAGAAAACTACTATTGTAGAGGGATAGACTATTCCTCCCCAGAGCTTAAAAGCAGGACACAACTTGCTTTAGAGAAACACTCTAAAGCAGGGGTGTCAAACTCAAGGCCTAGGAGCTGGATCCTGCCTGTGGGGTGCTTAGATCTGGCTCACAGGGCCACCCTGGAAATAGTGAAGGATCAGCCCATGGTGCCTTTGCCAGTGAAAACGGAGCTCTGTTTTCACTGGCAGAAGGTTGCAGGAGGCCCTCACAGCCAAAAAAGAGCTTGTAAGCCTGTTTTTGCTGGCAAAGCACTCGGCCACCACAGGTGCCCCCAGTACGAGTGACATTGAACTGGCCACATCCACCCAAGCCAGCCCACCCCATCTCCCTGAGGTCAAACACAACCCTGATATGGCCCTCAATGAAATCGAGTTTGACATCCCTGCTCTAAAGAGATTCTTTGTTCAAATTATTGTGCAAGTGAAACATCCCTCCTAAGAACTGTGCGCTATTTAAATGTATTGACTATTTCAGGTTCAATCAAGTAAATGTAGCGGCATTAGTTAGGAAATAATAATTCACTATGACTCCCTGTTAAAAGTATTCTTGATAGAAATATTAAGAATATGTCTACACCATGTGTGAAATGATGCGGACATAGCCAAGCAAAGGGTGCATTCTAATGTTCATGTACTTTGCTTGGATTAGTGGTAGAATCCACGGACCTTGCAGGATAGAGTTGTGTAAAAAGTTGCAGGCTCAAGGCTTTAATTCAGCAATAATCAGTTTGCTTTTTTCCTTTAATGTTAAATCCTTATTTGACAAGGACCATGCCAAATTATGCATTAATATGTAGAACAGGTTTAGAGATATTTTAAATTAAATGTTAAAATTCAGCCTCATTCTTTTCTTACATAATGCAGTATGAGGATTACATATATCTGCAGGAGATTAACTAATTGGAAATAAAACATTTGGCAATGTTATTAACACAGGATGATCAACTAAAATACATATTCACAGTAAGATTAGGCTATTACTTTGCAGCTGTAATGCAAATTATAGGTAGAATAACAAGAGAATGAATGAAAAAAAAAGATTTTATTTCAGAAATGAGGGTAGGGACAGTAATGTGGAGAAAGTGCATGATAACAACGCTTGATTGTACGAAAAGTAAGAAAATGGAAATATCACACAAATGGTTTAAATGCGACAGCCCAGAGTCTGCCCAATTCTCTAATAAGTATTTTTTAGCATCTTAACATTATTCAGTGATGCAAATAGTATCTCTTCTTGCTGTCTGTACATCTTCTAATGCTGCATTAGCTTTCAAACTTATTTTATACAATTTATCTATTATAGGTCATCTGAGATTTCAAAGTGAACAATATGCTCTGCCTAAAATTTGTGCAAAATATATAAAAGAGAACAGAAGTCTTCAACACTATCTGTCCATTTTTTATGTGTGTAATGCAGGTGCTTTGGCTCAAAAGTGTTTCACTTTTTGGGACTGGCATTGAGCTTTGTTTTAGAACTGAACCACAAATTCTAATATCTTAGAGTATTTCTTTCTTTCTTTCTTTCTTTCTTTCTTTCTTTCTTTCTTTCTTTCTTTCTTTCTTTCTTTCTTTCTTTCTTTCTTTCTTTACATATGCCACTCTTCTCCAGAGACTCAGGGCAGCTTACAATGCATTAAGCAATAGCCTTCATACTTTTGTATATACGTGCTTAGTAGGGCCTTTTGGCCCCCTCTGAGCAGTGTTCTATTTTATACAAAGTCAGTTTATTGCCCCCACAAACCGGGTCCTCATTTTACCTACCTCGAAAGGATGGAAAGCTGAGTCAACCTTGAGCCTGATGAGAATTGAACTGCAGTAATTGCAGTCAGCTGGCAGCTAAGTACTATTTTAACAGCAGCAGTTTAGTCCACTGCGCCATCAAGACTCAGTTATGCCCAATTGTTGCAATGGGATGGTCATCAAATACTTAGATTTTTTAATGTTATTGGCAGCATAGATGGAAATTACACAGGGGTTCTTTTCTGGTGACACAAAAGTGCTTGGAGATTCTCAATCATTCAATCATGGTTGTCCCAAAGGTGCTTTTCAAAAGGCAACTGGACTTCCTTGGTTTTTTCCTTGAAAACATTTATCTTCTCATCCAAGAAGCTTCTTCAGCTCATCACTGAAGGGGCTTCTTCAATGAGAAGTGAAACTTTTCAAGGAAAAAAGAAAAGACAATCCAGTTGCCTTTGGGAAAAAGTTCAGAAAAGATAGAAGCAGGAGGGTTGTACCGAAAGAACTTTTTAAAGAATAGGAAATTTTGATTACTTTTGAAAGAACACCATTCCTCCTTTATGATTTTCTGGGCACTTTGCTACGTTGTTCATTGTATGTGATATGCAACTCTTTTATGCATTAACACTTGTTTACATACACCTATTGTTTTAGCATTTGGCATGCTCAGGGGTGAAATTCACTTACGTTCCCTACTGGTTCGCAAATGTGTGCGTGCCGTCGTCTGCACATGCACAAAGCCTTCTGTTCATGCGCAAAGGCTTAAAATGTCACAAAAAAGTGACATCATGAGATCCACGTGGGTGGGCAGAGCTTCCCGCAGCTGCTGCTAATGGTTTGCCTGAGCCAGATAGAATTGGCTAAATTTCACTGTTGGGCATGCACCTTTGTTGCTTTTAAAGCTCCCAGTGCATTAGCAAGTTGCCTTTTCAAAGTGAGAATGCTTATAGGTCCTTTAATGCTCTTTGCTTCAGTCCCAAGGAGCATCCTGATTGTGGAGTAGTGAAGAGAGAAGCCAGCATAAATAGCATCCTCCTCTCCCAGCTGTGCTGTCTAGCTGCTGACATTCATGGTCTCTTAACCGTTGGCAGTTTGCATGGTCTTTATCAAAGTCCAGTCTTTCTATGTATTGTAAAAAGTCCTATCACAACTGCTATGATTGTTTGCTGCCCATACAAACATATTTTCTGAGGAAAAACAATGGAATGGTAAGATGCTAGGACTGAAATCATGAATCTTCCTGTTATTTGGGAATAAGGAGACATCTCCACCTCATATCCTACATGCTCTCCCAGGATCCCTTATTGAGACCTTCATGCCACAAAATATATCTGGATCAAGGTTGTTATCTGAAAAGGGTGCCTCTTCCCTGGCTGCCATGCTACCAATCTTCTGCTGTTGCACCGAACTATCTACCTAGCTTTCAGCCAATATAAACTAGTTAATAATAATAAAAAAATGTGGTGATACTACGTAAAAATAATAAATTGTTGTTTGTGGGACGAAGGAAGAGTCCAAATGTGTAGACTTTTGCATCTTGCTTTTGTTTTTTCCTGTAAGGGATCCTACCTACAGGCAATTGCAATAATGGATCTGTAATCAAAACAAAAAGTCAAGTACTTAATTCAGGTGAAACAATGAAGGAATCAAATGAACGACAACCAGTTTGGTCTAGCAGTTATAGCACTAGGCTAGAAAGGAGGAGATCATAAATTCTAGTCCTGCCTTAGCCATAAAAGCCAGCTGGATGACCTTGGGCCAGTCATTCGCTTTCAGCACAACTCACCTTACAGGGTTGTTGTTGTGGGGAAAATAAGAGGAAGAAGGTGTATCAGAGATGTTCACCATCTTGAGTTATTTGTAAAAATAATCAGGAAGGATACAGATAAATAAAATAAATTCAGACATACAACAGGCTGGAAGACCATGAGTTGCTAGTCCCATCTTAGGCACTAAGCCAGCTTGGTGACCTTGGATCACTACATTCAGTCATAGAAAGAAGGCAAGGGCAAACCACTTCCAAAAATATTGCAAAGAAAACTTCAGGGAATAACCCTGGCAGTTGCCATACCACATATGCTTGCTGGACTTAGCAATGTAACATCTGTAGGCCCCCATGTGACTCTATTCTTAGAGCAAATCTGCAGGATCCTAAATTTAAGTAAAAAATTTTTTTAAACAACTGAATGGCTTTGAGATATTCTTTTTAAGCACATGATGATATTACATCAGTCAGGAGACTACAATGCTAATGCAGAGTAGTAGTTTGGCTGCTTGTTTCCTAGTTCTGTTTGGTTCATGCTTGCACGCTTCCCAAGGTTCACAACAGGAGGCCAAGTTGGTTTACACCAGAAAGAAAGACAAGTGGCTTTCTTACAGTGTCATCCAAGGCCCTCTCCCTCCACCAAAGCTGCTTCACAAATAGGCATTGCAACCAGGAAGGTTCAGCCCTGGCAGGATTCAGACTACCCACACAAAACACTGGCTCATCTCCCCATCAAAGTGACACCTATTTATCTACTCACATAGAAGATGCTTTCAAACTGCTACATGGCAAAAGTTGAGACAAGTGACAGGAGTTCACTCCACCCTGAAGAGTTAGGATTTGAACCACTGGAACAAAGAGTATCCAGTATCATTAAATCACTTAGCCACTCTGCCTCTTAGCCATGAGCTCATCAAATCTCATAATAAATTGGTGTTCCCACCTGAAATCTTAGAAGATATTGGGCAGAAATGCTAAATTTTCCCACAATATCCAGATTTTAACCATTAAAAAGACAGATTTTGATATTAGCACCTAAACCAGGAACCACTATAGTATAGGTTGGAACTCATTATAGCAGACTGTTTCTTTCACACATAAAAGAAGCATGTCACCATCATCTTTACTTTCACCTTGTTGCTAGGCAACTTCAGGGCAGGCTGTCTAATTGGGTTTCCACTCTGAACTAACCCTATTTTCTACTGTAAGTCACTAAGGAAGTATTAACCTTAGTGTGATCTTCTGTCTTTGTTGTGCCAGTATTATGCACACTCCCTTTTGTATAACTGCTCATAAGCCCTGAGTTTTATTTCATGTTCTACACTCTGTCAGATGCATCTCCTGTTTACAAGACAAATTATATATCCCATAGACATATTACTGTCTCATTCCCAGAATACTCATTTGAGTGGTTGATCACTGCTACTGCTGTAGTTGCAACCTTTGTTTCCTAGTCTTTGTTTGCTCCAAGAATCTCCGTGCAGTTGAACAGCTTATGATACTTTTCAAAGCATCTGAGTAGAGGAATCAATGGTCAGGCAGAGTGAGGTTTAAGAAATTGAAAGTATAGTGATTGAAACCAGTTGGAGTCTTCAAACAACAACACTTCTTTTTTCTTCTCTCTCACATATTTCATATATATATAATGAAATTTTGTGGAAAAATTGACAAGCCATTGTTTTCTAGAAAATTGGCATCTCCTGTACTTCAATTTAATACCTCATTTGTCTCTGTATGATAAGTCTTGCCCTGCCCAATTATCCAAAGGTCTCTTTCACTTCTCAAATAGATATATAGACTTCTTGAAGTTACAGCTAGAAACATTAAGCTGCATGTGACCATATACTTCAGTTCAAGGACACCTCTTGCTACAATAACTCTAAATTTATTCTCTCAGTCTGGCAGGTGCCTCAGACATTACAAGAACAGAACTTGTTCCAAAGCCTCTGGGACTAGCCATCTCTTATTTCTTGGAAGAGGAATTCCTGAAAGAGAAGGAAGCAGCGTAGGTCTCTTCCATAACCTATATTTTAGGTTCCTCTGAACTCCTTGCAGTATGTGTGTGTGTATCCTACCTTTTGGTTAAGGATGTCCTCATTTCTGCTCCAAAATGCCTATAGAGATCAACCTTTGGCTTAGTCTATCTTCTACTATATGTGGATTTTTTTTCCTGATCTGGCATTTTTTAGATATTATAAAGCTATATATCCATAATTCACAGAAAAACACTGGGTGTACTGGTTAGGAATGATGGGAGCCAGATATTATGGATGTCAAGCCCTGGGCCGAGGCTTGATATACCTGGGGGGGAATGCTCTCACCGGGAGCAACAGTAGCAGCTCACCAACAGCGGCCCCATATCTGATGGCACCAAACTGCCATGGTGTTCCCCGCTGAACCTGTGCAGCCCAACTGATTGCTTCCAGCAGCCTGACACAGTGGCCGCATGCCACCTGCTGTGCCCTTTCGGATGGGGAGGAGGCCCATTGCCACAAGAGGGATGTCAGACCTGATGGTTACTGTGGTGGCCAGACAGAGACGGCCCCAATGATGATGGGAACTGAATGGTGGCTACCAGTGGGCATGGCAGCCGGATGGACAGGGGTGGGGCCCAAAGACTTGAAAAGGCACTGGGAGGCAGATGTTCCCAGTGCTGACTATACAAGGAACCTATTATCTACTCATCGCATTCTGAGGCTCTGGCCTTTTGAAGTGCGTGTCCTGGCTCTCTTTGTTCCCACAAGGCCTGGCCTAGATGGGCTGAGAATGGAAGTCTGGCTACATTAATAATAGATCCAAGGATATCACTTCTATGAGATTGTGAGTCTTTTCTATTATCCTTTCTGAAGGAAAGTGAAAATGCCAACCCACCCTCAATTTATTTTCTCATAGGATGGGAATACATATCCTATGTGCCTGCTGGCTCATAGGATATGTATTGTTGTAAAGTTGTAAAGTAATATTGTACATACTGGTACAATATTACTTTACAACTGCGCCACTCACAAGCTCAGACAGATTCAATTTTCCCATCTAAGCCTTTACTTCTTCCACCTTCATCTCTTTCTCATTGCTAACAATTTTGCCAAATTTGTTTCAAAGCTGGCCAGGGTAGGCTTTTGGAGGACTGGATTGCTCATATGCTTTCCAAGTTGGAATTCTTGATGTACTGATTCATTCCCAGAGGAGAGGGGATCGGATAGTGTTGGCTGCAATCCTAATCGCATCAAGAACACAGAAATGTCTGTACTTTGTAATAGATTTTCTTCTTTGTTTTGTTTTCACAATGGAAAAGGGAGTTAGAGAAAAGATCATTTAAGACCTAGGCAATATATTAGAAAGGATAGGATTTTCTTTCACAAATAATTCAGTTTTATTGACTCTGTCTATTCTGTAAAAATGGAGCCTCAAACTACTTTTAGGCACAGGGCCATTTTTTTTAAAAAAATAACCCAAACATTCTGAACTCTGAAACATTTGGCAGTGCTGTCCTATAAGAAGAAGGTAATTTGTAACACAGTTTAGATATTCTTTGTAGTATAAATCTATTTGGAAAGTGTACTATTTTGCAAGTCTTTGTGCTATAATTAAGTTAACGAATAGATTATTCTTGATGTTTCCTGTTAACTTCACAGGTAAGGTAGGATGATCAATTTGAATTAGAAGATATCTTATGTGAATTGAAAGCATCCCTCCTGAGGGCCTCCTATAATTGTTCCTTAGTTATCTTCAGATTTTCCATTAAGGGTGAAATGCCATTTGGGTACAAGTACATTTCTTATGATATTAAGATAAAACTAATTCAGTGAAAAAAGTTGTGTTTACTGAACTCAGCAGAAAAAGTTTTTAAAAAGTTATAACTTTGTTAATATGATTGTACAAAGATCAGTATAGTTTAAAAGTATGTTACAAACTTTGGAATTATATACTCAACCTATTATTACATGAAGAATGAGCTTGTAGCAAAATATTGTGACACATTTCGATGAAGCCCTACATAAGTGACACTTTTCTATCCTGAAAATACTCTATTTCACAATTACCATCATCATGTAGTCTTCTGAGAACCTGAACTATGAAAATTAAATCATATTCAATTCATATAGATAGCAAATTCTGCTGCTGCAGTTTTAAAAGCTAATGAAAAATCACCCCAATTCTGATCATATGCTTGGACAAATTGTCATAGAAAAGAGCCCAAGGGGAAACTAAGCATGATGCCATGTTTCTAAATTATTTTCATCCTGTGTAGAAATTAACCATGCCACATACAATCAAGTGTTTTGGGTGGTGCTTGTTTATTGTGGCCAGGATTTGGCATTTCCAGGGCTTGTGTCTTTGTTTATATGTGCATTTCAATAATCTCTCTCCTCTCTCTCTCTCTCTCTCTCTCTCTCTCTCTCTCTCTCTCTCTCCCTCTCCCTCTCCCTCTCCCTCTCCTGGAAAAGAGTCTACTTTTTTTAAAGTGAGGAACCCATTCTTTAAATTTATGAAGGAAGCAGAATCCAAACTTGGGCAGCTAGGAAGCTGCAACTGAAAAGGATTCTGTTACTAGACAATTGAACAAAACAAGGAGATACTTACAGTCTTGGGAGAATTTCGACTAGAATGCTTCCATGGGCAAGCACATCTGCTAACCTCCAAAGCAAATCACATTAGGTACATATTTGTTTATTTATACAGACATACAGACACGCAGGCATACAATTGTTTGCCTAGGCCAAAGCAACAACTCGGGGGCAGGCAGACTGTGCCCTCTTTGATTCTGGAAGTATCTTACATGCACCCAACTGCTTCTTAGGAACCAAGAGGCAGAGGGACAAGTAAAGCTGGTAGGTGACAAGGATGCCCAGCAGAGAAAGAAAAAAAAAATGGTTTTGAACCTGCTTTGGAGAGAGTTTACTTTTAATTCAGATTTTTGCTTTCTTCTGTTAAGCTCCCCAGCTTCTAAAATAGAGATCTGTAAAACAATCACTATTTGTAACCAAAGTAGTGCACTATAAAGTCACCTTTCGAAGGGCTGGAGGCTTGCAGATGGAAGCTTAAGAGCTTTTAAATTTAGAGAGGGTTTCAGTTTGTTTCTTTGTTTCATAATCAGGGTTTCAGTTTGTTTGTTTGTTTTTTTGGTTGGTCTCTGTTTATTTTACTTTTTTATAAAGATGAAAAAATGTTTTCTTCCCAAAAATCTTCCCAAAGAGTTCCCAAAACTCTTTCAAGTGGTGATTTTGGTGCACTTGACTATACTGGCTAAGGTGATGGTCAATGATTATGTGCACTTTCTCCTCCAGAGAACAGGAATGTGAAAAATTCTTGGAAGTCTTTTTTTGCCAAAGTTGAATTTCTACACACATTTTTCTGGTTTGTTTTTATATTCTTTCAGAAGTATGATTTTTTTTTTAAAAAAACGTGAATAAACAATGAACTTCTCCTTGAATTGCTGGTGTCTAAAGAATTCTGAAATTGATTTTCATTTTATTTTTCTTGGAACTGGACTGGATCCCGATAATAATCTTTGATCTGGAACAGCATTTCTTAGCTTGGATTATTCCAGAAGTGTTATATTTTGAAAAACATTTTACATTCTAGCTTGACGTTACACTCTTAGAGAAATATATTCAACAGCAGGTAATATCATTATTGCTTAGTATCAGACAGAGAAACCCTAAAGAATTCCCTGAGCACAGAAAGGATTATAGTCAATTAATCACTCACAGAGTTATCTGAGGCAGCTCTTGTTCAAGTCCTAGATTGGTTGTCTCACCAATAGTAATTAATATACTTTGCATGTTATGTTTTACAGTCAAACAAAATAAAATAAGCATGCTGTCATTTAAAAAATACTCTTGGATAGGGTCCCCCCCCAACTACTTTTGAAAACATCAGTTTCATCCTAATATGAAAATTAACATACAGATTTCAGTTGTGTGATTCAGTGCTCATGTCACACTCATGTTATTTACGTGATAATAGAAGAAATGTGAAATGTTTTATAATTTCAGCTCCACTGGTGCTTTGAATTGGTGCCCTCTAGTGAGAGGCAATTGGAGTGGTTGATTTCTGCCAAGAGGATAGAAAAATAGAGAATTGAAATCACCACAGATTGAATGGGCATAGCTCCAATTATCTCCCACTGAGACCTGAGGCAGTTAGTCCTCTGATGCTTAGGCAAGCAACATTTTTTTTTAAAACAAACAAACAAAATGGTGGCAGAGGCAAATCCACCTAGAAGATGGTCCCCTAGAAAACAGCCAGGTTCCAAATATGAACACAGATTTTATCTCCATGCTAGCTCCATGCAGAAGATGCCTCTTCCCTTCTGCTGCATTAGTCATAACGTGCAGATGAGTTAATTTCCACATCTGCTTGAAATCTGTCATGAGGTATTTGCTATCTGAGAGTCTTAGAGCCCATTTTCTGTGAAATGCCTTGAAAGTCTGCCATGGATAGGGTAAACCGGCTGTTTGTTTTTATAGAACCTCCTGTTCTGTGCTAGCAAAGCTCTAAATCAGACTCCTATTTCATTAGGCAACTGAACAGACCAAGTGGTGTTTTAAACACAATGCCGAGAAAACACGACTCCAAAAAATCCCAAACAGATCTGTTTGTTTTTAGCTTCACCTTTTCATGGCAAATAAAATTACTCCTTCTTTGCAAATACAGTAAATCTAAGCTTTTAGTTGAGCATTTAGTAGAATGTCTACCCAGTAAGCTTTGCTTATGTTGCAGGCAGCCACCCCGAGGAGTGATTGGAATTTAAATGCGATTCCCTTATTAGTTTCTGCTAACTGCAAATATCCCAGGCACTTAATTAAGTGGCTGGATAATGTATGAATGCTCACTTCTGCCTGTCATGCAGAACAAAGTGATATATTTAGATTCAATGCACAATATGAAATTTAATGACACAGGCAACAGTCATTTAGAGAAAAGGGGGAACCCTTTTGTTTTCCATTGTCTTCATTTTTTTTCCTAGGCAGCTTCCATCTTTTGTAACAAAGCTTAGCCTGAACATTGATAGAATTGTCTCGTCTTAAGCCCTGTCACCAGTGGGTCCATTCAGAGTGGATCACAGGTTTTTCAACATGTGTTACCTGTTGGCAAAAGACTTCTCCTCCTCCTGCCTCCAGTACTTGTAGAGGATGCTCATTTCCATGAAATCTTCGCATAATAAAGATTTAAAGAGAGAAAAATAGAGAAGGGTCTTTTTTTTTTTTTTTGGCTAAGCTTAACACTTAAACACAGCACTGGAGGTTTTGTCTGCTATGGCATAAGAAGAGAAATTACCAAAGGAAAGAAAGAGAGGAGAAAATTGAGACACACTTCTCAAGCAGAAGGTTTATGAGAGCTCCATGATTTGGTCTCATCTCTTTATAGATTTTCTGATGATGATATGCAGACATTTCCTGCCTTTTGACCTGCTGTTCTTTGGTGTTCAGATCTTTCTCCTGTTTTGATTTTTTAAAAAATCTACCCACTTTACTCTAGCTATGTGTTTAAGCAGAACAGCACATATATACATTAATTTACATATTATGGTATTGCAGCTCAAGTACCAGAATTCTCTTCCTCCTTTAATTAGAGCTTTAAGAATCTCTCACGTCTGCAAATACTAATTTCAATTATCTCTGCCCTTCCCTGTAAATGGTATACTAGCGGCCTTCTGCATCTTGTGCCTTTTTGAAGGAATCTAAATAATGGAAACTAAACAGAGCTATGGTGGGGTTATGTTCTTAGAAAAAGTTACAAATTAAATTCTCTGAAGTCATTGTATGTCTAGACAATAGTTGTTTAAATATATAAGTATCTTCATTTTTAAGTGCTTTCAGATCATTCAGTGTAAACATTGAGTAAGTCGGAAATCCACAAATATTTGAATCATAATAAATAGCTTTTAAAAGTTCCATATTACTTTTCAGTTTTTGGTTGACTAAAATAGGTACTTTTTTGGAGGCAAAATCAAAACATACTTTTCTAGCATTATCATTCAGAAACACATATATTTGAATCTTGGATACTACGCTCAAACAATAAGGGAACATCATTTCTTTTTTCCTTTATTATGTTAGAATTATAACATATTGCTATAGTTTAAAAATATTGTTAGATGTATTTGGCTAACCCTTTTAGGAAAAGGACACTCACTTCATCTTTGTGAGGTTCCATATTTTGGTTGTTGCACACCAGTGGTGGGTTGCCCCCAGTTCAGACCGGTTCTGTAGAACTGGTAGTAAAACCGGCAGGAGGCTCTGCCCACTGACCCGGACATCATCAGAAGCGATCTGCGCGCTGACACAATGTGAACCAGTAGTAAAGATAAGTAGAACCCACCCCTGTTGCACACCATCTTGAGTGTTTAACTATATATTTAGCTGAGATACAATTGAAACCAATTAATTTCATATACTTCCAATGAATAATCATGATTACCTGTATGTGCTTAAGTTATGTTTGACTCATAATAAATCATCCATAGATGAAGGTAGTAGAAAAGTTCTTTTCAGACCCTTGCATAACTCTGTGTGTGTATTTGTAGTTTTGCTCCTGGGTATTTGGAGAAACAAGAAAGCAGAAGATCCTTGGCCAAAGCAGCAGAAAGTTCTAACATCTGAGATCAATAAAGACAGGGCATAACTAGTACCATTGCAGTTAAATTAAGATTCGAAGGGTGAGCTACTTTTGTTCTGATAAGTTATATTTTTTCAGGGTGATCTATTTGGACACCACTGGTTTGAAAGGTGAAATTAAGCTCTTTTTTTTTCTAACATTCTTTTTTTTTTTTTGGTCTTTTTTCTTCTTCTACTACTCACTTTCATCCACTTGTGGAGGAGAAACAGCTATCGTCCCACAAGCCTGAATTGCTATTTTGCCAAGGTCGTAAGGAGACTGAAGCATCATGAAGCCCAATCTGAGATATTATGCATCAGATGGGCAAGGGCCCTTTTGTTTTCTGAATAACTACTAAAAATATAATAACTATATTTTTGCTTTATAGTTGAGCTGCTCTATACTGCTGAGATGTGCAAAATAAGGAGCATTTTATATCAAATGGAATGAGACAGAATTCTTTGAAGCATATTTGGTTTTCTTACTTTTTAAGTTTCAAGCCTACTTTTCTGGCACAGCATGGGAATTTTTGTGTGATTCTATAGGTGTCAGAAGATGCTGGCCAATGCTTTATATCAAGTACCTCATTTAATCCCCTAGCCCGCTATTAATTTCTCTGTGGAGAAGGACAGATGGAGAACTTCTGTTTTTTTTTCTGCAGGGAGAAAGAGGTGTTGAACAATTTGGCAGCAGTCATGCTTAATTGTGTAACATGAGGTCTTGTACCCAGGGCTCTTGATGGTTTTTTTTTTTATCATGCTTTGTCCTTCCCCTTAAAGGTGAGGCATGGGCAAAGAAGAACCACTTCTACTGATAGAGCTATATGGATGTTGTCTATTATCTACTGCATTTTCCCTTCAGAGGGGAAGTTTGACATGGAAAGTACAATAGTGAACATGGACTTTGATAACGGGATCATGCCAGTGTGGGCCAGATAGGCCAAGTTTGTCTGGATGAAGCCTGCAATTTCACTATAGCTACTCAGAAGTCTGCAGCTTTACTTCAACTACTCTTTTTGCACTGAAGTGTAAAAGGGTTTCAGAACTTAAATAACACATTCCAAAAATCCTAGTATGCCTTGTATTTCTGGAGGTGTTTTCCATTGCTGTTTTCTGACCTACTCGCTGTGCTGAGAACAAGCCAGTATCTTTGTGTTCATATCTTCTTCTGAAGCTTGACTCACTTCAGACTACTTTCAACAGCTCAGTTCTGACATGAGGGAAGTAAAAATCTCTGTCATCTTTGAGCTGCACTCAGTAGTGATAGTGCTGAACATGTGATCTCCTGCTTCATTGGCAACTCATATTGCTCAGGTAATTTTCATGCACATACACACACACACACACACACACACACACAAAACCATTGTATTCCAAAGTTATTCTCCAGTCCAGATGTTTGAATGTCAACCTTTACAGCAGTCCTGCCGTCCATAACTAGTTATTTAGAAACAATATCAAAAAGGTTTTAAAGCCATGGCAATCCTCTCAATAAAATGTTTGCTGAAATTAGTACAAAATCAGGTTGTATGAATAAGGATAGCTATATTTCTTTAAAGTTATGAAAGAGATATTTTACATGAAATAGATCATAGTAATATAAGTGGTCATAGTAATCTACGATGATCAGAGGAGGAATTCCTGGGACTAAACTATTAATGTCTAAGAAAAGCAACAATCAATGAACTTTTGATAATTTGGGCTTCCAAAAAAAATAGTTGAGGGTCTAAATTTTTGTAACAAAAAAATTTATCATTTCCATCACGCATCTCCCCCACATATGACTGTAACCTTGTTGCTGGTATCCTTATGATTTATATTGATAGTGTTTCCTGATTGCTTATTTGTTCCCTATGACTATTGTTAAGTGTTGTACCTTATGATTCTTGATGAACATATCTTTTCTTTTATGTACACTGAGAGCATATGCACCAAGACAAATTCCTTGTGTGTCCAATCACACTTGGCCAACAAAAATTCTATTCTATTCTATTCTATTCTATTCTATTCTATTCTATTCTATTCTATTCTATTCTATTCTATTCTATTCTATTCTATTCTATTCCAAGAATTCTTCTTTGTGAAGGAGGGCAAAGAAACCCTAATGCACAGGTGTCAAACATGATAGCATCGTGTGACATATCATGATAGATTGTGACATTTTTTGCCTTTGTGGAGCCAGGGTGGGCGTGGCCTGCACATGATGCACCTGGCCTGTGGACTGCCAGTTTGACAGACCTGCCCTAATGGTTTGAGCATTGCAAATACAGATAATACTGGCCTTCAACATTCTCTCCACTTCTCTTCTCTCTATATACCAATGACTGCATCTCAAATGATCAATCTGTTAAATTACTGAAGTTCACAGATGACACAACAGTGATCGGTCTCATTTGAGACAATGATGAATCTGCATACAGACAGGAGGTTGGACAACTAGCCTCATGATATGACCAGAACAATCTGGAACTGAACAGACTCAAAACTGTAGAAATGGTTGTGGACTTTAGGAAAAACCCTCCCATAATACCACCTCTCACAATACTAGGCAACACAGTATCAACAATAGAGACCTTCAAATTTCTATGTTCTACCACATCTCAAGACCTAAAATGGACACCTAACATCAAAAACATCATCAAAAAAGCACAACAAAAATGTTCTTTCTGTGCCACCTCAGGAAGCTCAAAATGCCCAAGGAGCTGCTGATAAAGAGGGCTATGAAAATATTTACAGACCCCTCACATCCTGGCCATAAACTGTTTCATAAAATGATGCTATAGAGCACTGCACACCAGAACTATTAGACACAAGAACAGTTTTTTTCCTGAACACCATCACTCTGCTAAACAAATAATTCCCTCAAAACTGTCAAACTAGTTACTAAGTCTGCATTACTATTAATCTTCTCATCGTTCCTATCACTCATCTCCTCCCACTTATGACTGTATGACTGTAACTTTATTGCTGGTATCCTTGAGATTTACATTGACTGTTAATATGATTGATTGCTTATTTGTTCCCTATGACTATCATTAAGTGTTTTACCTTATGATTCTTGATGAATGTATCTTTTCTTTTATATACACTGAGAGCGTATACACCAAGACAAATTCCTTGTGTGTCCAATCACACTTGGCCAATAAAGAATTCTATTCTATTCTAATCCAATGCTGAGAAACATACAGCAAGAAGTGATTACCTCAGGAGAGTAGTAAAAGTGATGTAAGATTTAAATCCTGCAGGTGTTACGTATGGAAGATTGGATTGACAGATTCTACACTAGGTGATCTTCATTAGGATTTATTGTATCGGTAATAAAATCAGTTTACTTATCTGAGCCTGATCTTTTACTCTTACATTTTTGGCCCTTGAACATCTACCTTAGTAGATGTTCAGTTGCAGCAGCCTCTTCACACACGCTTAGCCCACTTGTAAATACTTAGTTTCTAAAGTTTAACATAAAATAAATTTAGCTGAGTCTTGTAGTGTCTCAAAAGAATAAGTCTATTTCAGGAAATGTAAAGAAATCAATTATGCAAGTTTATGAGAGCAAGTTGCTTTAACGTTTCTTATAGATGAGCCCTACTGCAAAGTTAATTCCAAATATAGATTTCTATTTACAATCTTGGTTTATCTATCATCTTATGCTATGCTGCTTTGTTATTTCATTCAAGTCAGGTTTCCTTCCCCTTACACAAATGATTAGTACATGCTATTCATTTATTTAAAACATTCATATAGCCACCCATTTTATAAGATCATCATATAAAATTTCTATAATATTAATTTCTTCCCATACTCATACAGAGTTGATATGCCAATACCTCATTCAGGTGAAATATGAATTTTGTACTCAAAGAATAAGGATCACTTTGGATCCAACACCGGTTTGTTATCATGCCTCTGAATTATTTCTTCCACCAGTTTTTTCCCACTACAGCCATATATCTTCTCTTGAGACAAGTAAACCAACCTATCACTATTTTATAGAAACTTTACTGAAGGGAAGTTTATGCTCTTTTTTTTATTTCCATATCTGAAGACATTATTTATTTTTTGCTTGTCTAGAAGCTGATATGGAGCTTCTGGAATGTGCAAGTCCTTTCCTGTCAGGGAGATTTGCAGTTGTCCTACAAGGAGAGGAATCTCTTTTACTTTCTCTAGCTCCCCATCTAACTGATAAAAAATGTTCTGACATGAATAAGAGAAGGTGGAAATTGATGCTGGAGATACATGTGCCTGTGGGTCTGGAGATTGCAGTGTCATCATCACAAGAAAATAGTTCTAGGAAGAAGGCAAAATAGTTCTAGGAAGAAGGATAGCAAATAAGAATACCTGCATCTAAATGAATACAGCAAGAGGTGGTAACTATAGTGGTATCAAGTAAGAAGAGAACATATTGTAGTAAATAAATAAAGAATAAAGAAGCCACAGTCTGACAAGAGAGTTGGACTTACTAGCAATTAATTCATCAGAAAAAAAACCAGATAAGGAATCGGCAAAAAAGATAGAGGAGAATTAGCAAAATAAAAGACTATGGGAAGAAGGGAATGAAAATGAGAATTAAGAGTTAGACTGGAGTGAATGCCTCAGCATCTGAAGCCACCACGTTTGTCAGGGGCTGTGAAAGCTCGATTTGTAGGCAGCTGTTCATAAGCCTCAGACAGAAACACCAAAAAAGAAAGAAGCATACAGTAAACAAAGCTAAAGCAAAAGTGCTGCAGTAATCTGTAAATAAAGCTAATAGGTTAATAGGAATAATCCTGGGGATTAGAAAGTAGGGTAAGACAAGCACAGGAGTACGAAATGGTTAGGATTAGGGCTTTATATCAGTTAAACTCATGTTCTATTTTTGGAACAGTTGAGCAATAAACAACTCCCTAAAAGGGTGAAACGCAATCCTATTTGCCATCCCGCTTGGCTCTGAACTGTCCACAAGTGAACCTGTGATAAGAACAAACAATACTTTCATATCAGTTAACATTGGTTATTAAGCATTTTGTCCTATGTGCACAATCTACTATGATAATTAATTTGTAAAGGCTGAATGGTAATCCAAGAGTCAATGATTCTTAGGTGTCATAGAATCATTTTGTAAGCATTGAAGAGGTGTCTGCCTTTCAAGGTTGATTAAAAAATGATCAGAAGTCCAAAGATTTTGAAAAAGGGAAGAAAAAATTCTCTCTCTCTCTTTCTCTCTCCCCCTCCCTCTCTCTCTCTCTCTCTCTCTCTCTCTCTCTCTCTCTCTCTCTCTCTCTCTCTCCCTCTCTTC
This sequence comes from Masticophis lateralis, assembly GCA_030761175.1. Taxonomy (NCBI): domain Eukaryota; kingdom Metazoa; phylum Chordata; class Lepidosauria; order Squamata; family Colubridae; genus Masticophis; species Masticophis lateralis. Next base: position 294,705,498 of record JAUDYJ010000001.1, read on the forward strand.
TATCTCTCTCTCTGTCATCTCATCTATCTATCTATCTATCTATCTATCTATCTATCTATCTATCTATCTATCTATCATCTCTCATGTTTCTCTCATCTATCTATCCTGATTTCCATATTCTTCAGTAGACAGATTTTCTACAGATATATCATTTTTTTATAGTCGGGTATAAATCAGTTTGTCTATTTATTGAGTGCTGTGTCTAGTGTGAAGTCTGACATTAAGAAAATATGTGACTTTCTTGTGTGTTAAAAGCAATGAAGCTTAAACCCCTCTTTTCATCAGCTATGGGAAGGTTATCTGATGATTCGGGATTCAGTGTGATCAATCCAGAATCATACAGGAAACTAGCTAAAATTTATTTCATTTGGTAGGGCTAAAATCAGCCTGCATGAAACATCACATTCAGTATAATTTACTTTTAAGGGACAATTTTTGCCTAGTTTATTTTTTCATAAATCAAAAAAATGATTTCTATACAAATGATGAAAAATGAGAAGTGATAAAAAATTATGGAGGTTATTTGGATAAACAGCTCAGAGGACATTGCAATAGAAAGGACAGAAATTGCAGAATCGCTCTGAATTCGTTTTTTTAAAAAAAATGCTATATTTTCAAAAGCTGTAAAGATTTGCTGTCAAAGGAAGAAAAGTCAAATCTTAGAAGGTTGCCTTTAGAAAAAATTAATGTCTATAATGTTTACCATACAGTCTGTCATATAAACGTTTGAAGAAGGATACAGAAAAGCTTTGAGAGTTTACAGTGCATCTTATGAATTTAAAATCAGCTAGCCATCATGTTTAAAAAAACTGGGTTTGAATTAAAAAGGGCACATAAGATCTGAATCTTATTTCTTCAGCATGACTTTCTGGAAAAAAAATTAGTGTATTTGCCTCCTTCTTTAGGAGGTGTAATAATAGACCAATCTATGTTTACTTACAAAAAACGACTTTTTCCATTTTCTACATCATAGTAGCCCTAGCAACCTGTTTTCAAATAATACAGAATCTCTGACCCCAACTGAGCTCAAGATCATAGTTTAAAGAAAAGTTTTATTTGTATCATAAATGGTTATACTGATCTATTTCCCAGCTGGTATCTGCCATGGTCAACTTTATTTCAGGATCCAAATCCATAATCCATCTGGCTATCTCAAAAGATGGAAATAACATTTCATTTCATTCTGTTTTGTTTTATTTTGGTATACGCATCTGAGACCAAATTCATGACTCCTAAAATGTTCCTCATTTTCTGTGCCAGAGACTACCATTCTTCCAATGTTATGAATACTAACGTGTTTCCCAGAAAATAAGACCCTGTCTTATATATATTTTTTGAACCCTGAAATAAGTGCTTGGCCTTATTGCCATGCACTCAAAAGCCCGACTGGACTTATTATCAGGGGATGTCTTATTTTGGGGGAAACAGGGTATATAGAAATAAAACCGCCCATGTAGGACATTTCTGTGTGATAACATGTATGATAAGGACAAAAAAATTAAATTAGATGCAGTGTACAGAGGTTAAATTATGTGGACTTTCATGTTTCCATATTCATATAGTAAAACAGACAGAAGCAGAAAGGCAACCTCATACATTCCTCACATGATATAGCTAAGATGAAATCTATGAACATATAACATATAACTATATGAAATAGGTTTTTTGAAAATATGCTTTGGACATTGATTCCTAAAAAGCCTTGCTTTGCAAATTGTTACCTCATTTCAAATTCAAAAACCTTTGCTTTTTGATCAAAGGTTAAAAAAAAAAGGATTTTTCTCACCTTGACCTGAGCAGGTGGCATATAACTGAAGTACAGAATGAAGGGGTCTCAAGAGCGTAATGGAGCTTTAGAAATGCTAGCAAGAATGAAACCATGCCAAGCTAAGAGAAAGGACTACTTTGTGTTACAGAATGGCAGAGCTGTAACGATATCCTGAGATCAAACAGAGGAAGGTCCTTCATAGCAACCAGGGTATTTATTCACTGTGTACTCTCTTACAAATGGGTTTGGCAGCACAATGCAACTGTCTAAATGGACTACATTAACGTAAATTGCTTGGATTACACAGAATGTTGAAAGCATTAGGAGAACTAAAATCATGATTCGATGTATGTTAACCCAAAAGTCAATTTTACTGTTTTCAAGTAAAGGGCTTACTCTAGAGTAATTAAGTTTAGGAAGAATGAAGAAAACTTAAGTTTCAAGTAAGGATTTTTTTCCCTAAAACAATTGCAAACACACTGTTTTCACTGGTGTTAAGAAATATGCCCATCAGTATCAGTTTTGGTATCATTTGTATCAGTGGTGGGTTTCAAAATTTTTTACTACTGGTTCTGTGGGTGTGGCTTGGTGGGCATGGCATGGCTTTGTGGGTATGGCAGGGAAAGGATACTGTAAAATCTCCATTCCCTTCCCACTCCAGGGGAAGGTTACTGTAAATTCCCCATTTCCTCCCGATCAGCTGGAACTTAGGAGGCAGAGAATAGATGGGGGTGGGACCAGTCAGAATTTTTACTACCGGTTCTCTGAACTACTCAAAATTTCTGCTACCGGTTCTCCAGAAATGGTCAGAACCTGCTGAAACCCACCTCTGACGTGTATATTGTAGGATAGAAAATGAAGAGCTCTCCTTCATGTTTTGATTATCACCCCTAAAACCCAGTTATCTGGCTTGTTAGTTTAGAAATATGGGGATTGTTCTCTAAAACATCTAAAGGACAAGAGTTCGTACATTTTAATTTTATTGTACATAATTTATTTGGTCTTTTCTAACACTTCAATTAATCAATTAATTGACATATGCATTTTCACAAAGCCCGTACGATGTTTATTCAGAAATATGCTTGAGTTCAAGTTTCAGCAATTACCCCTATTGAAATTTGTTTTGGGACAGTATATCAGATCAAGGTAATATTGTCACATAATGGCCCTTATAGATTTACTAGTCTGTTACTTAATTTGCATGCCATTTTGCATTATTAGAGCTAAGTATAACTAGTATTTCTGAAGTTTCCCCTTGGGGAAACTAGGTAGACACAACCTCTTAATTTTCCAGGAGAAGAACTCTGTAATTATTTCTTAAGACAAGACTTAAGGCTGACAATAGAACTGCAACTGAAAACACATAATGGAAGAACTTCCCTTGTTATGTACTTTTCTTTGGAATTGAAATATGGGAAATCAAAAAGTGCCATACTTTTCTGGAGGTGGTGGTGCAATAAAAGATAGGATTTCCCACCGCCTCTCTCCCCCTCCCTCTCCTCTTCTCTCTCCTCTCTCTCTCTTTGTGTGTGTACATCTGTGTGTATGTATGTATGTACACACACACACACACATGTGCATGTATGCACTAAATGTATATATGCACTTAGACTTACAGTATATACCACTTCACAGTGCTTTACAGCCCTCTCTAAGCAGTTTACAGAGTCAGCATATTGCCCCCAACAATCTAGATCCTCATTTTACCAACCTTGGAAGGATGGAAGGCTGAGTCACTCTTGAGCCAGTGTGAATTGAACTGCAAAACTGTTGGCAGAAGTAGCCTGCAGTACTGCACTCTAACCACTGTGCCATCACAGCACATACATACATACACACACACAGAGAGAGAGAGAGAGAGAGAGAGAGAGAGAGAGAGAGAGAGAGAGAGAGGGAGCGCACTGTGTCAGGATTACTTAGATATGGATAGATCCCCCTCCCCACTTTTTAAGAATCTCATTGCACTAATTCCTTTATTTATACCAGTACAGCGTGACTTATTGAACCCCTACTGGGCCTTCAGCTATATTATGTAATTGCAAAACTTCCAGAAAAGATATCACTTTTATTCAGTTCAGCATGGAAATAATATTTGAAGTTTCTACTGTTGGCATGCCAGCTTCTCAGTCTCTCTAACTGATACTTCTCACTGATTTCATCAAGCTCCTCAAACATGGACAGATACGGATATCCGTAGCAACTGATTGAATGTAAACTTAGGTCACATATTTAGAAAAGCACATTTTCTTTTCTTCAGTCTTGGTTTAATGAAATGGCTAATATATTTTGAGGGGCCTCAAATATCACCACAGTGCAGGTTAGCTTCCCCCCCCTCTCTCTCTCTCCCTCCCTCCCTCCCTCCCTCCCTCCCCCCCTCCCTCCCTCCCTCCCCCACTCTCAGAATTTAGAATTCTCCACAATTATCTTCCCGTTTGGGGAAAAAAACCCATCTAAAGTAAAATACACTTTCAGTAAATTAAATAACTAGGAATAGATAAATGCAGAAAATGTTCTCTGCCTGCTACTATTATATTATAAAATCATTGAGTTAAAAGAAATTTAGAATCTAACTTCCTGTTTAGAGAAGGAATCCAGTCAGTGATGGAATGCTGCCGGTTTCACAACCGGTTCGGTGATTGCGCACTTTCACACGTGCACAGTTTTACAAATACTACAAATACTAACCTTCTGTGTTACCTTCTGTGTTGGGAGTAACACAACTGAGGTGCAGCAATCCACTTTGCTGCGCCAATCAGCTGAGAAGATAAAGGTAAGTAAAGCACGGGGGTAGGGGGGTGGGCCGATCTGATCATCGGAGTGAATAGGTTCGCTCCCGGCTGATTGTTGGAGCTAAAGTTTCACCCGAAGTGGTCCAAACTGGTAGAATCCCACTCCTGAATCCAGCACATGCATCAATGACAAAATATTGTCTACCCTTTACTTTAAAGCATCCAGTTGCCTGAATTATTCATTTCACAGATGAATAATTCTGTGAAACATATGACATCTATCCATCCTCCCCAAGTATTAAACTGGAATTTTATTTCTTGAATCTTAATACATTTATTCTGTAAATCAATGTTTTTCAACTTTGGCAATGTTAAGAGGTGTGGACTTCAATTTCCAGAAATCCACAGCCAGCCTGCTAGCTGGAGAGTTCTGGGACTGTAGTCCACACATATTAACATCGCCAAGATTGATAAACACTGCTGTATATTTTGCTCCCTAGGGCAATAGAGAACAAACTTCTGTTTCACTCTTTTTAGCTATTCCCTCAGTCTTCTCTTAAGGCTAAATGTATCCACTTCAATTAGTTTTTCATCATAACACTTAGTTTTCTGTCCCCAGTCATTTGAAATCAAACTAAATCAAAATGTTTATTTAGTATATGCCTCTAGCGTCTACCCTTAAAGATGCACATAAAACAATTAAACAATGAATATTTCAATATGCAAAGAGATACCTTAGCCTGTATCCTAACTAAGCAAGTTGTTCTCTAAACAGTTGATGGGGGATGGGCCAGGTTCATTGGGTCATATTTTTGCATCCATCTGTATATCAGCTAAACAGAGCAGTGTGGGTGAAGGTGTGCTTTTCTATCTATTCCTCAATTTCCTCATTGTATATTATTTTTCTGGCTGTGGAAAGTGCTGCTAACATAAGGTGAGATGTGATTCATGAACAGTTCTGGATTTTCACCAACATTATGTATCTCTCTCTCTCTGTGTACAATATATATTGTATAGACTAGTCCTTTGTAATTTAAAAGATATACATTAACAATGCTTCTGTTCATTTGTTTCCCAGCAGGTGTCTCTATACTGCAGCTTTATTGAAAGGAAATGAGTATGCCAGGAGTAATTGTACGAAAATATACAGGAAAAAAGTGACACAGAAAAGATGGACAAGTGGCTTTGTCTTGCACAAAGTGCTGGTGTTTGTTACAGTATAAGAACTGCCTTATAATTCACACATCATATGCATAGTGACACATCCTGCTCTTCCAAAAGTAATTCAAAATGGCAGGATTTCAAGAAAAATCTTAGTTTTTCAAATAGAGTTCAGTCATGTATTCATACAGAGGACATTAATAACCTGTCCCATGATTCGGTCTATATAACTATTAGGGGTGTGCACACTCGAAACATGATTCAGAAGAAGTGTTCTAACTTCATACAGCAAATCTTTCTTATTTATTACATCAGACTATCTCTCTCCAATGTTGTCTATCAGTCTGGTTTGATCTGACAAGAGAAGAATGACTAGGTCCCATCTGCAAACAGGATCATCTGTCAAGCCCCAGGAAAAGAGCTTTTCCTGTTGTGGGGCCAACCCTCCAAAACATCATTCCCATACCCCATAAATTATATTTTCCCCAAGCTTGCTGAAATTTTGCAAGGCACTAAACATTTTGCTTTGCCCTGGGCCTTGATATCATGGATGATATCCATGTCATGGCTTGTTTAACTATTTCTTCCAAGACTTCTAAGTCTTCTGTGCTGCTATTTTATGTCACTTTTGCTGTTTTTAATTTTGGTTATTTTTATTACTTTTATTCCACTTCAATTGTGAGCCACTCCTGTGTCTGAGATGTATGTCCTATATATTTACTAAATACATAACTTTTTTTTTTTTAGGCTTCATGCAAGTCTGCGAAAAGGAACAACTGCTTTAAAGAGGTGCAGCCACACGTTTTCAGGTAACAGTGAAGCTCTCACATAAGGTCCAAAGCAGTTCCTCTGACTCAGTTTTGAAATGTGCACAGAAAGATGTCTGTAGTAATAGGTAACAGTTGGAAATTAATCTTCATTGGCAACTAGAATGGAACTATTAATGTCTCTGAAAGATAATGTGCAACCTTTTCTGAGATCATAAATGTGAAGTTTAATGAAGACTTCAGGCAGTTTAAGGAATTGAAAGCGAGAATTTATAAGGGGGAAAGAATAAATTATACAAAAAAGACAGTCACCATTATTTATAAAGTTTCATTTTTTTTCTTGGCTCATGGAAGAAAATAAGGCAAATAGCTTCATTTCATTGATAACATGATTTTTTTTTGAAGAGGGGAGCAGGAAGAATAATCATTTCACTGGCATTAACCAAGCAATGCCATCTGACAAATCTGTTTTAATTTAATGCTAAGCTAAATGGAATTTCACACCCAATATCCTTACATGTAAGGATTGCAGAAATTTAAAAATAGGTCAATCAATAAATAAGAGGGTCAGAATTCTTAGGCGAAGAACAGGTTAAACAGAAAGTATGACCAAAATTCTATAAAAGGTATAGAAACTCGGTATTTGTTATTTTGTTTAATGTTATCACTAGTACAGTAAAACCTAGAGAAATATAGGAGAACTGATGAATATTCTCAAATATGACCATTATTGAAAACCTTGCTATGTCTCTGGTATGAGTTCAATAAGACATCAAAAAGAAAGAAAAGAAATGACAGGCTCTATTCATGATTTTCATAAAAAGGTTAAAGATGTGAAAAGTGACACACCTAGCTACACTTTTCAAACAGACAGTTAAAGTTTTAATGGTAGATTAGCTGTAGCAGTAGCTTTAATAATTAGCACTTTGGGCATATGAAAAGAAATAATGCTTTACCTTACAACACGTCAATTTGGATCAAAGAGAAACCTCTTTCCTGTCCTAGCAAATGCAAGCAGTCTGATCTGAATCTGAAGATATGAATATCAAAAAAGAGCAGATAAGAAGCTTGAGTAGTAACTGAAACCGTAATCGTAGTGCAGTGCAAAATATTCCACTCAAGCTATTTTGCTGGGTGTTGCCATCAAAAGAATCCAACTGAATAGTTGAATCTAATCATCAAGTGAAGATGTCCTATCATTTTTGAGGGACAAATGTTTCATAATATAGTACATTGCATGTAAGACCAATATATTGGTTTAGTCAATTATGACTAAAATTAATTATTATAAATTATAAAAATTATAATTTAGTCAATTATGATTAAAAATTATAATTTTAGTCAATTATAAGGATACGACCTTGTGGATGATCCTCAATAGATACAAACTTAAGATAAACTGCTCCAAACTTGATTGCAGAAAATACTACTTCAGCAACAGAGTGGTCAATGCCTGGAATGCACTACCTGACTCTGTGGTTTCATCCCCAAATCCTAATAACTTTAACCTTAGACTGTCTACTGTTGACCTCACCACATTCCTAAGAAGTCTGTAAAGGGTGTGCACAAGCGCGCCAAGATGCTTACCATTCCTGTCCTACTGTCCCCATTTATTTGTAGCCATTTCCTGTATTCATAATCATGTTTATACGTATATCTGTTATCTTATTCATGCTTGACAAATAAGTAAAATAAAAAATAAATAAATGATATTTTACCATGTTGTCTTATTGAAAGGCTCAGAACCACATAGATGGCTTCACAGTTAGGATGGAGACCAATGAGAGTTTGCTGAATGTCATATCTGTTCATGCCACGCACACACAAATTCACAGAAACAAAATATGTCCTATCTAGTTTGTGTAGTCACCTATTTAGATTATCTCCCTGCTTTTTCAACTATGAGCTGCTTTAACCCAATCCCTCAATTTCACCCAGAATTTTTTTGGGGGGGAGAAGATTCTTTTGTTTGCAGGATGAGAAAATATATTTTGCCATCAATAATTCTTATCAGAGGGCTATTTTGATTCCTTTCTTCTTCTCTAACACCATGGAAATTGACCTGTTGTGAGAATATGGCCACTATTAATTTCCTATTCTAATAATGCTAGATGGCTGCTTGCTGTAAAAGATCAGCATTATGAATTAGCCTAGTCAAAACACAAACTACTTAGATATATGACAAAGATGGAACTCCATGAAATTATTGTTGGATGGGGAAAGTTGGGAAGATATTGCATTTCTAAGAGCATAAGAGCCGAGGTGGCGCAGTGATTAGAGTGCAGTACTGCAGGCAATTTCAGCTGGCTGCTAGCTGCAGTTCAGCAGATCGAATCTCACTAGTTCAAGGTTGACTCAGCCTTCTATCCTTCCCAGGTGGGTAAAATGAGGATCCAGATTGCTGGGGGTAATATGCTGACTCTGTATACTGCTTAGAGAAGTCTGTAAAAGCACTATGAAGCAGTATATAAGTCTAAGTGCTATTGCTATTGCTAAAAAAAATATTTAACATACTGATTTGTGAAGTTCTAGTCCACATCTTGAATAATTTAGGGGTCTCCAAAATGTCATGTTGCATAATGATATAATAACACAGACATATTAGTTGGACAAATGGCTATAAAAAGATCACATAAATATACGACTCACATAAATACTTGAAAGAGTACATCAATCTGGTGTATAGTGGCAAAAATCAATTTAATTATTTTGAAAACTTATTTTAAAATCTGATCTTCTACTAAAAATGAAGAACCTCAGATGAGAAAAGCAATTTATTTAGAAATGTGTCATATATAATCAATAACCATTCAAATAGTCAATGAATGTAATAGAAAGAGCAGCAAAAGCATATCCAAAGTATCAGTCTGCAAAGTGATTTACCTCCAAGATGTGCAACCTGATGGGATTTATATTGATGGGCAGGACAGGATTTTCCAAAAATTACTGTCCATTTGTTTTGTTTCACAAAGCACAGCTAATCACTCAGATTGGATATGGTTTATTTACTTTTGTTTAGCAGGTGGCGTAAAGGCAGCCAATCAAACAAATATGATTAAGTAAATTATTGGTCAGGGTGCTGTTTAAATAGCCCAAATAGCAGTTTTATTAATCTGATTAATATAATAGTGTCTCCTTGGCCAAATGCTCTTCTTGCAAGTTATATTACTTTGCTCTTCTGAGTCACTGAAGGGTATTGCTGTGCTGGGGTCAGGATATTTCCAATTCAGTTTTGCTGCTCCTTGTGGAAAGACAGAATATTGAACCATCTGAGCCATAGCTTTGATCTGACAGAGTCAGTCCTCTTTTCTTATTTCTCTAGGCCGGCAAACAAAGCAAGCAAGCAGCGCAAATGATGGATTGCTTGCTCTGCTGTCAGCCGCTGACATTCTATACTAGCATTTGTACAGGATATCACACTGTAGAAGTAAAGCAAAGTTAACTGGCTGACCAGGGTAGCTGAGCAGCCCAAAACAAAGCTATTTGTTTTGTGATTTCATTAATTCCAAACAATTTACAAATATGAGATTAAACACAATCACTATAAACCCATCTGTTCAATAAAATTAGCTATGTACATCAATATTGGCTAGATCAGATGCAATATCATGTGGTAATTTCATAGCCATACCAAACAAAATAATAGGGACTGAACAAAAATGAAAATAGGTGCTTGTATGCTTGGCTTTAAAATAAGAACTGAAAGCAAATTAAAAGTCTAGGAAGGATATTTATAAGGAACATTTATATTTGTAAACAGGGGTGTCCACAGGGAAGGGTATCAAGAAAAGTCAATATGGCGTCCACAGTCATGCAATCAAAGCTCTGCCCCTTTTATAGGACTGTTGTTGTTAGTTGCAAAGTTGTGTCCGACCCATCGTGACCCCATGGAAAATGTTCCTTCAGGCCTTTCTGATTTCTACCATCCTCTGGAGTCTATTTAAGCTCACATTTATAGAATTGCTCCTTCCTAAATATTAGCATCACATATTAACTTTTTTTTTAGAAAAAATAATCAATTGGGGGGGGGGGAATCTAGGCTGAAAATTGTGGATTTTTTCTAAACAATGGAATTTTAGTACAGTCTTTGGACTGAAGGCAACTTAAATTCCTGATTTCAATAAGCATCTATACAGCTATGATCCACTTTAAGCATCACACTAATCATGTGGATTTTAAGGTAATACGTGCAGAACAAACATTTGGGGCAAATAAAAGTCTTTCCTATTTCCATCCCCCAAACTACTGATAGCACCTGTTAAAATAACAAAAGGTACTCAAATCACTCTTCTATTTTGTTTAGCTATTTATATTTTCATTACATTTTTTATTAGAGAATTGACACAATCCAGGAATATTTATCTTGAATCAAAGGATTGGAAGAGATCTTGGAGATCCAGCTCAGATTCTCAATCAGATCTAGGACAACTCACAACAACCAACTCACCACAGGCAACTTGCCATAGGACAACTGACTGTGAGACAACAAATACACTAATATTGAAGAAATGATAGAGTAGAATCATTAAAGAAAGGGTGCAAAAGGATGGAGAAAATGAACTGTGAATGATAAAAATTAAAAGCTTTCAATTATTTTAAATAATTAAATTGAATTGTTGACTTGTCCAACAGTGAGTTGTCCTGTGGTGAGTTGGACGCAGCAAGTTGGCCATGGTGATTTGACCCATTCTGTCCTCAATTCAACTCTAAAAAGGGGTCTACAACCTTAAACACTCAAAGAACCATTTGGACCCATTTCCCACAGAAAAGAAAACACCGGGAGCTACAAAACCCTTCCTGTGCCTGACTATTTCTTGAGCGGCCACAAAACTAATATATGTAGTTGAATTAAACATTCTGTTTTCTTCTGAAACTTTTCTTTTCTTGGATTTATGCATGGTTGGCCTACCGGGGGGTTGAAAAGCTCAATAAATCGCGTGCCGGCGGGTGTTGCACATTGGTGGCTGTGATGCATATTTTGAGTGACAGGGAACTGCAGCAGAGGGGTGAAAGAACCACATGTGGTTCCAGAGCCACAGGTTGCTGACCCCTGCCCTAAAACAAGGTTGCATTTGACAATCTACAATGATGGGCTCCATGTGATTCAGGAGGCAGGCTATCTCACTGTTTAATAGTTCTCATGGTCAGGAAAATTCTCCTAAAGTAATGTCAAATTTGGATCTCTTTGCCTTCTGCCTTTCTCTCTGCCTCTCTGTCTCTGTCTCTGTCTCTGTCCCTCTACCTCTACCTCTTTCTCTTCCCCCCCCACCCTCTGTTAAGTTTCCATCCACTGGTTTTCATTTTACCCTATGGAGCACAATGAGCACTATAAAGTATAAATTCCTCATTCTCTGCCCTGTGATATTCCTTCATGTATTTGAAGACTGCTCTTATGTCTCCCCTCAGACTTCTCTACTTAGGATAAACGTACCTAGTTCCTTTAACTATTCTTCATAGGATTGAACCTACATTCTCCTCATTGCCTTTTCTCTGCACTCTTTCCAATTCCTCAACAACCTTCTGGAAACCAAAATTAGATACATTTGGTTTTGCTTTCTCTTAAGCACCACAGAAATGCTCAAAAATCTATTGATCAATGCTGGTTTGTATGCTTTTTGGAGTGCACATATAAGAATAATGTTGATATCATGGGATTGTATACATAAAGAGATAATTTTATGCTAGCATTAAGGGGAGTATGTATCTAGGGCTGTCGGAGTTTTGGAGAGGTGCTTTGATCCAACAAAGCTTCGATCAAAGTATTCCTTCAAAGCAAAGTACTAAATCGAAGCATCAGATCAAAGCATCTGCATCTCATCAGTTCATGGGCAAAAATGGTCTTGTGCACATTCTTGCTTTAATGGAAGTGCCACATGAGAACATTTTGACAATATGAATCAAAGTGAAGTACCAATTTGAATTGTAGGAAAACCACATACCCCTAGACATATTGATGTGTGAGTGGGAGTGGAAAGAGACATTTCTGTGTAATTTTGCCCTTTTATCTTATCTTCAGCTGCTGATATGTAAACCATGGTAGATGTTTATCAGTGAGAATTGTTGTAAAGTCAAATTGCAACAACACCATACAATAGCTAAAATAACTAGGTGTAGCAGTGTAGCATTATATTTGACATACCAACTTTGAAAAGGATAATAGCTGAGAGAATAGCTTGCTCTTTGCTTCAATTTATATTCTTAATCTGCCTGACAAGAAAAAAAAAGGAAAATACATTCAGATGACACAAAACACATTTCCAATAGAGAGTGTACAAAATGTGTGTGGGGGGGGGGAAGGAGAGAGGGAGGTGGGGGAGAGATTATGAATACTTTATCTAGAATGAGTATCCAGAAATATTTATCAGATGTACAGAATAACTATTCTTGGACACAAAGAATATAATGATAGAAATGTTATTTATTTCAGTTGGACCTCATAAGAAATCCGGGTTCAGGAGTCAGGCCAGGGAAGAAAGAATGTCTATATCTATTCTTCATAATGTAATCTTAACTGTCAGATTTTATTTGTAAATCATCTTTCTTCCCAGAAAATTGACCAGGACTTTATTATTTTAGATTGGTTTTAATTTCCCTTCTTTCATAAATAGGAAACCAAATGGAAATCTTTTCAGAATGACAAGTAAGTTACTCTACCCTTTCCAAATTTCCAGAAAAGAATATACCTTTATCAGCAAGATAAAAAAGAAGATCAGTAATGAAAAGAGGAAAGAGATTTTTCACAGTAAATATGAGATTACCATCCAAAGTTTTCCACAGGTCACAGGTAATGAATTTGTCACTGTACGGGCACTGGAATCTAGTCCAATATTTCTAGTTCAATATTTAATTCACCACTACACCAACCTATCCTATAGTTCTACAAGTAACTAAATCACGAGTTGAAAATGAAAGAGGGCAGCCATCTAACTCTAGGATATAGATCTTTCCACCAGGCCATCATTGAAAATTATAATTTTGAGGACTTGTTTTTCTTTTTTTAGGACAGAGAGACTTTGGTCTCATTCCACATTGGTTATTAAGCAAAGTGGGGAACCCGCTGTGCTTCACTGATGAGAAGCAAAGCCCTAATTTACTTCAGGGCCCATTCTCATATTTTTAAAGCCCTAGATTTTTGTACCGATCCACTATTGGAGGGGAGAGAACTTACATTTAGGGTTACCTTCTTTTCAGATAAACATGGTAACATGCAAACTAACTGGGAAGTTTAAAAATGCACTGACTATCCTATGTATTTAGTACAATATTGATTTTATTGTTATATCAGAGAACCCCATGATGCAATCTATAATTGGCACCGAAAGGGTGGGCCTAGAAAGAAAGAAATAGTAATAAAATACTAATAAAACTAGCTAAGTTTAACAGGCTAGAATTTTAAATTACCCAAAGAATACAACTCCAGAGAACTTTATGAAATAAAAATTAATGTTTGGAACAAGGTTACTTCATCATAGTTATCTTTGAAATTGGATTCTGTGTGGGTGGCAAGCTAAAGGTCTGATTGAATATCACCATGATAGAGAGCTGAGGAGGGGGGGGGGGAAAGGGATGCATATGCATGAATTGAAGGGCTTGTGAAATGATGGGAGTTTAAATTACTAATTTTAGTTTTCTAGGGGAAAAATTTGGACAAGTTCTATCAGAAGAGTTTCCATTAATATAAAGCTGACAGAAGGAAAGCCCACTAGTGGATTAAGATGAGAAGATAAGGTACATTCCAATGTACCTTATTCTAATAAGCTTCTAATACTGCTTGATATTCTTTTTATATTATTGCGGACTGTTAGTCTGATGGTTGCAGTTTGTCTTAACTGATTATATATACTTCTGAGACCAGTTATGCCAATATAATTCATTGGAAAAAAAGAAATTAAATTAAAGATGGCTATGAATTCACAGATAAGAAAAGAATCAAGTACAATATGGTTAACAATAACCGTACATAACTGATTTCTGGTTCTTTTCTTTATAAAGGTGGTGTAGGGGTGGCTACGTTGCTACACCAGTTTTGGAAGACAACCTTGCAATAGTTTTTGCCTGACATCTTTCCAAGATAGTGACTGATAAGACAATAATGGCTCATTTTCAACTATTTTGCTGAAAGTATAGTGTTTTAGTAACTGTACTGTACTGTGTTGTGTTGTGTTGTGCTGTGCTGTGCTGTGCTGTGCTGCACTATACAGACTATAGTTCTTTTAGATAAGACATGTTCCTTCTGCAGAGAACTCATTGTACTTGTTTCAAAGTTTGGTTGGCATTTCCCTTCAATATATAAATCTTTTCATATGAATAATTTATAGGAAAGACATGAGTTATTTGAATAATTGAATTATGATGCTGGCTTCATGGCATATCATGACAGATTTCTGGGCCAGGGACATGTCCTGTCGAACTAGAACAAAAGTCTCTTAGTTTTCAGGCAGAGCCTCTTATATCTGAGAGTCATTTAAAATGGGAATGTGTTAATTTTTACCTAAGATTTATATCTTGCTTTTCCCCCCTCAAGAGTACTTCTACTATCAATTTTATGTAGATCAATAACTACATAAGATTAGATTGAAAAGAGTGATTGGCCTATAGTCATCTAGTCATTATTCCATGGCTGATGGTGGATTTCAGCCTAGATCTATCCATCCCGGTCTAACGAAGGAAGCAGGGGTCTTATTTACTTACCTTCGCTACCGGTTCACAAATGTGAGCACATGCCTTCCATGCATGTGCAGAGTGTCAAAAATGTGGATAAATGGGACGTGATTACATCCGGGTGGGTGGGCGGAGCCACCCGCAGCTGCTGCTACCTGTTCATCTGAAATGGATAGAACCGGCTGAATACCACCACTGGAAGGAAGTATAAATAAGGAAATACAAATTATAACTGAGAGTACTTTTATTTTTCAAAAAAGCCTGAGTTTTTCAGGGATAGAAAAGTTGCTGCACACATCATTTTTCAGGCTGGAGTATTTGATGTGGCATAGAAGAACCTCCATGTGCAACAGACTGAGTATATCATTTGTCACAAGAAACAGCACCAGATAGTTAGAATTAATCAGCAGTGTTAAAGTTGAGGTCCCTGGTAGTCAATTTAACATGGTTTCATTGCTTGATATGGAACATAAACAAGTTATTGTAACTTAGTACAATACCCCAACCAACACTTTGGTGTCTGTCACTCACATCTTTAAAAACTTCAGTTAATTCAAATTAAGAGTTTAATGGTGGTCAATCACGTTCTAAGAAAAAATATTTATCATCTGAAAGAGGCAAAATAAGATGAAATGAATATTAATTCACATGGAAACAGATATTTTGTCTGATTTATAGAGCAGTGATGATTTTTAACCAAGGGGACATTCAAATCAACATATCTCTCTTGCACTCTACTATTACAGGAATCTATCACTACATTATCCTGCTGTGTATATAGATTAAGCCATGATGGTTGTTTTTCCTCAATATCTAGTGGCTGTACTATATACTTATCTGATTAGCCTACATTAGATTAAACTAGAAGTAGAAACATCAAGCCCACCTTTCACAGTCTCTGGAGTCTTCTGTGATAATGCTACTAAAATCTTTCAGAAAAAGAGTCCAATTTTCCATTTTTTAAATGAGATGGTAAACAAACTCATATGCTAACTTTAGATCGGATTAAAATCACCCAGACAATGGTGTAAAAAACTCTGAACTTTTCCTCAAAAGAAAAAAAAAAGGAAAGGAAAAGGCCCATATCCCTGGCACAATTCTTTTACCACCATCATTATAATGTTCATTATCCTTTGCAGCCTTTTGTTATCATTAGGGGAGCCTCCGGGTTAAACCAAAGTTTTATTTGGAGATGACCATTAAATGAGACATCCACTTGCTTAGCTGCCTGCCTACACAAATGATATAGTCTCAGTCAAAACTCAGCATATAAAGCCAAATGTGACCACACTGAAAAGAAGAAACTGCCCCTAAACAAAACTGTTATAGGACAGCTCACAGCCTGTGGATATTTTTTCCCCAACAACCATCTCATTGTTTATGAGTCAAATACTGCAAACCCATAACTCCAAGATAAATGATACCATTATACTTATGCCTCATGCTGTGAACAGTGTGGTAGATATTTCTACACAATTCATTTCAGCAAAATGATACAGAACAACCAGGCTAAATATTTTTTCCCTTTCTCTGTTATATTAATATCTTATTACAGTAAAAAAAATCATTTATCAATGCAGAAATTAAATGTTTCATGATTTGCATAACTGAGAATCATAAGATTTAGCAGTCCAAATAGGAATTCCAAGAAATAAGTAAAAAATAAAAATAATACTACAATTATTTGTCTTTCTTAAAGTAATTATAAATTAATCTGTAAATCAATGACAGTTCAGACTTACTTTTTTCATAAATTCTAATCAAGGTAACCACATTTTAGTGATCTTTCTATTTTATTCATTACCCATGTATTCAAACTTGAATAATCTCCATATTTGAAATACACACATATAAAGAAAGCGATATCACCACCACTACCATCATCATCCATCATCATCATTTTGTTCAACTTTACACTAACACCTTATATTATATACGTCCATTTCTGTTCTTGTAAATCATGTCTGCTTCCATCAGCTACTGATGTATACAATTCTCTCTTGGAAAAATGTTGTGACTCCATCCAGCTATGCCTTTCTCAACTTTCACTATCATCTCAATCCATCTATTTTTCCTTTATGTATTTGTTTTGCAATTTAATTCTCCCTCTAATCTTCTTGGCTTTCCATGAGGCATTGAAAACTTGGTTTTGCCATTAGCCTGGGGCTCTACAGGCAAGCTTGCTTTTTAGTCATATTGATTGTGAGAGGTTTGATTATTTAATTGCTATTTTATGTTATCTCATGCTGCTTCTATTTTGTTTTAATTGGGAGCTGCCCAGTCACATATATGAGATGAGAAGTCATATTTACTTATTAAATAAATAAAATACACACCTGTCACTTCAGTACAATGAAATTGGTGGCAACATGCTTTCATGGATATTCTTTTGCTTCTTTTGACATTTTTTCCCATGCAACAAATCACATTTTACTGGCATTTGCATGTCTTAAAAATTTTACATCCCTTCTTCCATCTTTCATAAACTTTTAACATCAATACTTCCCTATCATGTAGTTTTTCACAGTTAATGTGTAACTTGCAATCATTCATTCCATTTCCCCTGTCAAACACAACTACCTTGGGGCTTTGATGCATCATTCAGTCTAACATTTGCTACAGATCATTCAGATTCTCAGCCAGCAATCCAGCATCATCTGCATACAAAAGAACATAGATATTCACTTCCACAACCAACACCCTTCTAATGTTACTGCAAGCATTCTTTCTCTATTTACTCTTCATAAATATCTTAGACAATCACAGAAGAAGTGACATGTTCTCTCTCTGCTCAATACTAAACCATTTCCTAAGCATTCTTTTTATACTCAGCATGTTTTACTACATCATATACTACATTGCAGTAACTAAATTTCAATTTTGTATTTGTAGATTCTCTCCCCCTCCCCCCCCCCCCCCCGCTTCCATAATTCAAGCATGTTCATTCTATCAAGCTGGTTGTTTTCTCTAAAGGAAGAAATGTATAATAAAGTTTCCCACATTCATACATTTCTCTATGACCTGAAGAATAAAAATCTTCCTCCTTTTAATTAAAATGTTGCCAAATATTTCACCTAACAAATAATCCCTTGGTGTAACTTGCAAGTACTATTATTTCTTTGGGTTTTTTTTTTATAAGGAAATATAACTTATATCATCATTAAATATTGAATACATGGAATGTTCCTTAAAAGTAGCAAATGTGTTATTTAACAAGCTTTTTATATGTGTTGGACATTGCAACTACAACAACTGTGTTCTGAAAGTGTTTTCTCCACTTTGTTACTTTTTAATATGGAACCTAACTTTATATTGTTTTAAAACTTTGTTCTTCTTTATGTTTTTATATTATGATATGTTTTTATTGTAAGTCACCCAGACTTATTTAGGAAAGATGGGCAATGCAGAAATGCGATCAATAAATGAATAAGCTATAAAAACAACACTTGACTACTACAGAACATTAATTAGAATTTTTAAAAAAGCATCGTAATCAATTGTTATTGAATTTCAAATACCGATAAGAAATGTTCAATGAGTATTGGGTGAATGATATTATCATCGGAAAATATCTAGATAATAGTTGACTTAAAAATATTCATGATAATTTTTAAAAATTATCATAGAAACTTTCCAAACCTTCTAGTTCTGTGTACCATTTAATGAATTTACTAAAACAATAGGTATCATGAAAATAGAGAGGAATATTTAAGGAAATATTTATTTCCTTAAATATGTAGTAATGTGGTTATTTTGAAAAATTAGAAATGAAGCAAAAATGAAATTGATATTCCTCCTGGTCACATCAGTAGAAAAAGGAAAGCTCGGGACTATATGAAATATGATGGGAACTGAAATAGTATTGGTAATTTATTTAATTATTACAGCTATAGACCACCATATTTGGAATAATTCATTGGGAAGTTTTAAAAATGCCACATGAGATTGGTGTATATGATGAAGCCCAGACCCACAAAAAGGAGGTAAGCAAGTAATATGGACTACCAGTAGTATATTTCTCCTGTTATGTCTGTGGCAAAATCTCCTGCGGATTAAATAGGTTGATTTGATTCAATTTAATTATTTCTTCATTGAATGATTTCTTCATTTATGATAATAAATAGAAATTGAATTTGTATAGCATTGATTGCAGTTACAATGAAGAATTTTGGAGTGCACTAGGAAATACTGGGTAAGAAAAATAGAAGAGAATGGAGCTTTGTGTATTTATTTTAAGCTGCAGTTCTTGATTAATATAGGACCCTTTCTTCCTTTTCTTAGCTGTGCATAACTTTTATAGATAACTGATATTAACCCAGTATTAGGTGAATGCAGTGTTTCATTTCTCCTTATTGAAACGACTTGTTTATCCTGAAAAAAACAATGAACAAATCCTCATACGGGACTTTGGTGTATCTTTAGATAGGATCTGATATGATGCAGGTACTTGTATATATTGTCTCCATTTAGGTTTTTTTTTCCTTTCAAATTCTTATTGCTGCACACAAAAAATTCTGATTGTTTCACATACTTCCAGGAGGGATTTTTAGGGGACTCACAGAGACACAACAAGGAGGAAGTAGTCTTTCTTCCACCATAATTTTAGAAGGTAAATATATGGTTTTATATTCATCATTTAAATCTTCAGCTTTTTGGGTTAAGACAACAATTTAAAATAATTCATTTATTATATTTGATTTATGATCCTAGTTTTTAAGATCGATTTAGATAACCTACTGGGTGAAAATGAAAAGTTAAAGTTTTAGTTATTTACTGATTTTAGTTATTTAGTTAATGTTACAATATTTCTAACAAACCCTACCCCCAGCAGACATGGTGTAGAACAATGGATATACAGGTAGTTCTCGACTTATGACCACAATTGGCTAAGTGAGAAATTGGTTCAGTGAGTTTTGCCCCATTTTATGACTTTTCTTGCCACACTTGTTAAGCGAATCATGGCGGTTGTTAAATTAGTAAAATGGTTATTAAGTGAATCTGGCTTCCCCATTGGCTTTGCTTGTCAGAAGGTTGCAAAAAAGGATCACATGACCCCAGGATAGTGCAGTTGTCATAAATATGAACCAGTTGTCAAGCATCTGAATGTAAGTCATGTGACCACGGGGATATTGCAATGATCATAAGTGTGAAAAAAGGTCATAAGTCACTTTTTTCAGTGCTGTTGTAATACTGAAAGGCACTAAGCAAACTGTTGTAAGTCGAGGACTACCTGTATAACAATATAATTAAAATAAGTCATAGCTAACATATGTCAACATGTAGGAATCATGGCCAGATAAGCTAATTATATGTTACTGTAAAACTACATTAAAGAGAATCTTGCAAGTCTGAAAATACAATTCTTCTTCATGTCACTTTATAGTCCAATAACTCAGGGGAATCCATCCTGAGGCCCCTAACAACCACTATCCAGTTGTGAGCTGTGCTGCTCCTATCCAAGGCAGCATCTCTTCACCCAGTCTCCCAAGCTCATTCCCACATACCATTACAATATATGAAACTTCCATTAATCTTGGGATGGAACAATAGGATAAGGCAACTTATGCTATTTTGAAAACGACAGGAGAATAGGAACAGCATATACTGTATTCTATGAAGAGCATTCTAGGAGAGCATTCTATGAAGTGGGGCTGCTAACCCATATAATGTTTGATGAATAAGACTGCAATCCATAATGACACTTATTGTGTAATGAACTACACTCAAGATACTGAGATTTATTTTGAGAAAACATGCATAAACATGCATTTGTAAGTATGTCATTTCTCCTGCAAAATGTATATTATAATATGGAAATCAGGCACAGGTTTAATGGTGATGGTTGGACAATGACATATGCATTATGACATCAGAAAGCAAATGGAGTAAGTTTCTATCAAGACATCATGATGTCATTACAAAATTGCATCATTTACGTGAAGATGCCATCATATAGTCCTCCATCATATAGAAAATCTCCATCATATAGAAATATCTTCAAGGAAAAATAAAGGAAGTACGGTTGCCTTTTCAAAATCACCTTTGGGATAACCATGACCTGGATGACTGAGAATCTCCATAGACATGTCATCATGTATATGTCATGTTGACATCAGTGTAGATTATAATAGACACAGCCAAAAGTTCCAACATTTTAAACTAGAACATTCAACTCATCTCATAGTGATAGAGCTTTATATCTGCTTACCTGCAAGTGGATTAAAGCAAATTTACTTAAGAAGGCATACTTTTATATTGAATTGATAAAGCTGTGGTGGTGCAATGGTTAGAATGCAGTACTTCAGGCTAACTCACTGCTCACTCCAGGAGTTCAATCCTGACTAGCTCAAGATTGTCTCAGCTTCCATCCTTCCAATGTTGGTAAAATGAAGACCCAGATTGTTGCGGGCAATATGCTGACTCTGTAAACCACTTTGAGAGAGGGCTGTAAAGCACTATGAAGCGGTATGTAAATCTAAATGCTATTGTTATTGTACTTTTCTAAGAAGTACAGTAGTGGCTAAAATTGTGGAAACCTTTTGGGAAAAGTGCGTTTTCTAAAACTAGCTAATAACACCACCTTTTTGTGGAGTAGTACCATACAATTATATATTAATGGAAAGATAATTTAATCAAGAATGTAATGCAATAACTTTTATGAATGATTTGCTATTAGAATAGCCATTAGAGTATAAAGAAGAAAAATGAAACACATAGAAAAAACAAGATATAAAAAAATTATCATGTTAGCTAATACTCAGTTGGGTAATTTTAGCATGAATTACGGCCTTACAACATCTTCCCATGGAGTGAACCAAGTCTTTTAGTTCTGCAGTTGATATAATGTGAAACTAAGATTGAATGATTGCTTCTATTAACTGGGTTTTATTACTGGGTCGCTTCTGACTAACAAGTTTATTTAGTCGGCTCCATCGATTTTCAGCTTTCAAGTTAAGGTCTGGGCTATTCCCAGACCATTCCAGCAGTGAAATATGATTATCATGAAACTCAAAAAAAAAAAAAAAAAAAAAAAAAAAAGTGGTGTTATTAGCCATCAAACCTCGAAAATACACTTTTCCCAAAAGGTTTCCACAATTTTGGCCACTACTGTATGTATAGGTGTTCAAGTATTACTTTAAAATGTTTGTTTCCCGAAAAGTTTGAGTGGATGTAAAATTGTAGATGCCAATTGCATATTATGATGACCTTCTCTCACTGTTTCCTGCTTTGAATTAGGATATAAACCTTCAAAAATAATACCATACATTTTTCACTGACTTATCTTAGTCAAATTGTTCGGCATATACACAGGCAATAAACCAATTAAAAGGACCATGCAGAGCAGAAGAAAGCGCATAAGATAGATGGAAACTATGCCTGAATTCTAGCACTCACAAGATGACAACAAGTAAAGGGCAGAAAGGTCATTGAACAAATATTTTAATAATGCTTTATTTGAAATTCCATCAGTTACACATTATTAGCTCTGCTATGCTGCAGAAACACAGGAGAGATAATGTGAAGTGCCTTATTTATAATACAACAAACCACAGCACCTTCAGGGCATACATTGTCCAAACAATTGTATTTTGCAATTCATTGCTATATTTTCTGAAACTCAGCACCTCCCTGCCTTGTTTTATGTGTTGACTAGCAAATATGGCAGAAAATATGGATCCATCGGAAATCTATGAGAATTACACAGTTTATCTATCCTAAAGCACAGTCATGTTTTTTAAAATCAAAAGGTACTAGACTGGGGATTTTTGTTTTGTTTTGCTTGCAATGTGTACAATAAGGTGTAATAACAATCAAAGGTAAGATTTCAGGGCACCAATTTAGCAGCTCAACACAAACATTAATTATCTGATATAGATGATTCTAAGTAGAAAGGCTCCTATCCTATTCAACCCCAAACCCACTGGGCATTTCCAATGCTCATATCTAACATTCAGATCGCATAATTGGCTGAAAAAATGACCTTCTCCTCCCCCATCTGTTAACTTTGGACATTATGTCCAGTGTCACTTTTATGTCTAAACAGCAGAAGCTTCAACTGAATTCTGTCCAAAAGGCAGGTGCATTTTTAGAAAAATTTAAAGAGAATTTGGAAGAGATTCAAATGAGGGTGCCTGATGAAACTATACAAAAACTCTAGCAGGTGCAATAGAAAATGGAAAGAGTTGGTACTGAATTAGCCACTCTGGGTATCAATATTTCTAAATCTATGGATTAGATATATAAAATAGAATATATATTAATGCAGCAAATGCTTCTCAAAAGAGAAAATAATTATTTCAAAAAATTATACACACACACACACACACACACATATATACACACACATATATATATATATATACATATATATATATACATACATACATACATACATACATACATACATACATACATATATATATATATATATATATATATATGTGTGTGTGTGTGTGTGTGTGTGTGTGTGTGTGTTTTCTGAGGTTTTCGCAGGTGTTTGTATGTAGGTCTTTGGTTATTCGGGTCTTCTCCCGCGTAGAATTGGAAGTATCTTGGTGACATTTCGACGAAGTCTCATTCGTCATCTTCAGGCTGGTGTTCTCGGCTTCGTGCTTCCAGGAGCAATGTGAGATTGCAGCTGTCTCTTCCTTTTAACTGCTAGTGGGGGTGTGAGCTGATTGGGTGGGAGCTTGGCTGTGTTCTGATTGGGTGGAGGGGTGTTCTGATTGGTTAGGGGCTTGGCTGTGCTCTGTTTGGGTGGGGGCTTGGTTGTGCTCGGCTTAGTCTGAGTTGCAGGGGGATTTGAGCTGATGAGCTGCGTTGTTGTTTGGCTTCATGTTTGTGGTTGTGAAAGCTCTTTCTGGTGGGTGTCGGTCTGATTCATGTATGGATTGGAGGGGTTAAAAGTGGCTAATGATGCAGCTGTGGTCTGGCTTCTGGTCCTTGGTCGTGCCTCATTATCAGTGTGGGTTTGAGTCTGCTTTCTGCATGGATGTGTGGTGGTGACATCCTGTGTGGCTCTTGTGAGTGTGAGTCTGGTGTCATTCATTGTGTTAGGGACTCGTTTGTCAATAAGGGCGGGTTTCCAAATGGCTGGTAGGTGGGAGGTATCATCTCGTTTGTTCATGCTGTGTGTTTTTCTATCTTGATGGCTTCTCTGATTATTCTGTTATTAAAGTGTTCAGTTTTGGCGATAGTTCTGGTCTTTTTAAAGTCTGTACACTGAATAACTAAAGACCTACATATATATATATATATATATATATATATATATATATATATATATATATATATATATATATATATATATATATATATATATTCTGAGGTTTTCGTGGGTGTTTATATGTAGGTCTTTGGTTATTCGGGTATTCTCCCGCGTAGAATTGGATGTGTCTTAGCGACATTTCGACAAAGTCTCATTCGTCATCTTCAGGCTGGTGTTCTCAGCTTCATGCTTCCAGGAGCAACTGCTTCTGGAAGCACGAAGCCAAGAACATTAGCCTGAAGATGACGAATGAGACTTCATCGAAACATCGCTAAGACACATCCAATTCTATGTGGGAGAACACCCGAATAACCAAAGACACACACACACACACACACACACACACAAACACACACACACACTCTCTTATTTATTTATTTATTTATTTTAATTTTTATATTGCCTTTCTCCCAGGGGACTCAGGGCGGTGCACAGCCAACAATAAAACACACCTATGCACAAAATTTAAAAACAATTTAAAAACATAGTAAATAATTTGGCATACACACACACACACACACACACACACACACACATGTACATATATACATAAAACATTTGATTTATAAAAAAATGAGCAAACAATTTATTTAATCTGAGGAAAGAAAGAAAGAAAGAAAGAAAGAAAGAAAGAAAGAAAGAAAGAAAGAAAGAAAGAGAGTTGTTTTGTATATAAATCCCCAAACCAGTACTTGAATTGACTGATTAGCATGGGAGATTTGTTAGAGTGAAAGTTAATATGCAAAGGACTAAGACTTTGATATTGGGAATGTATGCCCCAAATGAGGATAAAGTATTGTTTTATAAATGACTTATGGAGAGATTAATGAATTATGAAAATTGGTATTTGATGTGGGAATGGAAAAGAATAATCTTCCCACAACTGGATGTCCTCTGAACTTCTGAGAAAAATATTAAAATCACTCAAGGCAAATTACCAAAAGTTTTCTTTGAAGTGCTGGACAATTTAGCGCTGATTTATATATGGAGACAGAAAAATGGCTGTTCAAGAGAGTATACTTACTTTTCTGAAAGGAATAGATATTTTTCAAGAACAGATATCATTTGGATTTCAAAGAACCTGGGTACCAAGGTTTCAAAATAGAGTTACTACCAAATACTAATTTGGATCATATTTCTGTGACTTTAGTTCTAATTATTTTGTATAGAGACTAAATGAAATATTGCTAGGTAAAGAAGCAGTGGGGAGGATTGTAAAAAGAAATTAAAACACACATATATAAATAATTTAGAAAAAATAACATTGATTTAAGAATGATTTGGGATGCAAGCAAAATTGTTATTTGACATTATTTTATAAACAAAATAATGAATTTAAAAATAAAAATCAAGAGAAAACACAAACTGTTTGGATGAAATAGACAGAAAAGAAAAAGAATTAAAGAAATTTCCAGAGAAGATAAACATTTCTCATCAAATTAAGTGTTCATAACCAGAATTATATATGATAACAGTAAGAGAAGTAGAAATAAAATGGATTCTGTAAAGTGAAAAAAAAAAAGATTTTCCAAATAAATGAGAGAAATAGCTAGGATGTAAATCATGCAAAGAAAGAGAAAACAAAAGAAAATGACATTGAAACTACAAGTGGGAGATATTCTACCAGTGGACAATGCAGTCAGACACAAAGCAGTTCATCAATATTATTTCAATTGGTATAAAGGAAGTGACATCTTTTTAGAGACAATAAATTAATATAAAAAGAAATAGAATTTACTGAGGATTACACAGGAACAATGACAGATTATGAAAAGGTTTATAACAATAAGAGGTTTCCAAAGCTATAAAAAAAAAGATTAAACTAGAGAAGATGGATTATTAGGGTATTATAAATGTTTTGAGGATGAACTTTTACAACCTTTTCAAAACACAATGAACTCTAACTTTCTGGGAGGGAAGATGCTAAAGAGTTCTCCCTCTTTAGGTATTAGTGCTATATTCATCTCAAAAAGAGATGAATATAGCACTAATACCTAAAGAGGGAGAAGATTTGACTTTAACAAGTAACTAAAGACCAACATCATTATTGAATAACGACTGTACACTTTTTCCAATGATTCTAAGCTAATAGACTGAAAATAATTTGCAAGGATTTATTAATGAGGATCATTGTGGACTGTCCCTTAAAAAACAATTAAAGGACAACATTAGAAATGTGTCTGACACTTCAAATGTTTGGAACAACATGATGAAAAAATAAGATGCACAGAAGACCTTTGCGAATTTGAACTGGGTTTTCTTGTTCAAGGTTTTGGAAGGTATGAATTTTGCTTGATTGGTATGATAATAAAATAAAATAAAATAAAATAAAATAAAATAAAATAAAATAAAATAAAATAAAATAAAATAAAATAAAATAAAATAAAATATGGATGGATCGATGGATAGATAAACAATTTTTGAAGAAAATGTTATAAAATAGGTAAGATATATTTCCACCTTACATAAAGCACAAAATGTTGTTAATGGAGATCTAATAAAGCTGTAAGATACAAAAAGGAACAAGATAGGAAAGGCAACTCTCTCCTGTTTTGTTTATTTTAGTTCTTGAAATATTGAATAGAGGTAAAAAACAAAATTAGAAGATTGTGTGAGTAAAGATGAAAAAAGAAACTTCAAAGTTAAGGACTTTTGTATATAACTTGGTGTTAGTTCTAGGAAATCTTTTAAAGGGAATTGAAATATTAATGAGCAAATTAAAAGAATTTGGTACATTAGCAGATATCAATCTTAATAAACAGAAGACAAAGGTATTAACAAAGTGTATGGTTAATAAACAGAAGACAAAATATGCTTAATTAACAGACAAAAGATGTTAACAAAATAGAAGATCAAATACAATTGATGAATAAAACAGGTTTGAAGATTGAGAAGAAAGTAAAATATCCGGGTATCACTATAACAAATATGAACTGTATGTTATTTCAAGATGCTATGTTAAGACACAGAATGAAGTTTTAAAGGATATGTTAAGATGAGAGGAATTATAGCTGTCACTGCTGGGGAGAATTTCTGTGATAAAAATGAATATCTTGCTTAGAATGATGTTTTTATTTCAGACAATGCCTGTTTTGACAATTGATGCACCATTTAAACAGGGCAGAAGGATATATCTAAATTTGTGGGCTGGGAGGAAAATTAGTTAAATATAAGACGCAAAAGTCATACAAGGATTGGGTTTACCTGATTTGAAACTGTATTTTGCAGCTTGCCATTTTGTTTGAATAAAAGAGGGGTTACTGGTAAGAAATAAAAGAAAATTTTAGAATTTTACTTCTTCTTTTAGAAGAAAATTACCTGAGATTTGAGTGGCATGGATATTTGTATTACAAAGTCAAGGTTAATGACTATCATTAAGTATTGTACCTTATGATTCTTGATGAATGTATCTTTTATTTTATGCATACTGAGCGCATATTCATCAAGATAAATTCCTTGTGCGTCCAGTCATACTTGGCCAATAAAGAATTCCATTCCATTCCATTCCATTCCATTCCATTCCATTCTATTCTACTCTACTCTATTCTATTAATTTTTTTAAAAAATTGTGTGTTAGATGTGCCATGATAAGAATGTGGAATAGATACAATCCTTGCGTCAACCTTGAACCTTCCAACACAAGATGCTTTTCATAGTCGAGAAATATTAGCCAAACCAAATAGCCAATTTATTGCGAGATACTAACCTTTTGTCAATGGTAATGTAAAATAAAACTAAGAGAAGAACTTATGGCAGAGGGAAATAGTTGTCAATGGTTCTCTTATTTACAATAATTAGAAAAAAAATAAAGTAGAAAAATAAAGTTTTGAGTATCAATGACTGAGTTTGGAACAGAATTGTGTATTATGAATTTGTAATTGCAGAAAAATATATAATGTATAAACTTTTATTGATATTTGAAACATAATATGTGAACAAATATCAATAAAATTTCAGATTTCAGATTTTCTAGAAATCTGTTCATACTCCTGCACCATTCGAAGGCTGTTCATCCCAAAGTGCATAGCTAAATATCTATGCAGATTCTTAGTCATTCCGGTCATGGTTGTCACAAAAGGTGCTTTTCAAGAGGCAATTGGACTTGAATGGATTTCCAGAAAAAATGCAGGCTGCTTTTCTTCAAAGAAAAACAAGAACGTTCAGTTGCCTCTTGAAAAAGCATCTTTGGGACAAAAGTGGAAAAAAAAGCTTGGATCTTTGCTCTTTTACTTGACAGCTGTTTTGTGTATGCACAAAATGGAAGAATAATTGGTGAAGATAATGGAATTGACTTCTTGGATCAGAGAAAATACAATATCTATGTTTATTGCTGAATCTTATAGACTTTTTGAATATAACAGAAAAAATGAACTTATGATTTATGATTTTGATAATTAATCAGGTTACATTATAGAAGAAAGAGTTAAAATGTAAGCATAGCATAAGAGGTAAATTTATAATTGCATTTATAACTGCTGTAAAGAAGATAGGAAGTACTTCTTTGTATCTTTTTCTTTTCTATTTTTCTTTTCATTTTACATTTGATTTCTGTTTTTTCTTCTTCTCTATATTAGTTTGAATTCACTTTATCTTTCTTCTTTAAAAATATTTAATAAATGTGTATATGTTGTGTGTATTATATATTATTATATACGTAAATGTAATTTAAAATGATGTGAAATGATAATCCTAAACCAAGAGTCAAATATTGTCTTTTGTTAGAATCTTGGCATCATATCTGTCTATATCAGAGGTGTTCAAACTTGGCAGCTTTAAGACTTGTGGACTTCAACTCCCAGCATAGCTGGCTGGAGAATTCTGGGAGTTGAAGTCTACAAGCTGCCAGGTTTGAAGACCTCTGGTCTATATCCTTTAGCTGCTTCAGCTGTTGAATTTGTAAATGATCCCATTGGTCCTTCAACTTCTTTCTTTCTAGTTTACTTTTGCTTTTCTGAGTTCTGCTGTCATGTTAACTGTCTGACCTCCAAATTCTATCAACCCTTTAAAGTGAATGAGTGGCAGTCTAATAAATTGGACAAATATTTTATCTTTAGTCTTGTAAGGTCCAGATAGCTTAACAGAACTTGGACTTTCAGTTTGTCAAGTGTACTTTCTTTTCCTAGACTATTTTATATTACTATCTCTAGACCACAAGAGCCTTGCCCTGACACAGCAGGCCTTTGAGGGAATATTGTTATTGCACCTTTATTATCATGGGAGCTTGAAGGATGGAGGAATTTTATCCTGAGATCTTGGAATAAAGATCAGAAAGCTATAACAGCAGGTATATGAAGTCATTTTCAGGCCACATGACATTGCACAGTATGACAGCAATGAGGAAACATTTAGCACTGTGCATGAACTTGTGGTCTGCCAGCAGCCTGCAGAGCTGGCAGTGGAGTCAGACAGTGAGGAGCCTGGGGAGGAACATGGCCCAGTCTTGGGGTCTGGGGAAGGCCTGGATGAGGGCTCTGCGTCGGAGGTAGAGATGGGGCCAGGGCCATCTGGGAGTGATGCGTGGACTCTAGAGCCTCCAGAGTTGGACAGCAGAGAGAAAGAGGAACAGGAATAGTCTTTTCCTAGTGCGCAGAGCTGCCAGAAGGCATGAACAGTTAGAACAAAAGGAGCGACTTTGGTGTAAGGCCTGAAGATGATTGCCCCCTCCCGTAAGGCTTAAAAGAGGAGCAAAGGCATGTGGGCATTTTTCAGGAAAGCAACATTGTTAATTCTGTTCCCAGAATTTGATGTTTGATTCTGGACTCCGTATGGCTTTGCCAAGTAGGTATTTGGCAGAGTGTCAAGGGAAATAAAGGTTGGTGATTATCCTGAAGGACTTCCCCCCAAAGACTTTTTGCAACTAATTGGGACTTAGCTGTGAATGAACGTAATTCACAGCTGTGGCAATAAAAGAGGTTTTTGAGACTACTTATGTGTTTTAATGACTCAGGAAGCCTAGGTCACAACAGAACTTAACAAGGATTTTTTGGTACTTGGAATTGAGAACTTTCAGATCCCAAGTCCTTTACTGGATGTCTATCAAGGAAGTATATGAAAACTAAAAGTTCTGTGTAATATATGAATGAAGATTCCTTTGATACTACAATTAGTATTCGACTCACAACTATTTGTTTAGTGACTGTTTGAAGGTACAACAGCATTGAAAAAAGTGACTTATGACCATTTTTCACACTTACCATTATTAGCAATAGCAATAGCAATAGCAATAGCAATAGCAATAGCAATAGCAATAGCATTTAGACTTACATACCGTTTCACAATGCTTTACAGCCCTCTCTAAGCAGTTTACAGAATCAGCATATTGCACCCAGCAATCTCATTTTAACCACCTCGGAAGGATGGAAGGCTAAGTTAACCTTGAGCCTGGTGAGATTCAATCTGCCAACCTGCTGGCAGCTGGTGATCAGCAGAAGTAGCCTGCAGTACTGCAGTACAGTAATCACACCACCACCGTGGCTCATCAACAGCATCCCCATGGTAATGGGATCAAAATTCAGGGGCTTGGCCACTGGCATATATTTATGGCAGCAGCAATGTCCTGGGTTCATTTGATCACCATTTGTAACCTTTCTAGCCAGCTTCCAACAAGCAAAATCAATGGAAGAAGCCAAATTCCCTTAAAGGCACAGCTCACTGAATGACTGTCTTGTTTAGCAACCAAAATTTAGGGCTCAATTGTGGTTATAAGTCAAGGATTTCCTGTGACAAACTTCCATGTAACTCATAGTTCACTTTTTTGGGGATGAGTTTAAAAATATCTGAGTCCTTTTCAACTATGTAATAATACGATATTATTACAGTTAACTCTTTCAAAAAAGTCAAAACTTGTAACCAACTCTTTGGTAGAATATATTCAGGAGAATAATGTTTTCTATAGAGATGTGCAAAACCAGGTGTTCAGAGAAATCATGAACATTATACTAGACTTCTAAACTATGCCAATCCAGCTGTTTTGAGATGGTCTGCCCATTTCCTGGAAGTTATTCTTCCAAACCTGAAACAGTTTATGGTGTTCCAGATTTGGATTGTCTTTTCATGGTACTTTAAGGCCAGCTACAAGAGCATAGGTGCCATTTTTAATTTTTCTTTAAATTTATTTATCAACATTTTATCATTTTGAGGTAGTTTCTTGGCTGTCAAAAATTGAAATGTGCTTTTTTCCTGTATTTATAGAAGAGACATTGATATGGCAATTATTACCCCTCCCCCTCGGATTAATTTATTTTCACTGTATTTGTTTACTACATTTTTATTGTACTACATTCCCCAAGGACTCATGGAGGTTAAACAATTCCTGAACCGCAACTTAATTCAAAAACATAATGAATTCATAATAGCCATCAATCATTATTGAAATATAACAATGTTATAGCTCCCTCTCCTGTGAAAGAGAAAGCACTGCAAAGTTTTACACAGTAGAATCAAATCGAACTGGACAGAACAGAACAGAATAGAACAGAACAGAACAGAACAATAACAGAGTTGAAAGGGACCTAGTCCAACCCCCTGCTCAGGCAGGAAACCCTATATATGTCAGACAAATGGTTGCCCAATCTCTTCTTAAAAACTTCCAGTGTTGGAGCATTCACAACTTCTGGAGGAAAGTGGTTCCATTGATTAAT
Source organism: Masticophis lateralis (assembly GCA_030761175.1). Lineage (NCBI taxonomy): Eukaryota > Metazoa > Chordata > Lepidosauria > Squamata > Colubridae > Masticophis > Masticophis lateralis. The sequence continues at coordinate 294,737,492 of JAUDYJ010000001.1, forward strand.
TGTTCTAACTGTCAGGAAATTTCTTCTTTGGTTCTAGGTTCATGCTCATCATGGTGTTCCCTTCAGAATTAGTAACATATTGCAGATTGTGAAAAAACAGTAATAATTACGATAGTAGATCAAGGAATTAAAGACATGAAAAAAGAAAGGAGTGATAGCTAAATCTAATTTATCTTTAGCACCACTCACTATTCCCCTCCATGCCTTTCATCATGAGTAAAATTCCTTACTTGCATCATGTCGATATACCTTTTGTTCCTTTTATTCTTTAATATCTCTCTTCTCTTTTGCTGAGGATGTCAACTCCATCTAACCACAATTTTTATAGTGTTTTCTTCTCCTCTTAGCCCATTTTTCCTCCTTCACATGTTTTTTCTTGACCACATTTGTTTTTCTTTTACCACGTACACTTCTTAAGTACAAATTCCCACTGTTAGTCCTGACATTTCAACTCTCACCTCAATATAACCAAGTGGACAGAAGCTTGCTCTTACATTTACAATCTTACAAGGATTATCTTTTTGTTTTTCCTGAAAAGCATTCATTATTTGTGATAGACTATATACTATTAGAATCTTTTTACCAGCATTTACATATCTTAAACTTTCCCCATTCATGTCCCCATCTTTAATAATCAAAATAAAGAAATGTATGTACTATGTCTGTTTTTGGGCATCAATTCTAAATTAATTCTAACATTGTAACAACCATTATTTATACCTTTATCAATAAATATATTAAACAATCAGAAGATTCCTGGTTGAATCATTCATTCAATTGCATTTATTGTCACATGTTACTTCCACCACTGCATTCAGTGACCAACTTACAACTTCATATTTCTATTGATATGCTATCTCTAAGTAATATAAAGCACAGTATATTTTCTTTTTTCAATTCATATTCTTAATAACCCACTGAAGGGCAAAAATCTGTTTTGCCTGCCTCTTCCCTGGCATAAAGCCACATCACACTTCTCAATTTCTTCTCATTGTCAACTTTCATATATTTTCAGATAGAATTCTGCCAAACAGATTCACAATTAGACATAACAAACTAATTTCCCTTTAAGTTGGTGGGTTTTTTTTTTTTTTTTTGACTGATTGATATGATTTGTTAACATCCTTGTATATCTCTCGGCAATTTAACACTGTAAAATGCAATATGGACATTAAAACCTTTCCTATGCATGCAAGAAATCCCTGGTTTAAATTTATATCATGAAACACCTGAAAGAACATGTAGATCAATTTCAAAAAAAATAAAAAAGGACCAAAAGCAGCACCAACACCCAAATATCCAAATTTAACAGCATAATTTTTACATCCACTTGAAATTCAAGAATAGAACTGAGAAGTTCTGTTTCTAGGTCTCCATCCTCTAAATCTTCTTTGGGGATGGGAACTCTAAATATCCCTCAGAAAACCTTGAGGTAAGTATGTTACAATACTCTAAACAGGTGGTGATAATATTTTGAGTCACTGTTGTATTCCTGGTCCCTAAATGGCTACAACTAGAACCTTCATAATTACACCTACATTTTCACTTCTTAGTTTAGAAAACCAGACCAGATCTATTACACAGTTTTTCTTTCTTTTATGTTTACAGACATACCATGCATCTGTTGCATTTAGTAGCCAAAAGCGCAAGTCTTTTTTTTTTTTTTTTTTGGTTTTTCATTTGGCACCTTGTGAGTTTAAAGGGGTGGAATAACTTTTAACTTTAAAATAATAAATAAAAAACCTAAACAGCCCGGGAGTAAGCAGAAGATAGAATAACATAAAATTTTGTAATGTGAAGTTCCTTCTTAGTACTTGAATTAATTATACCTAGTAATCGTTGAAGAGAAACTTACCCAGTCAAGATGAAGGTTCAAATGGGGAATTAGCCTGGACTCATTATGTAATCACAAAAGGACAGGTCTCAACACACTCTCTCTCTCTCTCTCTCACACACATATACACACACCCATAACTTTGAGGCTTATCTAGTCTTTCCCAGGTGAAAGCTGTCAGACAGGGGAAATTAATGTCAGGTGGGTACAACCAGACATGTATGTATAGAGTTCAAACTAGCTACTTTATCGTTCTATGCCTATTTCACAGGAATCTGCCCAGACTGACAGCTTTCACCTGGGAAAGATTAGATAAGGCTCAAAGGCATCAGGAGGGGTCCGACCTTACCCTCTTATGCTTAGGTAATGGGTCCAGGTGAATTGTTCACTTGAACCCTACAGCGATGGTTGTTTTTTAACATCAGGCCAAACTGGTGCACCAGATGAAGCTGTGCAAAGGTCTTCTTTTGCCAGCTGCTCATTTAAGCAAGAGCTAAGTGTCCAAGAAGACCCCCAAATTGCACACCGCCCTTGAATGGGGAAGTGCTGCTACATCGAAAGTTAACAGTTAAACAGTAGCATAACCACTGATACAAGTAAATGGGTATAATCAGCATCCCGATGAGAACTCCAAACTTGCAGATGACTTCACCCAGATGTTTCATGTATATGTTGACTAAGAGGGGAGACAGTGTGAAACCTTTAGCATCCAACAAAAAAGATGACTACAGAAAACCTCTCCTCTTCAGCCAATATCGAGGTGGCACAGTGGTTAGAGTGCTGTACTGCAGCTACTTCAGCTGACTGCTAGTTCAGCAGATCAGCAGATCAAATCTCACCGGTTCAAGGTTCACTCAGCCTTCCATCTTTTTGAGGTGGGTAAAATGAGGGCCCAGATTGTTGGGGGCAATATGCTATTTAGTATACTGTCTATTGTTGTAAGCCGCCCAGAGTCCTCGGAGAGTGGGCGGCATAGAAATATGTATAATCATCATCATCATCATCATCATCATCATCATCATCTGACTGGAACCAACCCCAAAGGAAGCAACAATGCTGCAGTTCCTTTATCACTTCCTATATGAGAGTCTCCATGAATGATGTTCTCCTTTATGGCTCACATGAACCTCATAAATGGATGTTTCTGATGCATTAAAACATTCTGCTTATAGGTCTCTCTTCACCCAATCATTGATTTGTTATGCACCATAGCAGCATTCTTGCCAAGTTCAGTTGTTGCATAACCTGGATCTCTGTTAGCACTTCTCAAACACAACCTCTATCATTCCCATAGATCAGGGAAAAAATCTGAGTCTGGCACTAATTTGGACCAGAGTATTGACATTAGATTAAAATCAATGTTGAGACAAATGTTCATTGTCTTTCAGGGAAAAAACAAAAACAAAACCTCAGCTCCATAAAATCCTCAGCTCCATAGCCATCATTTCATAATGATATTGTAAATCAAGGCTGTCCACAGGGTGGGGTCAAAAAAAAAAACAACCCAGCAGCTGTGACTGTAATTGGTTCTATTGGCTTTTTTATATGTGTTGCCTAAATATATATATTCCTCCATCCTCCATCCTCCAGTAACATGTAAAGAAACTCTGACTTTTTCCAGTTTTATCAGGATACAACTTGGATGGCTATTCACTATCTCCACAAGTTTATTTTCTCAGATGCTAACTTTTTTTTCTGAAGTTAATCTCAAATGGCATGATCTGCTGTCTTGATTGTGCTATATGTTCATTCATTTTCTGCTCATGTGATTCTGTAAATCACCTTTGGAAATATGTTTTACATTGAAGGAAAAGGCAAAAATTTTGTAATCAAACTATCGCTGAGTATGGGAGCCTCAGGCACAGGAGTTCTTAATTGAACAGAGCACAGTCTTGGTCCCATCTCTAAGCAGTCACTCTGTTTACAACTGTGAGATGACCTATTTTCACTATAGTCTCCTTCATACTGATAGATGACTCCAGTGAAACCCTCAAAACTGCAGTGAACTCACTCTGGGTAGGACTCAAGAAAAGGAAATCTTGCATAAGACATGATCCATTCTGCACAATAGAGAGAGGCAACTGCCTGAAATTATATCTGCATGAAGAATGACTTTTTAGATATATTCCTAACAGCACCATCTATTGGGAGTTCAATGGATCTGACATATTTTCATAGTGCATCATCTTCAGCAAAAAAAGCATTTATTTCAAGCATTTAAAATGTATGTTAAATGACTAATGCTATACTTGTGGTTTGTTAAACAATCCTGAAAGTTTTCCAGATTGTGGGTGGGGAAGGATTACAAACTGGAAAGTTTGAAGAGAAACAGCTGGGTAAGCTGTGCTTTTTTTCCATCATTGTTATGGACACATGCTTGCAACAGAGGTCAAGTAGAGTTTAGTGTTTCACAAAACATGTTTTTAACCACTTGAGTTATTTATTTCAATCAAACCACATTGAGTACAGTCCAAAGGAAATTAGACACACTTAACTTAAGGGATCTAAGGATAACTGACGTTCATCTTTTAATGAGGTTGTCACTCTGAACTTATATTTATTTATTTGGAAAGTAGTCTAACTCTGTATTCAGAAATATAAAACTGGATGGCATACTTTAAAGGTGTCATCTGTCATCCCCACTCCCATCTCTGGGTTTTTTTTAGCACACTCAAATTTAACAGGATTCATATTCAGTTAAATGGCTATAAGATCCAGAAAGACCTACACTATGTTGATTTTTTTTTTTAAAAATAAACTTTTTGAAAGGTGATAGATTTAATTTCTAAAATGAATGTACAGTGTATTTCAATATTATATTATTGATCTAGTTAGTATATCATAGTAACCCATGGCTTTTTAAAATGTGATTTATAGAAGGAACATGTTTTGGTTGGATTCCCACAACATTTATATTTGTGTAATAAATCTGAATAGCTGGGTTCCATGCAGTATACTCAGAACTCTTTTCTACATCTCTGTTAAAGTGATCTTTCTGTGAGCCAAAACAAAGCTAAATTGGCATGGATTTTCCTCTCCCCTTTGTCAGTTCCAGCTGCCTCTGTTTTAGTTTGTAGTAGAAGATGGTATTCTTGATTCACATGCAGGAAAGGCTATGTGCTTTTTCCTTCCTAAATTCACAATAGTGCTACAACTGGTGGCACAAAAAACTTAGCCATTGCCTCATCTTTCCTTCCTTCCTTCCTTCCTTCCTTCCTTCCTTCCTTCCTTCCTTCCTTCCTTCCTTCCTTCCTTCCTTCCTTCCTCTACAAAATTGCAAAAATAATGAAAGCAAGAAAAAAAATATATGGTGATTCCAGTAAACAAGTCATAACAAATAGAAATAGCCAAAGGGGGGGAAAATCTGATCTAGATATGAAAGATTTATTTGATGACAAATTACAGCCAGCAGAACTTAAGTATAAGAAAATATATAAATGAAATACACAATGTACATATGAGTACAATAACTCTTGTTGAGTAAAAATGTTGACAGGTGAAATAGACTGTAATTGCAAAGCAATACAAAACTAATTTAATGAATAAGTGCGATGGGGATATAAATATAAATATAGCAACATTTTCTAAAATAAAAATTATTGTGAAACAAATAGCTAAACAGCTATTTGTTTAATAAAACACACATATGGAAGATCTGGGGGTGGTTGGAGAGGTTGGAGGATGACTGTGGAGTGGCTATCCCAGGTGCCCTCATGCTGTTTCCCCCTACTTTTTTGGCCTGGTCTCAGGCCTATTATGGTCATTAGCTACCATGACTGATTTCAGCCTGCTGTGAATTTATCTCCCTTTGTTTTCATCTTCATCCTCTCCTTTGGTATCACTGCTATCCTGATCCCATGGACTGGCTCTGTGTGTCATTTGTGCCTCTTAGTCGTAAGGAGAGTTGGCAGTTTATTGATGCGACTACTGAAGGAGCCGGTTCTTTGTGGTTCTTTGCCGGTTCACCACCTCTGGAGGTGATGGTCCATCGATTCCCATTCCCATTTTTCCATTCTTGGCCAGCTGCCGTGAGAGGGCGGCTCTGGATATTTTACTCCCCGGTTGTTCGAAATGACATGAGACTCCCCCCACTGTCATGAGAGGACAGTGGAGTCCATTTAATCTGTGCTTAAATTTTGCATTTTTTCTCTCCAGGACATTTGTTTATTGGACTATCATTGTTTGACTTCCTGGCTGTATGTCATCATCATCTCCGGCTATTGGATGAACTCAGCGGTCAAGCTACTTACACTGCGAGACTCCCCCCTCTCGCAGGCTTGGCCCTCCATACTATCGAGGGCCTACCTTGATGACAGAGTCCTGAGAGGTGGCATCCTGCGAAGAAGAGGTTGAGGGGGTTTCTCTTTAGATTTTTAGCCAAAATTTTAAGGGGTTCCAGGAGGTGGGTGGGTTATCTTATGAAGAATGGACCTAGGGGGGGTCCTTACAGATCAACAATCTAGCCTGTTGGATGATTGCAGTGGAGGGGATGGGGAGAGGGGGCTGGATGAGATATGGTGGGGCAAGGGCCATTCCATTACTGTGATGGTTGGTAGGGGCAGAGGTGGTGAGATGGAGGGCATTATAACATCAGAGGAGCGTGCCCCCCGGTGCTTGCAGATGGTGGTGCACTCTGGTCCCCCTAGCTCTTCCTGTCCACCTGGGGGGCTGGGAGTGCAGAACACTGGACTCCGGCTGGTGTATGTGAACCCCAGGTCTGTTGTGAACAAGGCCCCCCTCATACATGAGCTTATTGACGAAGGGGGTGCGGACCTGGCTTGTATCACAGAGACCTGGTTTGGCCCGGAGGGAGGAGTCCCGCTCTCCTATCAATGCCCATCGGGCTTCTGTGTGCTGCATCAGCCGTGCCTCCAGGAAAGGGGTGGGGGGGTGGCAGTTGTTATTAGAGAAGGTCTCAGGCCTAGGAAGGTCACTGTCCCTCAGGTTGGTGGGTGTGAATCTCTATTGTTGAAATGGAGTCCTGGAGTACAGTCGGGGCTGTTGATTACATACCTGTCTCCCAGCTGCGTTTCTTCAGCCCTGCCTGCACTGCTCTAAGTCTTAGCCAAACTGACGGTTGAGCTCCCCTGATGGTAGTGGGAGATTTTAATCTCCCATTAGTCGGCGAGATATCTGAGTTGGTTCAGGAGTTCATGGCCTCCATGACGGCCATGGACCTGACTCAGATAGTACAGGATCTGACTCACAATGGTAGGCACACATTTGACTGATTTTTATTCTGGGCGGTGGATAAATGCTCAGGGTAGGGGGAAACTATCTATTCAACCCCTGTCATGGACCGACCACTACCTCCTTAAACTGGACTTTCTATCTGCTAACCCCCACCATTGGGAGGCAGGACCGACACTCTGGTTCCGCCCTAGGTGCCTGATGGATCCTGATAGGTTCCTGACAGAGCTTGAGACATTTCCCACATCCCTACCCGCGACTCTCCAGAGGCCCTGGTGGATGCCTGGGAACAGGCTGCCGCTGGGGCATTGGATCGAATCGCTCTCCTGCAGCCTCTCCTCTGACAGGGATCCCGGGTAGCTCCATGGTTCTCCATGGAGCTTAGGGAGATGAAACATCAGAAGAGATGCCTAGAGGGCTGTTGGAAATCTTCCCATTCCGAGTCTGACCGAACACAGTTAAGAAGCTATATTAGGTCTTATCTTGTGGCAATGAAAGCGGTGAAATGTGATTATTTCACCACCCTCACTGCATCTGCAGAAAATTGCCCAGCAGCCTTGTTCTGAGTGACCTGCTCCCTTCTTAATCAGGGAGTGAGGGAGGACTCCATGCAGGGCAGTGCTGAGGATTTTGCTCAATTTCTGCAAGACAAAATTGCTCAGATCCGGACAGGTTTAGACTCTGACTGGACAGGGTCTGACAAGGAGATGGGAGCAAGCCTTGGAGGCAACATCTGGGTTGACTTTGACCCTGTATCCGTAGATGAAGTGGACAGGATTGTTGTAGATTGGGAGCCTCTACGTGTTTGTTGGACCCATGTCCCTCCTGGCTTGTTGTGGCAACCGGAGAGGTGACCAGAGATTGGATTCAGGCAATTGTCAATGCTTCATTGAAGGATGGGGTCTTCTCCTCCACCTTAAGGAGGTGGTGGTTTGACCCCTTCTCAAGAAGCCTACCCTGGATCCGGCCTCCTTGAACAACTTTTATCCCATCTCCAACCTGTGCTTTATAGCAAAGGTTGTTGAGTCCATGGTGGCACATCAACTTCTGCAATTCCTGGAAGAAACAGATTATCTAGCACGGAAATGGCATTGGTTGCTCTGGTGAATGATCTCTGGCGGGCCCGTGATGAGGGTTGTTCCTCCATCCTGGTCCTACTTGACCTCTCAGCGGCCTTCGATACCATTGACCATGGTATCCTACTGCGATGACTCAGAGGGTTAGGGATGGGGGGCACTGTTTTGCAGTGGTTCTCCTCCTACCTCTCGGGTCACACGCAATTTAGGCGGGGGGGACAGAGATCCTCCCCAAAGCCCCTCACTTGTGGGGTGCCTCAGGGGTTTGTTCTCTCCCCCTTGCTCTTTAAAATCTATATGAAGCCACTGGGTGAGATCATTCGTAGTTTTGGTGTGAGGTACCATCAGTATGCTGATGATACCCAGCTCTACATCTCCACCCCAGACCAACCCAGGGATGCCCTTACCGTGATGTATAAGTGCCTGGAGGCGGTACAGGTCTGGATGGGTAGGAACAGGCTCAGATTCAACCCCTCCAAGACAGAGTGGCTGTGGTTGTCGGCATCTCATGATCTAATGGCCCCATCACTTTTGATGGGAGGGGAGTTGCTTATTCCCTCTGACAGTGCTCGTAATCTAGGTGTCCTCCTGGATTTGTGGCTGTCTTTAGTGGACCAACTGACAGCCATGACCAGGGGGGCTTTTGCACAAGTTCACCTGGTGGGCCAGTTACGCCCTTTCCCAGACAGGGATGCCCTCTGTACAGTCACCCAAGCCCTCGTTATCTCTTGTCTGGATTACTGCAATGCCCTCTACATGGGGCTGCCCTTGGGGTGTACCCGGAGGCTCCAGCTGGTCCAGAATGTGGCCGTGCAGGTTGTTATGGGGACTTCCCGTTACTGCCGTGTTACATCTCTCCTGTGAAAGCTGCACTGTTACCGGTGGTCCTTCAGATCCGCTTCAAGGTGCTGGTACTTACCTATAAAGCCCTATATGGCATGGGACCGGTGTATCTACAGGACCATCTTCTGCCTGCCTCCCACTGCCCTGTGTGCTCACATAGGGCTGCCCTCCTCCAGGTGCCATCAGCCTGACAATGTCGGCTGGTGGCACCCAGGATGAGGGCATTCTCTGTGGGTGCACTGACCCTTTGGAATGGGTTACCTATGGGGCTCCAGACAGCCACCGACCTCCGCTCTTTCTGTCGTGGCCTGAAGACATGTCTTTTCCAACAAATTTCTGATCTGATGGGTGATTTTAATTGGGGGATTTTAATTGATTATTTTGGTAGTTATTTTTATTGTTTTTATTGTTCTTAATTTCTATGAGCCACCCCGAGTCCTCCGGGAGAAGGGCGGCATATAAGTATTAGAAAATAAACAAACAAACAAACAAACAAATAAATAAATAAATATTATTAAAAGAAACTGTAGAAAATTACCAGGCTGAGCCCGAAAGCGGGGTCAAATTTGTCATCAGTGTCAAGTACTCCCACAAGAGATCTAAATCCAGCTCATCTTGAATTCTATTGACTCTTATCCACTGCCTATATGCTTTGACTTGTTAATAGTTCAGATTCTTGTAAAGAGCACAAGTTTACAGTTGTATTCATTTGAACTGCCTGGATTTCCTGATTTTTCCATGCTTGATAGGAACCAGCATTAGTCCAAAATCTAAGCTGCAAATTGGGTCCGGGATACATATATAGTAAAATTCAAGATTGTTCCACAACCCACCAAAAGTTCTGACAAATAAAAAATGGAAAATTAGTTGTGGGAGATATTGGGGTGGTGGTGAGGGAATAGAGTCCAGTCTGCATCTGTTGCTTATCTTTATTGGCAGAATTTATTTTGTTGTTGTTGTTATCACATCCCAGAATCTAAGTAAAGAGAATTTATCTTCTACAAATAGTTAATAAATTAGGAAGAGTCCTGCTAATCAAGTAAAGCCTGTCTAACACAACACTGAGTACCACAATTCTGAATTGACACAGCCAGGAAATTAATTATCTTCCATTACTGCTCCCTAGCAACAAGTATGAAAGTTACATTGTCTTTGGTTTGCAGGAATTAGTCTATAATCATCATGACTAGCAATAATTGATAGCTTTATCATTCATTAATTGGCCTAGGTCCATTTTAAAACCACATAATTGATAGCTCATACTCATTTCTGAAAGCAGCATATTCCATAATGTAGCTTTGTGTTGTATAAAATGTATTATAACTGAGTGCATAGTATTTTTGAATGTCCTGACACATGTCAGTGACTGGGCCTACATTTTAACATAATGATGTGGGCGGCGGGGGGGGGGATATCTCACATTTCTATTTAAATATTTAAATATTTGAACATGCCCCTCTTTTGTTCACCCTTCTAAGCTAAAATATTTCAAAAGCTCTAGTCCTTGTTCAGCATTCCATTAAATAACTTCTGCACTTTTGCTGCTTCTCATTTTTTAAAATGTATTTTGTTATATATTTGTCTGTTTGTTCTCTGCCTATATTGACTTAGTGTTGTCTGCTAACAAGCACCTGGAATAGCCTCTGCAGTTTTCTTAACAAGGTTTCAGAATAGTTTGCCATGATCTGCTTTTTTCTGAAGGTGAGAGAGAATTACTGACCCATGGTCGCCCAGATGGCTTTGTGCCTAAGGTGGGACTAGAACTCACAGTCTCCCATTTTCTAGTCTGGCACATTTAACCAGTGCCATTTAGTGAAACAGGTTCTCGTGGATATAAGAAAAAGGGAAGAGTATTGTCATGTCCCAAGAATCACAGCAATGTCTTGAAGATGGATCAAGATCTCCTAAACTCCAGATCACTGCTTTTCATCCATTTTGTACCTTTCCAGGTTGAGGTTATATTCACGCTACTATCCAAAGACACAAAGAGTAAAACTTTTACAGTCTCTGCATTTGCAGTCCCTCAGTTATGCAAGAGATTGAACTTTTCAGAATTGTCCACCAGTAGGATAGGTATTAAGATCACCAAGCCATTAATTAGATCCCAACAACTGCTGAAATAACAGCTTTTTTGAAACTTATAGCAAAAGCAATAGCACTTAGACTTATATATTGCTTCACAATGCTTTACAGCCCTCTCTAAATCAGCATATTGCCCCCAACTATCTAGGTCCTTATTTTATTGATCTTGGAAGGATGGAAGATTGAGTCAATCTCGAGCCGGTGAGAATTGAAGTGCCGAACTTCTGGCAGTTGACAGTCTGCAGAAGCAGCCTGCAGTACTGCATTCTAACCACTGTGCCACCACGGCAGTTGTAATACAGCTCTATGTCACTCTACATGGATTGAGAATTACTGTCCCATTAGAAGACAATCCTTGTTGGGATTCCTTAGATATCTCAGTCAGGATAGGTTAAATACAGCTTTATAAAATTAGTCACAACTAAGTATTCCTGTTTGTACTACAGATCTGATAAAACATTGTAGTCTTCTACACACACTCATTAATGACATTACTGCTGGCTCTTCCCTATCCACATGCTTTAAACTTTAGGTTCTGGGCCTGCCTGCTCACAGTTCTCTGTAATAACTAAATCTTTCTCCTCAAGTGTTGTACAGTAGCAGTGGTCTCTTACTGCCTTATCTCCCAAATCCTGTGCCTTTGGTGTACCAAGATTTAGTCCTACTACTGCAAAATATGTACAAGATAATCACATTTTCCAGAAGTATAGAAACTTTTAAAATGGTTCTTAAGGGTAATTAAAAGTGCCTATCTGGTGTTGATTAATGCAACCAACAATCATGAGATATTGCTTTGGACAATTGTGTGATCTATCAGAAGCTACAGCAATAAGTGTATGTACTTGGGAGAAAGTTCTATTGAAATCAATGGTATTTACTGGTAGATAAATGTGATTAGGATTGAGCTATAAAATAAAGAAGCCAGCAAATTGAGTGTCACATGAATCATTTGGCTAATTTAGAGAAGCACTCTGTAACCTTTTAGTGCTTCCACAGTTTAAGACAGCTCAGAAGGCAATCATTAAATTACTGGACCTTATCTAATTTTATTTTCAGAAAGACATAGAGATCTCAACTTTTACTTTATATCAATGCTGGACATTTAGAAAGTATTACTTTTTATCTGTGGGTACCAAAATATAGACATAAAATAATATCTTCTGTAAAGGCTCTCAGAAAAAGTAAAACAAACAAACCAACAAAGATGCACTATTGGAAGAATACCCAGTTGTGGTATCTTTGACTAGGTGCTAATTCCAGGTAATTGCCTAGACTAGTCCCTGTAATTTCCTTGAAAGGCTTTGAATGTTTTATTCATGTGGTCAGGAAAAGTTAACATTGATTTGATGGCACCTAGTCAGTCTTTGGGGAAAAAAAAAGAATTTTCTTATGCCATAGCATAAAACAATGCTACAAATGAGAGTAATGATGTGTAAGAGATTTTACAAACTCAGACAAATTAATTTATTAGAAGTATATTAATCTCAGATGATAATTCTGGAAGGAACAACAACGTTAATGAAAACAAGGATTTAGGGGTGTTAGATAGGGCTTAAAATTAGCAAACAAAAGACAAAGATGTTAACAAAGGACATGAAAATGCAAAATCAAATGGAACTGATGGGAAAAAATTAGTTTCAAGATTGAGAAAAAAAGTGAAATATTCGTATAAAACTGTGAATAATATGCATTGTAAGTTATATCACAATAATTACATTAAGACATGGAATAAGGAGATGTGAAGATGGGATAAATTATAATTATCATTCTTGGAGAGAAATTCTATAATAAAAATAAGTGTCTTTCCAAGAATGATGGCTTTGTTTCAAATAGTGGTTATCATTAGAACTGATGTACCACTCTGCCCACTGCCAATTCAATCCTGACTGGCTCAAGGTTGCCTTCCATCCTTCCAAGGTCAGGAAAATGAGGACCTGGATTAGAATAAAATAACAGAGTTGAAAGGGACCTTGAAGGTCTTCTAGTCCAACCACTTGCTTAGGCAGGAAACCCTTCAGCACTGGTTATTCAACATCTTCTTAAAAACTTCCAGTACTGGAGCACTCACAACTTCTGGAGGCAAGTTGTTCCACTGATTAATTGTTCAAACTGTCAGGAAATTTCTCCTTAGTTCTAAGTTGCTTCTCTCCTTGATTAGCTTCTTGTCCTATTCTCAGGTGCTTTGAAGAATAGCTTGACTTCCTCTTCTTTGGGGCAGCCCCTGAGATATTGGAAGTCTGCTATCATGTCATTCCTGGTCCTTCATTTCATTAAAGTAGATATGCCCAGTTCTTGCAACCGTTCTTCATATTGGAATTCATGGTCTTTCAATTTCTAGCCAGGTGCCTTAACTACTATATCAACCTGACTTTCACTCATATTAGCATATATACTCACCCACTTTGCCATAGCAGGACTGGCATATGGTTTTTGAGCTATTTTACATCACTTCTGGAGCCACCTGGAAAAAGCATATGCACATCTGCTATGCCTGAAAAGAAGCCTCTTGTGATGATTCCTGTGAGCAACTGGAAGCATAAGTCTCTGAAGTGACACAAACACCCTCACTGAAGCAAATTGTGTCCTTGCTGTGCCTTGATAAGGCAAACACCTGATACACAGTGAATCTTCAATAAAGTAAGTGTCTTCTGCACAACTGGTATAGAATACTGGTAAACAAAAGATAGAAAGTTTCCATAAAAAGCATTTGGTCACAGACCAATGAAATAGAAAGGATTCTGGGAAGAAGAAGCTAACTGCTAGTTGACAGAAAGCAATAAATATTATTTACCCTAACTCTGACCTTGACATCCAGCGGCACCATATTAGAGAAATTCAGGGTGAGGAGTAACTGAAATTTTTTATTCTATAGATTAAAATAATAAATTCTAATATTTGATTCATACATGGGAGGACCTTGGCAATCTGACAATAAAATTGTTTATGAAAACACTGCCCAGGTTTGGGAGAATGCTTTACCTATATAAAGCTATTTTACGAAAATATACATTGATTACAATGTTTGACACAAACATTTTATTACTTCAAAGAGAAGATGGTGTTGTCACATTGTCTGTTCATAAATATCTGTCAAACGTGAGATGTGACATTGAGATAAGAGTAAAAGGGAACTTATGCTGAAGTCACTTTAGAAACCCAGGACGGACAGATCAATAAGTTCCTTCTTATGCATGATGCAAGATCAACTCATCAAGTTTTTGTGTAAAAGCACATTGCTCAATTGTATAACTGGTATGCCATGCCACACCAACTTTAAAATCTTGGAGTATGCTTCTTCCCATTTTAACCTTTCACATAATTCTGTATTTGTTAAACAAGAGCAAGACATTTTTTTTTACCTGAAGAATGATTTAAAGATTTTGCATTTAAGATTCCAAGAGCTTAAACAAGAGAACCTTGAAGTTATACTTCAAGAATTATGAAGCAACTATGAAGCTGATGGCTTAACTAAAATGCAGGCACAGAAGACGATTCTTTGAATATGAAGCCCTAACTCAGAAGTCAAAACATAGCTATCCCGAAAAGGCCTAACAAATAATATCAAAAAGTATAAATAAATAGCAAAATCAGCAATATAGCAGATATTTTCTTACCCTGTAGGGCAGGGCGTCAAACTCCCAGCCCACGGGCCAGATGCATCATGCTCTGGCCATGCCCACATCTGATTTAGCGAAGGGGAAAAGGTCCCGATACGTCACATGATGCTGTTGTGACGCCGTGAGTTTGACACCCCTGCTCTAGGACCTTTTCTGGTCCATGATTTTCAGAACATTTCCCAAGTAGGCTGGAGCCCATCTCTCAAACCAAGTTAAGAAATTTGTATTCACATAATAAGAGTGAGCTTGTGTAACCAAATTCTTCCCAGAGTGGAATGGGGGAAGTTCTTTCAGAGCATGGCTGGCATGCAAAGAAAAAAACCAAGTTTGGCCATTGTACTCTAACATCTTCACATATTTAGAGTTGTTATTGTCGCTACATGTTGCCTAGCATGAAATTTAACATTTGAATCCCCACTTGCAAACATGGATTTAGAGGTCAGCAAAAGAAGTTTGCATGAAACACCTGCAAAACTTTCTTATATTTCGAATGCATGAAAGATATATGAAGGCTTTTTCGCTCTTCTGATTCAGTCAAATACTGGGGATGAGATTATGAGGTTCCTGAAGTAGATAATGTTTGTCCAGTGAATAAATGGCCACTGATTGCCTATTGGAGTGCTTTTATACAAGAATACTTAAATATCTGGAAAGGATTTTTATATAAAATAAAGAAGCATACTTATTGCTGAACTGTGTCTGATATGTTTTATGCTTTCTTAGTTAATGCTATTGCTGATCTTATCATGGAAGAATTGAATTCTTATAATGGCTGGGGGATTGAATTAAATAATCCCTTTCAGTGCTTACATTCTAGGATGCCAAAGTGGGCTTGGAGAAAACTATTCATTTGCAAGCACTGTCCCAGTTAATGTTGTTTCTGTGTGGGCCTATTACTTCCAGAGCTAGTGAAAGGATTAATCACAACATGAAACAAGCAAGCAAATAATATATTATCTCAATAAGTCCATTACTTACCAAACAATCTATGCATGTTGGAGGAAAACTAAATTCCTTTCTGTTCAGGGTGACCTTATTTCCAGGAAAATGTAAATCTTAAGACTGAGAAAATAGGCTACAGCCAGCAATGTGTAGGGCGACTTATGACCCCCTTTCCCCCCCAGCTGCTGCTAAGTTAATAGGAGCAATCTAAAACTCTGAGGAAGTCTAGAGTTATTTGAAACTGCAAACATATAGTGAAAGGGAAAACATATTTCATTTGTTCACAGGAAGAAATTCTGGATCTGGATGGGTGTACATGCATGCCTGCAAAGATATTTCCTATAGGAAAAGAGTCTGGCACAATGCGTAGATGCAAAGAACTTCTGAGATGTTTAAGCATACAAGAGTTTGGATATCAGGCTCAACAACAGTTGAGCTAACACATATATCCCATTCATCATGATGACATATTTTCAGGTGCAGGAAAGGATCACTCAAATCCTGCTGTAGACACCAATAACCTTCCTATTTTTTTATATATATAATTATAACTCCTTTTTTCCCCTAAGAAATATTGATCTGGATGGTTTTAAGAGTAATTTCTTTCTGCATAAGAGAAACTATGCAAAGTAGTTGCAGTTATGACGTTTCTTAATCTTTTAAAGAAACTTTTTAATCTATTTCTTAAACATTTCAATTAACCCACCCACCCCAACTAAATACTGTAACAGGAGATAATCTGCTCCTATATATACTGTAATAATATAAAATAACCCTATAGTATTCTGGTGTGTATATATGTGTATGTATGTGTGTGGACATGATGTATATAACTGTATATATAAAAGTAAAGAATCAACTCATATCTGCTTTTCTGTTTTATATGGTACTGTCTAATTATACTAGATCAAAATGCATAAGCCATTCTGTTGGACTGTATATCTTTTATAGAATATATAAGACCTTCAAGATTCAATAGAACTTGAAACAGATCTATTTGTTTTCAAGTCCAGTTCAAAGTGCTGGCTTTTAGCTAACAAACCATAAATGGCAGAAGAGTAGATTATTTGAAAAAAGCTCAATAATACTACTGGGACTTTGTGGTTACTCCCGAGATTCGTTTGCATGTCTCATGTACTAGACAAATGAAATTGTTGTACACCCCCTGTCCCCCAGATTCACTTTTGTCTTAGAAAGTTAAGGTAGATGTCTTTAATGTTCTACTTCTCCAGTTGTAAAAGTCCTCTCCCCTCCATCAACTTTCACCCACAAGATATGTAACCTTGGCTCTTTATTCTAGACAGTTGGAAAAATCTAATACTACATTTTGAGTCACTCCTTTATCATAGAGGAGTTTCTTATTTTATGCATATTAACTATTGTTTTCTAAAATTATGCTTTTTATGAGCAGGATTCTATTTTTTGAATATATGCATGGGTGGGCTGCTGGGGGGATTGCAGGGGTTTGGGAGAACCTCTAGGTAAGATTCTGTGTAGTTCAGAGAACCCCCAAATCCCCCCCCCTGCCGAGGGCTGGCCCCGCTCACCCCTCCCCTCCCTACCCCTCCCAGGAGTTCCCACATGGTCCATTTTGGATGCAGGTTAGTGCAGGGTGTATGCTGAGGCTTGGGGAGGGTAAAAAACGGGCCTACTAGAAGTTCAGGAAGGTGTTTCTGGCCTCCAGAGGGCCTCTGGAGCCTGAGGAGGCTGTTTTTGCCCTTTCAGAGGCTTAAGGAAAGCCTCCGGAACCCAGGGAGGGCAAAAATAACCCCCCACCAGCTGTGGTGCAAGAGGCTGACTAGGCCACACTCACCATGGCCATGCCCACTGGGCAGAGAACCCCTTGCTAAAGTTTTTGAAACCCATCCCTGAGTATATGTATCCCCTTTTGCTTTGAAAATTGTACCCTATGCATAGAGTCGTCTACTCCACAATACCCAGCAATGATTGCATAGAATGCATTTGATAGTAGAACATCTCAAGACTTACTATAGAAAGTCCAGTGCCATTACTGTTGTCTGGCAGGATATTTGTTATCTTGCCCCTAAATAACAATGTTCCATATTCTAAACACAAGATGCAAACCCATGCCAAAAGAGTCTTTGTTTCATTACACATTTGACATTCTACCTTATGAATGTTCCATGAACAAGCCCATTATAATATTTAATGTCTTTTCATAAAAATGTGCCAGCTATAGACAAAAGTTTAAGAAAGTCAAGTTTGCTGTTACTGGAAAACAGGAAACATGTCAGTTTCTCCTGAATTATGACCAATGTCTAATCACTATAAATAAGTGACAATTGGATCATCTCCTCCCACCCCTGTTACAAAAAAAATCACTTCTGTTATTTGTTGAGGAGTGCCACATTGCGACATAAAAAGCATTATCAGCATTTGTGCTATAGGCATGTCATCCCAGAGGATAGGAATCATTGGAGTGTGGTAAATGTATGTGTGCCGGTGACATTTGAGCAGTATTA